>JAHWFO010104322.1:230719-354412 GCA_023313115.1 Rhysida immarginata | reverse complement strand
GGAAAGGGATGGGGACTATGTCGAAAAGTGAATAGTGCATTACATAGAGAACAAATATAAGTATCATATGCAAAAAGAATTTCGAAAATAGGTTAACAAATGAAAAAGTTACAGCCATGGAGGCATTACTTTTCGACCAAGACTCGTATATCATCTTAGTAGGCGTTACCATTGCCGAGATATCGAAGTTCGACATCACAAATTCTCGAAAATTCAGAGCTTTCGGTTGAGCCGGTGATCACTATCAATTTATTTTTCATGAGCACTCCTCTATATGATGTTGATTGACCTTTGTAAGACTTACCGCTTTCGAAATGCAAATTGTCGAAATTTTGTTAACCTACTATGCTCACACAGTAAGGATTTTAATAAAATTGGCGTAAAATTTCACATCCATAAGTCGATTATCTCAAACTTTTTTTTTTTTCCGAAATCAAATTTCGATAACGAAATATCAAATTTTATTGACGAGGAATCATTGGAGAAACAAACTTGAGCAACTTGAAAATAATTCTTGAAAATGCAAATTTATATAATTTTCCGGGTTCTTCTGTGACTCCTTCAGATATTGTCTACTCAGAATGATATACAACTCTATTTTACATTAATGGAATATTCGCGTTTACAACATTGAACCGAATTTTGGAAACTAATTGTTAAAAAACTGAAACATAACATTTTATTACCCAACATTTCAGCTTAAATTTCTGAAAATATCTTTGACTTTCCTTTGAAAAATAAAAAGAAAATATATAGCAAGTGAACCACTCCGTTTAATGAAAATGGAATAAGTTTATAGTATGTCGTTCAAATTTTACAATAATAAACAATCTAAATAAACAAAGAAATAAGACGTTGTTGACACTGCATCCGTACGGAGTAACATCATTCTGTAATTTTCTCGAATTACAGCACGAATTCTACGAGGCATTGATTCAATCAGAGACTCGCACTACTCTGCTGCGATATTACGCCATATTTGTTGAATATTTGTGGATGATAGAAGAGTTCGCAGTGTTTTCTTACAGTTCTCAATTGGATTAAGATCAGGGGAATTGCCTGGCCAACCGACAACATTCAAACCTTGCTTCTCCAAGATAAGTTTGGTTAATTTTACGGAGTGAGAAGGTGCTTTATAGTGCTGGAATACGTGCTGCACTTCAAAACGTACACGATTATGTCTTGGTAGACGTTAGTATCAACGGTGGAATTAATAAAGTATACCGGCCAATATCATACATACTTGGGCAGCTCCAGATCATCACATTTTTTGGGTGCTTCACAGATCTCTTTAGGCAGCTATAATTATAAATTTCACCTTTGCGACGCCAAACACGAGAACCTTGATCGCCGAAAGATTTTGCAAAATTTTGATTCATCTGAGAAAGTTACTCGTTTCCAGTCTTCTAATGTCCACTGTTTCTTCTCTTTAGCAAAAAGGAGTCGCCTTTTTTTTGCACCTTGTTTAAGGGTTCCAAAAAAGAGGTTTCCTTTTTGGACTCGAGAACGAAAACCCAAGTCCTTCAACCGATGCCAAGTGACTGTTCTGGATGCATGAACCCCATGTTTGTTACGTTGACTGAGGCTTTTAAAATGATTTACAGTTGCGATCTTTTTCATTATCTCCCGATCACTTGCTTTGCGCTTTTAACCACAGTTCTTCCTTCGGTTGACCATATCACTGTCTCTTTAGAGATTATACCTTGACTACAATGAAATTTTGGAACAATTTTACTTTGATTTAATCCAACCTGACACAAAAAAACAATTTTCTGCTCTGTCTCACTTGACAGGTCACATTTTGGTGCCATATTCTCGCTGGGGAAAAACCCACATAACTAGAGCTTAAACGTTTTACGTAAATTAATTCTTAAACCTCGAATAACAAGCTGATCCTTCCACTAATACGCAGATCACTGAGTGGCCAATTTATTATGACCACTCATTGCTTCGTTGAGCCATCTTTTCATTTAATATGGGGTCACTTCTTCTTGGCATAGACTCCATGAGATGTTGATAGGTGTTTCTGCCGTAATTTGCTGGACTGTAGCCCTTCAGTTGTCTTTTACTATTCTAGACACTCTCTGCTCTGCTCGAGCATCCACAAGTTGCAGGTTGAGACCCGGTTTTTTGGCTAGCAGCCCAGTCTTTAATCACTTTATTTTACAAATGTTCGCTTTCCCTGATACTCCCTTCATGGCTCCAAGCTCCTACAGTCATCCTTTTTTTTTTAGTTCAAAGTCTGTGAAATCGTTTTGCTTACCCTATCTTCACAAACAAATCACTTCTACTACTGGCGTAAGCATTAGGTTTTCCTTTTTTATATCAGTTTGCCCCTCTAGTAACAAAGGCGTGACGGCATAGCTAATTTGCTTTAAACTGTCAGTTGGTCATAATAAATTGGCTACTCAGTGTATATATTTGATAAACGGTTTTATGATTATTCCATCTTCATGAAACAAAAGAAATTCAAAAATATTTTTAGAAATGTAAGGTGAAATGTTGGGTAATAAATTGCTATATTTCATTTTGTAGAAAGTAAACTACTTTTCCAACAATATTGTTCCAAAATTTAGTTTGATGTTGACGGGAATATTCACATAAATAAAATGGAGTTGTTGTGTTGACACTTGCATTGATGAAATATTTATTTATTCATTTCACCTTTTAATACATAAGTTAAGAGTTTACAATTGTTAAAATTTTGTAAGGGCACTTTTTCTTTTGATATGAACTTAATCACTTAAATTTTGATAATAATCTGTATATTTGTTATGTTAAATGCCAAAATTGCCAATGGAAAACTGTTCTACATAAAATTATGCTGATTTGATATTCGTTATTGCTGGCGTATGTCCAATTGCGAACTTTGGGAAGAATTATGGGTTGATAGATCTGTTACTACCAATTGTAGATATAATATGTATTAACTACATTATTATAAATAACTTTAGTATGCTGTGTTTAATGGTGTAAGAACTCTATTTGTATCATTTCTTTCTAGTACTGTATATTTTGGTGTTATTTTGAATCTACGACGTTCTAGAATACATACATTCTGCTTTTGACTAGCAAATTTTCCATAGTTTAAGTACTAATAGGGCGTCATCTTCGCTTAGTCTATGTTGAGAAATCGTGACTCAACATACTTAAGGTTTCTTTCAGCTTTTTTGTTAGTTCGAACCTCTTTCGAAGGTGATATGGGATTAAATGAAAAGTGGCTAAATTGTAAAAAAAAAAAAAGCCCAAATGGCTTTGTCTTTGCTTTTAAAGTGCCATGAGCTGCATTACGGGGAGCAGTTGGAACATTAATTTTGCAGTTTAAAGTACTTTTCAGTTGCGGTGTTGCACAGTCTGCAGGACAGTCGCCTTCAGAAGTGAGTGGGCGGGTAGGTGGAATAATGTAAGAAAGAAGGGCAAAAAAATAAATGTGGACTAAAAAAAAAACAGCGAGAAAGCAGTAGTTGAGACCAGCTGCTTTGGGGAGCGAGGAAGCTGATGATAAAAAGAGCGGCGCCATCCTTGGTGGAGGGTCCCTTAACTAAACAAAATAAACTATTGAGCGTTATCTCTCTCTCTCTCTCTCTCTCTCTCTCTCTCTCTCTCTCGTCATTTAAAAGGGCGACTCGAGCTCCTTCTCTGTTGTTGCTTTACCGCCTTTATCGAGTCTAAATTCCATTTTGTAAAATTGACAGTAGCCAGAAGAAAATGTGCAAACATTAAAAAAATAAATGTACTAAAGTTACGGGCTTTATTTTTTTTATTGGAAAAAAGAGAAGCCTTAGAGAAAGTATATTCATGAAATTGAAATTGTGGTGTCTTGACATTTCGAAACTAATTAAAATAAAGTTGAATCTTCCAAATTGCGTTTTAAACACCCATTGGAAAGTAGAGCTGTTGCCTAGCACGGTAGCGGTTGTGAGGGAAGAGAAGCTCAACTTTGCCTAGTGAGCCGAATTTGTTTTGTAATGAATGCAAACCCTAATCTACCCGGAGCCGGAGTGAGTTTTGGAAATGGATGATTTAATGGATGATGGGGTGGGGATGAACTTCACGACATTGGTTAAAGCACGTCATTTGTAGAATAGCAGCCTGCTAATAAGATATTATTAAATAAAATCTTGCAAACAGTTCAAGAAGGAGCTTTAGTTGTGATGCAGAAGTAATTATTTATTTATTTATTTTATTTTTATTTTATTTGATGAAATCCAATGTATCCATCCAACGCCTGTATGACCAGAGGCCGACGAGTTGGGTCCCTGGATGAATATGGATTGACGACTGCTGTATGATGGTCGCAGCAGCCGGGGGGGGGGGGGGAGACGTGTGTCACCGATGGTAGCCTATCCAGTGACTATCCCTGCCTGACGTTGCTTAACTTCCAGAATTGCTTAGTTTCCAGAATTTAAATTTTTCGCCAAAGTTCCTATAAATAACGAAAATTCAGTTGATTCCTTCCAAATTTACATTTATATTTTATTGCTCAACCGTCATGTTAAAATACAAAGCAATTCCAATTTACCAAGAATGCAGTTGTTTATGGCAACCACAGTATGTTTTGTACAACCCGAGACTAACAAGAAAGACAGGCCTAATCACTGAAAAGTTATCTGACCATCGAGATCTAAGTCATGAAGGAAGGAAGTACACTGGTGGCCAAAAGTTTGGACCAACCAGCAGTGTCAAGAAAAACTGAATTTATACAAAAACTGTTTTATACCTACAACTCTAAATAAATATGAAACAATATTCAGGGAAGAAACAAATAAATTTCTGCGTTGTTGGTTTTTTATTACCTAAAATCAAAATAAGACTGGCCAAAAGTTTGGACCACATTTGTATAACATAAAGGGAAAAAGTATTACATCATTAACTAATGAATTATTTTGATATTTGTCATCATTTTGACTCTACAATATTTGACAAACGACCTGAAATAGAATTAAATAAGCTTTTAATAATATTTGGCTTAACAGCTTTCTGAATGGCTGATGTTAATTGTTCTCGAGATTTGTAGCGAGTGTTTTGGTAAATTTTTTGTTCCGTGAGATGCCACACATTCTCACTAATATTGATATCTCGATTTCGAGCAGTCCAAGCAAAAGTGGAAATATTGTTGCTCTCAAAATAGGCTTTCAAAACTCGTGCAGTATAGATTGCAGGACTGTCCTGCTGCTAAGTCCATGGTTTTTGCTTAAACTAGACTTTGCACAAAGGGATGAACACATTGTGAAGATCATCTTTATATTGAGCTGTTGTGCAATGTCCATCTATAATGTGAATTTCAACTTTCCGTTGCTTCCAATGGCACACAGAATCATCACTTCACTACCACCCATTTGCCGCTTAATTCGCAGTGGAACAAGTGTTTCTTTATCACGATGCTCTTCATAAGAAGCTATATTATCAGGACCATCCAAACCGATTCGTTTTTCACCAGAAAATACAACCAATTGGAAGTCTGTGTTTTCACGCAGATGTGTTTTAGCATACTCCAGTCTCTCCTGCATGTGTTTCTGTTTTAGTGGAAACTTTTTGGGTATAATTTCATAGGCAAAGTTCTGAGCACGTAGTTCGCTGCGAATTGTTCTTCTTGAGGCAGCAAGTTGCAGATTAAGTTTGACTTGTGTGGTGTTGACTACATGCCCAGATGTAATATCATGTCTAACATGTCTCTTAATTTTTGATTTGTCTCTTCGCATCAGTGCACAAGGTCGTCCTATTTCCGTCCTATTTTCCAATTAACATTTTTAACAATTCCTGATAAAGATTTGTAGCTCACACGGGAGATTTCAGCAATTTTTTTGAAGTTTGTAAATTGCTTGTTAAAATTTCTAATTCGCTCTCGTTGGCCTTCAGTTAACATTGTACATACATTATATGGTTTTAGTGCTCACCACACAACACGATGACTTGTAATATGCAAATTATTTGCATGTTTGTGATGTTGGTCCAAACTTTTGGCCAGTCTTATTTTGATTTAAGGTAATAAAAAAACATCGACGCAGAAATAAATTGGTTTCTTCCCTGAATATTGTTTCATATTTACTTAGAGTTGTAGGTGTAAAATATTTTTAGTATAAATTCATTTTTTCTTGATTTTGCTGGTTGGTCCAAACTTTTGGCCACCAGTGTAACTTCCTTCTTTCATGGTCTAAGTAACAATCCAACCTTCATTATCTTCATCTTGGATTTTAATAATCAGTGTCTTTGCGTTTGTTGGAAACAATGAAGATTGGATGTTCAAGTGACTCTTCAATATCCAAGCCTCGGTACAACCAACACCTTCTAGAAAGAAAGCCTTCCAACTGAAACGTCATACATTGTTATATCTTCATAATTCCGCCATTGTTAATCGTATTTCAGCCAATAATAAATCCTAAATTTGGTCGACTTCTGATGATGTATCAATGTATGACATTTCAATTGGAAAGCTTTCTTTCTATAGTCCATCCAGCCAACACCACCTAAACAAGAAGGCCTTTCACGAAATTGTTATTTATTATTTACATCCACAGCGGTGGATTGGTCGAGCAAACAATAACCTGGAACTTGCAAAGTGGCCACCGCGGAGCCCCGACCTCACACCTTGTGATTTCTTTTTATGGGGGTGTTTAAAGGACAAGGGCTTCACCCTACCCCTTCCCCGTGACCTAGACGAGCTGAAAGAACGCATTACGGTAGCGATACGTGGGATTGATGGCGACATGTTAATGCGGGTTTGGGACAAATTCGACTACAGGGGGGCATATTGAACATCTTTAACTGTGTCACAATAAACTTCAAGAGTTTTTCTTTAAGAATCCGTATTTGGTGTGCTTATATTCTGAATAGCTTTGATGTAATAAATTTGTAAAAGTGTGAAGTTCTTTTGTAATCACCCTGTATATTATTGACGTCATGTTCAGGCCCGGTGTTTCACACCTGTGATTACAAATTTCTGGTGGTGATTCCCCACAGCGAGATGAAAACAAAAGTTCATATAAACATGGTTCGGATAATAAATGATAAATATATAAACTGGAGATGAACCTCCAAACATCAGGTAATAATATTGTTTGAAAAAATGGAAGGAAAAATTCTGCGACCTGGATTCGAACCAGGAACTTCAACTATATGACACTCGAGGTTCCTGGTTCACATCCAGATCACAGAATTTTCCCTTCCTTTTTTGAAACAATATCATGGTTCGGATGACGAACCGTTTATGAGATTTCCGCAGTTAAAATTGAAGTTTCAGCAGCTGGTTTTTCTACTCTGTGAGTGGCAGGTGACATGCGGAAAAGCTTCTCGTTTCTTTTAAGCATTGTTTCCAATAAACAAAAAAACACTGATTGACTGATTGTTAAGATCCAAGATGGAGACAATGAAGGATGGATTGTTGCTAGGACCCCGATGGTCAGGTGACTTTCGTGCCCTGGCCTGTCTCTTATTAATTAATTTTCATTAACAATGCCCAACAAAGGACAAGCGCATAAAAAAAATGCCAAATTGGCCACACTGTGTCTTTCGTTGGCCTCGGGTACAACCGTACTGACACAGTACAATTAGTGTATTAATAATGCTTAATAGATAAACAGAAAGTAACATTTTAACATAATAATGTTTTAAGGCTGGACATCATTCTCGAAAAAACGTGATGCGAAAATCGGCAGCAAAAGGCATTACGGAAATAGTTTTGCGTTATTGTTGCACGTTTAGGCATTTTTGCGCCGGCTTGAGCAATACGTCTCTCTAGGAGGTGTTGGCTTGAAGCCACAGAGTAAAGAAATAACATTGTTTCTCTCTCGGTGGTCACGGCTTGAAGCACACGCCGGTATTGAAAACTTACCTGACCATTGTTGTCTGAGCAACAGTTTTTTCACTACAGAGATATTATAAAGTAAGTTGAAAGTGTGGTAACAGATGGCGCCATATACTTCGCTGTCTTAAAGCTCTGAATAGAGAGAGCTTTACGCTACTGGCGCCTGGCGGCTAGGGACACGGCAGAACATGACGTCATGGCGAAAAATGAAAGGGAGAGCGCAGTTTTTCAGAAGTTTTTCTATCAGTTTTTCTGCAGAAAAGACTTTCGCACAGGCCTTTTACTATCTGGCAGGCCGTGTTTAAATTTAACAAACTTTTACCACTCTCGGCGCTTCGCGCCTCACGTCGGCCCTGCGGGCCTTATTCAATGAGACTCATTGGTCACTGTTTTCCGTTACTCGAACGCCTTCGGCGTTCTGTCTACGACGTCCCCCTCCGGGGGTAAATAATTGATATATACCCCAACCTATTTGGTTACAGGGGGCAGTTGGTTTCCCCTCGGCCGGTTACAGGAACTTGCCATGAAGTCATGTTCCACCGTGTCGCTAACCGCTTCTTTTACGCTGTCTTACCTAGCCAATTCGTGCAATGGCCTAACGTTTTGCTTTCAGTGTTTTGAATGAAGACTAATGAATCCCAGTATTTTGGAATAAATTCTCTTCCATTATAATAAATATATTTTATTACTCACAATTTTTTTCATGCTTTATTATTTTGAAACATTGCAAAATATACTAATATATGCGCTTGTTGAATTTCTATGTGCTTTGAAGTGCTTGCGTTATTTATTTCTCCAGATTCCTTCCTCTCTTTTGTTAAGAATAATGTTCCGACCCACTTGCACGTGCCTTGTTTGTGGTCCCACATTCGATTGTGAGCACAGACGCGAGTAAGGAGACGCACCTTAAGCATAGACGCTCTGTTTACTCGACTCGATACCCGTGCTTATATTTCTTACTTCAGTTATTATAAGTCCGTATTCAGTATTACCGATGTACATGATTCTCTAGACTCGTCCATCTATATCTATAAAATCCAAATACCACTCACTCACTCACTCACTCACTCATTCACTCATTCATCACGAAATCTCCAGAACTATGAAGCCTTCAAACTTGAAATTTGACAAGTTTGTTTCTCTTGGCTTCTAGGTGCTCGCTAAGAAAGGATTTTATTTATTCTTTCTTCCTTTCCATTGTAGATGTTTTTTAAAACTCAATTTACCTGGAGCTCAATGGGATTTTTGCATTCCTTAAAAAATTGTGACGTTTGCTTAGAAATTGTGACGTCGTTGTTTGCTTTTGCGCTTATTCCGCAACAGTAAGGCGTGGTTTCCACATCCCGGAATCACGCCAGAACGGAACCCTAACGGAAAATTTTTATAATGTAACTTCCTTTCCATTTCGTTTTTGATCACCAAAATGTCGATGGAAAATTTGTCTCTGGTGTTGAAGAAAAATTTCCATTCCGTTTCGCCACAGAAGGCACCATCGTCATGACGTCATCGCGTCGACTTCGCTGCTGTCGGTCTGGCATTTCGCCGCCATTATTGTGTCTATCGAATCGAGTCTGCATTCTCTCCATCTCCCTTGGCGAACTTCGAAGAATATGGCAAAAAATAAAAAGAATATTGAAAAAAAGCTGCTCTGCATTCACCTGGATGAGTTTTGAGAGGAAAAAAACTTCATAAAGACCAAAAATGTAGTGTCAAATTAGAGCTTATTGTTGTAGCACAGCGGTATGTTGTTGGTGTCTTATTTTGCAGGTACGGGTTCGAATCCCGCCCTCGGAAATGTTTTTTTTTTCCTCCTAAATTCATCTTAATATGTACGGAAGTTCAGTAATCCATTTTGTAATCATAATTTCAATTTTCCAATTTGCTACTATTATCTATATATATAAAATCCAAACTTTTGCGATTATTCCGTGAAACAGCATCAGCAGGAATATAATGGATTGCGTGAAACAGCAATCAACAGGAATTACGATTATATTTCGCGCAGGAATATAATGTATCTTATTTTCTAATAGGGCTTTTCGTGGCGACCAATCTCCGGATGATGGGGGGGGGGGGGGTTAATTACAGTATTTTGGTTATAAAGGCATGTAATGAATAACGTAAAATCTGCAATTGCGATATCGATGCTTTGTCTCGATTATCTGATCTTCGTAAGTCAGGTGGAGAAGGGGGGAGGTTGAAGTAAAAATAATTTATAATGATTGACGTTTTCATAAGTAGCCATATAATCCATAAATTAAAAAAAAATTGGCCATGTGGTTGGTCTTTTTTTTTCTTTTTTTTCTTTTTGACTCGCATGATTTGTTTGTTTAGGTTATAAACTGTACATACCCAAAAGGCTCCTAACAGATGGGCGCACGTCTTCGAGGCGCCGGAATCAAAGTCCACATGTTAGGTCGGTTTGATCCGGTTGACCAAGTATTGAAGCATCTTGGAGGACCCGCGTGGCGTCACATGGATCGTGATTGGTCGGATTTTGGCCACGTGGTTGTTGGTAATAAAATATCGATTTTGTTATTTGATTTAAAATTTATTTAAAGTATCCATGACTATTTTTCGATTTATTATGAAGTAGCTGATATACTCGGCGTTGCTCGGACTCTTTGTTGATGAAATTTTGCAATTTCTGAATGTGAATCTACAAAAAAAGTGAACATTATTCTTCACCTTTCATCTCCGGCCCTGCGTCAAATTTACTCAGCTAAAGAGCCGGTGATTATAGAGAAATGAAACATAATACAATAATAACATTTTTAAGAGCCAAAAGATTGATTTTTAGAAGACGCTCATACATAACAATAGCGAAGCATTGCCGGGTCTGCTAGTTGATAAATAAATAAAAGATGGATGTACTGTATAAAATATTTGTTTGTTTGTTTTAATCTAAAAACATTATCATGATTTAATGCAGATTCGAAACTAAGTTATTCATTGTTGATTCCTCGTTACGAATCATGTTAGAGCATGTGCAATTGAATTGAAAGGGTCCATGAAAAAGCTAAAAAAGTTGATATAGCCTAGCTAAGACCTTGTCGAAAAAGGAATTTGAATAAGTTAATCCGTTTTCAAGTTATATTGCAAACGGCGGACGGCCAGACGGATAAAGTTATAGACTATAAAGTTATAAGTATGTATTCAAATACCACATTGACCACGGAACAGTTAACAGAATGAGTAGTTTGGCAATGTCTATACACTTATTACAAGTATTACCTATGGTCCCAGCGGTTTATGTATACCTTCCGCAAAGAAGCTAGTGCAATAATAGTAGATTGAAACCATTTCTCCAGTACAGCTAGGATCTCTTGATTATGGGTGAAACGCCGTCCCTTAAAGCCTTTTTCTGCGGCCCGAAGAAGTCAACATCACAGAGGGAAAGGTTCGGTTTGTATGGAGAGCGAGCGAGGATCTCGCGTCGGAAACGTGGATGATTTAATGCCAATCATTTCTTTTATTTAAATGGAATTAAGGATACATTGATTAAGGCGAAGTTCATTAAGTTGTTTTTAGATTCTATTTCTGTACCCACTAAATGCTATTAAGTTCTTGTAAGGGTAAGTGAAACGCCGTTGCCAAAAGTTATTTGGGAATTTCTTTTCTCTCTCAGAAAAATCTATTCCGTGTACTGTTCTGGTAAAAACGGACAAACAAACAAAAAGAAACATTTTGCCCGGTTTCTTAAGAAAATGCTTGTTCTTATGCCGCTGCCAGCAAGATGCAAGAGAAGGAACGAGACGCCGCTCTTGCGTAACTGACAAACAAGAATTTCAAAAGAGAAGCGGAAGAATGAATGAAAACTCAGTTCAGCTCGTATTGCTCAGAGTGCGCCCCCCCCCTCCTTCTGCTTTACTCCAAAATAAAATTAAGTACCAAGTACAGCGAGTTGCCTTCTTTGTTTTTCTTTTCTGGTTTTTGAATGCCAGTCATTCCAAAAATGCCTCAGATCGTCTAGATGTAAAAAGAATTTAAAAAAAAAAAAAAAAAGTATAGGAAAAGCGATTCAACATAAATAAAACGATCGTTGAGTCAGCAACAGAATGGACGTTTAGTAGGCTTTATATTGAAACTTATGAAATTTGCTCCTTGTTTTGTCTGCTGAGAGGCAGTAAACGGAAGCTGAAAGTGGATTAATAAAAATGCCGATCGAACCAATTTCGCGCTCGTATCCCCGGTCGTCAAAAGGTCATAGATCGTAACGTTAATATCGAAAATTTTTTCTATAATATGAAAGTGAGGTTTTCACAACCTCATCATGCCAGCATTTTTAGCATTTTTTTTTTATTTATTTATTTTTTTTTAATATTTAATTATTAAATGCTCACGAGCAATTGATAAATATTCCGTTTAATTCTTATTATGGTAATTCATGTATTAGTCTTACCTCTTTCTTATTTATTAGCGAATGAAAGTTATTGATAAAACTGATATAAAAATTAAATTCCAAAACATATAATGTTTGGATTATTTTTATAAATTGCGGATTGTTAAGAAAAGGCTGGCATCACATTCATTAGCTCTTCATTAATTTGGAGGAGAAAGCGTAACAAGAAGACAGAGCAAAGATCTCCGATTTTTTAATATTTTTACATTATAAAATGAAACTGTATTAAACTTATAGTAGTTTTAAGAAAATAATTTAATTTGAAAATTTAGTTGTTTTTTTTTTGTATTTTTTTCCGCTAAAAATATTCTCATTATAATGAAGTTTTCTAAATATTTAATTCTGTCGAAATTTTTAATAAAATATTCATCAGGTGTTTGTCGAGTTCCCAGCATCTAAAATATGAAAATAATTTTCTCCGCCATCATAACCATGCCAACTCGTGACGCCAGACGCTTTGTTTCGAAGTTTCAAAGCTTCTGACGTCAAGTGCATTGTTAATAAGTGCATAGAGCCAACATCTCCTAAAGAGAGGTATTGATAGAGCATGCCATTGTTCTTTTAATTAACCAGTGTTCATGAATATATTCATTGCGCGTAATTTTACGCGAATTGCATTAGGAATAGCGTCTAGTCTCTTTGGCACCGTGAGATTGTTGACAGCAAGATCAGCTGTGGATTTCAATAGAAAACCACATAAATTCTCATATGCACAATATTTATTCTTCCTGTAAACTTCCTTAATAAGTACTTCAGTTTTCGTATTATCAAAATTTTTCGCGCGTTTTAAAGTGAAAAGCTCAAGGGCCTTCATCCTTCAGTTCAGATGAAGCTTCTGAAAAAAGCTATCGAACTTCTCCTCAAAACTTCTAAGGTCTTCAGAAACTCTGATTTAACGCATCCAAAATGGTCTTTCCATATTCACTGGCAAATATGTAAACAACAACAAAAGATGTACAATACTGAATACTAATAAATTAAAAGTGTTTGTATTTTAAGGCCCATATTCAGTTAACATAAAAAAAATGTAATAATTTATATTTTTATTTTTAAAGTAAATACGTTTTACTAGTGTTTCGAATTGATCACAAGGAAAACTTGGCAAAACGATTCGGTGCGAGTGATGAAATAAAAATCTCGTTTTGCAGTCCGAAATATTAACTATTCAAGTAATCTCTTATAACTACTTTATATAATGAAGTATAAATTTAGGATTATCTCGTGACACATTTATCCCAACCTTTCGCAAGCCCCGGACAATCGAAAAATCGTTTTAATATAATATTGCTTTTATGTTTCTTGAAGAACAATAGATAAACAATAAAAGTCAAACGTCGTTGACATATTAATGAATACAATGCAAATTAAGCATTTAATTTATTCAGGCATTTAAAAATGTTTATAAACATACAAAAATGAGGTTAAATATAAGAGATTAAGGGTAAAAGTGCAGGTAGATGTTCCTAAATTTTCTCAACCACATTAATCACCTGGTCCCGATCATGCCTTCAATTTAATATTGTATTATCTGTAGCTGGTTATTAAATAAATTGTCCTATATTTAGGTTTTATTTAATAAGAAATTCACGTGAATATTAACTCCGGCCATTCAATGGCTCTTCATTGAACGTTAATTTCGACATGATGTTCACCATTTTGCTTTTTTTTTCTTCCGATATTAACATGTGAATTTTGTACGTAATAACGATAATCGAAAATGAAACTCAGTTGAGTATCTTATTGTTGATAAAATATTAAATTACAAATGTGATCGTTACCAGATCGTTCTGGGAAATAAGGAAACGACTGTGCGCACTTTTTACCAGGATTAAGTTTAGTTTCTTGTAATTTAAAGTCATTTTTGAACAGCTAAACATGAATGTTGAAGCTGGCTGACTACTGAAGGTTGTCAATACAATAAATAATATAATGCAACATGTAGTCCTTCAAGAACCCTTCGTTTATCACTTGTGCACGAGCTCTATTTACTGCCTCCGTTATAACGAAGTTTATCTTCTTGATAACTTTAAGATTTTTTTTTACGCCCTTTACTTGTTTGATCGAGTAAATAAAAATTTTCGTGTGTCAGTTGAATGAAATCCTTCAGATCATTAATATTATTGGTCGGAATGATTAGATAACCTATTCATAATTCTTGATTAATTAACCCTTCCCCAAATCCTATTTCTAAACTTTATTGCATTTTTTAATTGCATTTCCGTAAATTTTATTATTTTATGTTGTTTCTCGGGCTGGTACTGTGGAATGAATTCTTCACCTTTACTCTCTTCTCATCGAAATGGACTTTCTAAATTTTACTTATTCATTTGACTTATTCCTCTCTCCGTGTACTCTATAACAATCTATGATGGGAGCGTATAAACGCATTTAATCGTTTTTTGGGGTTTGTTTGTTTGTGGAAATCGTTGGTTTGTTGTCGTTTACCGGCGTGAGAGGACAGCGTCGGCGACGGCGGGAGGATGTGGGTGGAGCCACCGAGACGGCTGACGTCACGTGTTATCATTAAATACTGCATCGGCACGTAGCCGGCAACTAGTGTAGCTTGGGTACGGTTGTTGCAGCCAGTGGTGAGGTGCTCGTGCTCTTTTCTCGTGCGATGGATGTTGTTGGTGCCAAGTAGGACGACGACGACGACTCCCTCCCCCACCCTTAATTCGCAATGGAAGAGGTGAGAGGACGTAGAAAAGAGTAAAAAACCCGCATTTTATAAGTATTTCAATCTAATCTGTCTGTATATAAGCGCGTTTGTGTGAACGATCGGTGAAATGGTAATATTTTCCTCGGATCAAGGGATTACTTACCTCCTTCTCTTCTCCTTTCCCTCTTTTCCCGGACCATTTGGATTTTCGAATAGTTGTGAATGCCTTAAACATTACGGATGAAAAGTGAGGATTTGTTTTGGCAGTGTTTGCAGTGAAGCTAGCGAAAAGGGACGAGTTGGATAATAATCTCTCCGAAAAGTCGACCAAAGAGCTAAAAAATTTACTCCAAAAATATGCATCTTGGATCATCAAAATTACCGTGTTTCTTATTTGAAAAGTTCCTATATGATTAAAAAGAATTTAGATTATCCTATATAAAATGTTTAAATTATTTGACACTAAATTCGGAGGTTAAAAAACATTCAACTTCTTATGAAGAGGTTGGATATTGTATAAATTATAAAGTAGACTTGAAATAAATAAACAAACTTATTTTTTCGTGGTAAAGCTGTCTCAAAAACCAATTCAGCATTTTACTGGCCCGTTTGAATGGCTCTTATAATTTCAATATACATTGTAGAAATTGAGTTTCATTATTACAATTTTATTGTACCTATTGTATTAAAAAAAACAAAAAAAAAACTCATTGAATCTTTTACTTTTAATTTGAGAAGAAAAAAAAACAAGCTGCATCCCCTTCTTTATTTTAATAAATACTGTACTATAAAGAATACTCACTTTAAATCCTAATTATCATTTGTGATAAATGTATTTTGAATAAGTGAAACAAACATTTTCCTGTTTTGGAAAGGCACTCTTTTCTTTATCAACACCCACTTTGCTCTTGTTTATCCTTTGCAAGAGGAACTCTCTTCCTCTGAATACCCCCTCTCTTTTATTTTCCATTGTATTTCTTAAGTATATCCCCTTGTCAACTTTCAACTTTGAATTTAATTTTGTTGGTGATGTAAAAAAAGGTCTTAGTTATCATAGCCTAAAGCTTTTGAAGAAAGATTGGTTGGATTATAAACTTTACCTAATTATTAAATCCCCCCCCCCCCTCTCTCTGTCTCTTAATTTCTCTTTCATTATCACTTTTTCTTTATTCATAACTAAAATATAATAGCATTACTTCACGATATGATTATAAGCTAAGAATAAAATCAGTGTTAATGTACATCTCTTTGTTTTGTTTTCAGAGCATAAGAAATATGAAACAATTCACTTTATTTTACTTAAAAAAGGAATGGGCATTTTTAAATAAAAATTTAAAAGTTAAAAAGCAAGAATTGTGTGTAAATGATAATGCCTTTTGATAGGGTGATTTAGCCCAGGCCAAACTTCTTGGGATATATTATGTTGTTGTTAAATAAAATTAAAGAGAAACCTGGAAATTTTATTTTCCGTATTATAATTTTGAGGGTATATAAAAAAAATCCAGGAAAAAGTTTTAAACAAACTTTTCTGATTTTTTTTTTTTTTTTTTTTTTTTTTTTTAATATATATAAAAAATAACCATTTTTGATAATAAATATTGAATGTTATTTTCATTGAAGTGATTAAATATCCTTTATGAATCACTTAAAAAAAAGATGAAAAAAGAAAACATAAAAGTAAGAATTCTAATGTAATGCACTTCTGAATGATTTTATAGGCTGATTATTATAATAATTAACCGTTTATTTATTGTAACTTTAACCGTGAATAGAAGTAGGATGGCATGATCTAAAATCACTTATTTTATTTGTTAAAAATTATTTTCAGTTTACTTTTATAAATTTCTTAGTTAAAAATTTCTAAAATAATAATCATATTTCACTTCCTTATGCATTCTGGCTTGTCAGATTTTATTCTGTATTTCCTTTAATTTTTATTTAATTTCCTAAAGTTGGATAATCAAAAGACACTTTTTATAACTCTTGAATTCAGAGAATCAAAAATTTAAAGTGTCAAACTGATAAAAATCAGAATTTGTGACCCATAAACCAAATATCCTTATATTATTTGCTTGTGCGTATGTTGCTAAGGGTAAAAAAAAATTGCCAAGCAATAAAACAATAGTCTTTGCGACAATAAAGTACATCGACAATTTTTGTGAAAATACATGTAGTTAGAGTCAATAGAAGGAATGGTCTTATAGACTCTCTATCAAAGCATTGTTAATGTACACTGCTTTGCACTGAAATTTCCCCACCCACAAGAAGTTATCCGAAGGAGCCAAAAGTAGGTATACAGCAAGAGATACATCTGAACACACCATTATTACATTATGGAGCCAAGACGTGCACTCGTTTGTACAGGGTCCCAACGGAAAGCGTCATCAGTAGGTTGTGGCACCACCTCTAGTAGCGATGCATTGTTCCAGCCGCAGGTGTAGATGATCATACAGGTGGCGAACGTCATCTTGAGGTACGTCTGCACAGGCCTAGTGAACCTGCTATGTCAGTTCATGGAAATTCCGGGGTGATCGTAGACGACGTCCCACCATGTCCCACACGTGGTGACATCATGCAGACATGCTATGCTCATGTTTGCCGTGTGCGGTCTAGCGTTATCCTGCTGAAAGACTGCGCCGGGTATGGTGTGCAGAAATGGCAGTAATACGGGCTGCAGAATCTCTGTGACGTACCGTGCTGCTGTCAGGGTGCCTTGGATTGTGACTAAAGGCATTCTGGTATCGTAGCCGATGGCACCCCAGACAATGATCCCGGGTGTTGGTCCCCGACGGCAATACCGGATGCATTGTTCTTTGGCACGTTCCAATGGTCTGCGCCACACCCGTCCGCTTCTGTTGTTGGTGTCCAAACAAAAGCGGGATTCGTCGCTGAAGACCACCGGGTGCCATTCCGTTTGCCAGCCCACTCGTTCACGACACCAATGCAGTCGTATCACGCGGTGCTCAGGTGTCAAAGGAAGACACAACAATGGGCGCCTGGCAGACATTGTTGTGGCGTGTAACTGGCGTGCTATTGTCGCTATTGACACTGGAGCAGTACCGGGAATAGTGATTTGTCATGCAGTTGCCGCAAGGTGATGATCTGTCCGCTAGCGCTGTTCGCAGTATCCGCCTATCGGTACGAGCTGACATGCTTTCCCGGGCCCCAGAGCCTGGTCTTCTGGCATGTGTGCTTTCCTCTTGCCATTGCCTACAACATCGGCCTACCGTCCGTGCGCCCGCGACACGTGGACGGCAATCCCGTCTGGTTGACCATCCAGCCTCGTAGAGGCCAATATTTCGACCTCGTTCAAAGTCCGTTAATTGTGTGAACGGTTGTCGTTATCGTCATCACGGCATTGAGACCGTTGTGCGGATTATCGTACGTACGTTCATGAGGCATGGAACGTCTCGCATAGGTATCAACTGATGAGTTCATACAGGTGCCCGGACACCCTGTATTAATCCAAATGGTCATGTCCCGTGAGCATGCATCTAATCGTTTACTAGTCGGAGGTAGACGAACCCCCCCCCCCCCCCCCCACTAAATATGGATAAGGTCAGATAACTCCTTGTTGGTGGGGCAATTTCATTGCAAAGCATTGTAGATCTTCCCGATAGTAGCGCCAACTGTTGAGCACTTCCTGAATTGCGCCTAACAACCTGAGATTAGCTGTCTGCTGTTGGGTGTGAATAACAGCAGACAGCTAATCTCAGGTTGCGAGATGCAATTCAGGAAGCGCTCAACAGCTGGCGCTAAGACGCAAAAGTCTATACATTGTTAACGATTGTTAAACATTGTTAAAGATTCATAGCATTGTGGAAGTTACGAGTCCATAGACCATAGCTTCTATTGACTTTGACGTAGGGCAAGAAATACCTAAGTAAAACTGCAGCAACCAAGTAAAGGTAGCATTTAAATCTTGCAAAATTGTTTGCAAGCACGACTTCTAGCCAACAATTACTTTTTCCCAGTGCTTAAACGTTAATGGCATGACTGGATGGCATGTTGATCTGAAGGCTAGGATAAAATACAGCATGTTGCAGATATTCCCAGAGACATGCTTCAAGCAATTGTGTTTCATGTCATTGTGTTTCCATTGCATTTTGTATGCTTGCTGTGAACATTATAAGAGTCTTGGATTGTAAAATAAAAATTATGCTTGTTCAGTTTGGCATTTTTCTCTGTTTTTCACAGTCAACCCTAACTTCAAGTCTTAAACAAAATAATTTTATTTATTCAAAATTCTCTTCTCTGTATGCTTATTAGACATAACCAATTTCGCTATGATTTGTCAAATATTATCAGTGTAATCATAACTACCTCGTATTTTCTAATATCACCATCTGTAATTTCATTCCTTATTTCATGGCAATCCATTCTAATTCTAAAACAAATGCATTTATAAATAAGTTTCATGACAAAACAACTAGGTAATATTGTGCAACCATTCTTGCTTTTGAACCAAATAAAAACTATCCTTATGTTTTATATCATTTCTGATAATAGGTTTTTTAGTAATGTCTAAGCAAAATTGGATTAAGAAACGAAAAGGAACACTTATTTTCTTCTATTCTATCATTTATTTTAAAGTATCTTCTGATTTTTTTAGGGGGGGTGGTAGTAATGAGTCTATCCATTTTAATGTTTTTCCGTTTTATTTTTTGCAGAGGGATACTTCTTGTATAAATTTAATTTATTAGCGTGGTAACTTAAATTTATTCATATTGTAAAGAAATGTTTTTGATATATCAGCAAAAAAAACTTGTTGTGTGGAAAATAATTTATCATAGATATACTAAGGTCAAAATTATTTGTTATGTCTAAATTCAATTTATTTGTGTTCATCAATTTTTTGATGGTTGGAAATGAGGAATGCCCGATCTGTGATTTCATGTTGACTTACCCTGTAGCCTTTATGGACACTTGGTGACAGCCTTTCTGCACCATGTCCGTGATAGCCCAATGGGTACAGGCAATGACCATGATACCTGTGGTTGCTGGTTTGAGTCTGTGTCGAGGAATTTTTCCTTCCATTGTTTCATTTCAATAAATATAGTCCACTTTTTTTTCCACAGAATAATATATTAGAGCATCATCATGTGACTATTTGTATGCCCTTTGTAACTGCATATTCAAGTTAAATGGTTGAGCTGGTTTTGAACTAGAAAACTAAAAATCTCTGATTAATTTTAATGAGATCTTTAAAATTACACATTTGCCTAATAGTAGATGGAATGATGCAAAAAAGACGAACCTCTTGTCCACAAACGTTTTAATGGACGAATACGTATTTCGATCTCTTTGAGATCATTATTCAACGTAAAATAGGGAAATCAACAAAGCAAGCTATTTATAAGAAAAAGAGGGGCCGTTGAGTCTCTCCAAAGGACCAATCAACGAACGCGTCGAATGTCCAATGGGAGAGTCAATCGACACCTCGTACAAAATAAAATAAAAGCACGGACCTAGGAGAGATACAGATTCCAGACAACTGGCAAGAGTTATACAATAGAAAAAGGTTATACAAAATCCAAAAATTATACAAAACAATATTACCAAAGTATACAGTACAGATTCAAACAATTGGCAAAAGTTATACAATAGAAAAAGGTTTACAAAATCCAAATGTACACAATAAAAATTCTAAACTATACAATCTAAAAACTTCTATTTAACAACAAAATAAGTAAGAAAATTAAATTAAAAAAGTATAAGGAAACAATCAAAAAATTAAGAAATCTTAAGCAATTTTAATAAAATAGAATTGCCGAGGGGGCCTGAGTCATTGTTCAGCAATATTCCGGGGTCCTTTTCCCTGATCTCCAAGGTCTCGTATGCGTCCAATGAGTTCCTGTTCCTTACGGACGTAAGTAAATGGCAATCCTTTAACAAAACGGTGTGGCCCGTTTCAAGCATGTGCTTGGCGACTGCGGATCTCTCAGGACGACCAAACCTGGCGTGGGCCGTATGTTCCTATGTTTTTATGTTGCGGCACGTGGCTCCTCGATAGGTCTTGGGACACTGGCTGCAACCTATCTCATAAATACCAGCCTGTGATGATGGTGGCGTTTTGTCCTTAGGTTTTCCGAGAAGGTTCTTCAAAGTATTGGGATTTTTGTATGCTATGGAGAGCTGTGCTTTCTTAACGATTGCCTGTAAGTTGACGTTGAGTCCACTATTATAGGAAATGGGCAATCTGAATTTGGCATCCTTGTTGCTGCTGAGTTTTGTGGAATCTCTAACTAATTTCACAAAACTTCTTCTCCTGACCAGATCTTTAACCAATTCATAACCATAGCCATTGACGACTGCTATATTTTGGATGCGTGCGATTTCGGCATCAAACCTACCCTAACACAAGGGGATATTTAAAGCTCGATCCACTAGAAAGATGAAAGAAGCCAATTTTTGGCTCCAGCAATGGTTGGAAGACTTGTGTATATACACGTTGGTGTGTGTAGGTTTCCGATAGATATCGAATTCCAACCTACTGCCTGTCCGTATGATTTTCAAATCGAGGAAAGGAAGCACGCCTTCCTTCTCCCTTTCCATGGTAAACTGAATGGTCGGGTAGTGACTATTGAGGTAATTCAGGAAAACCTGTAGGTCAACCTTGTTAGTATCGATGATCGCAAAAAACATCATCTACGTATCGATACCACACCTCGGGGAAGTATGAACCGCAGGAACTAAGTTTTGCCTCAAACTTCCTCATAAAAGGTTCCGACAGTATGGGGCTTAAACAACTCCCCATAGGAGTTCCTGCGGACATGTGGTAAAATTCACCTTTAAACTGGAAATAATTTTGCGTTGAATAATGATCTCAAAGAGGTCGCCCATTGAAACGTTTGTGGACAAGAGGTCGTCTTTTTTTGCATCATGTCTTTATCCACAGTATATTCCCACTTCTCAAAGCAGATGGAATGTTACCTAATTTAGAACTCTTTATGAATGAAGTTGTATGCACCTATTTTTTTCTGGTAAAAAGTAACAACACTATAATTCCAGAATACATGTTTGAAAGCCCATTCACTAGATGGGGCATAGGGGCAGTGGTTGTGCTTTACTGAAATTAAACAGCCTGTATGCAGCATTGCCAACCTGGATTTTCCACCAGATGTGGGTGATTTTCGGGTTATCTGGTGGGAAAAGGTTTGACTCGCGGCTGGTGGAAAAATCTGGGGGAATTGCCAAATGTTTCTGGTAGAATTTTATAACTTTAGTGGTTCTGATGGGTTTTTGTATATTTTATATAAATAGATAAAGATTGATTAAGATCAATTATCGATTATGTACCATCCAGGACATTCACTATCGTGATTGATGGCGATATTTTACATCCATAGCCAACACCTTCTAACCTCAGCCCTCTAGATCAGCCAAATTATCTTAATTTTGTGTGCAGTATCACCAAAACTTCCTTTATTACTCCGTAGTAATAAAGGAGGTCATTGTATTATTAATCTCTGCTGCAAAAGTTGTCAAAATTATGATCGACCACTAGATGTAATTGAAGAAAATGGAAATATAGAAGCATATGAAAAAAATGTGAGGATCCTAACAAAAACGTTTTTGATGTATGAGGAGGATCAAAAAGTAACACAAAACAGTTTTTTGTGGCAACCTTTTTAATAATAAGCAAAAATACAACAATATACAAGAAAACTGCAGGTTTTTATCTATTTTTTGACATGTGCACCAAGTCTCTCGACACATTTCTCCCATTGTGCCTGCATTTTTTTGCTTGTATAGCCATCTGCACATGACTGATTTTACCTCTTCATTCGAACCAAAGCATTGGACTCCTAGGAATTTCTTCATTGGTCTGCAGAAGTGATAGTCAAATGGTGCTAGATCTGAACTATAGGCTGGATGTTTGAGCATCTTCCAGCCAAATTCCGCATCTTGCCCCCCCTTCGAAGAATCTGCACCACCTGGAGATGTTGCTACAGTCCAGATAATAGTTGCATCGTGGTCTATTTTGCTGAAATTGAAATAACTAGAAAGGGTCTTAGAGTAGCAAAATGGTAGCGTTTAATAAGCAAACCTATGCGTTTCGAAGTACAACATCATCCTCAGGGTAAGGAACGACTACAACCAAGTCAGTCCCCACCACCAAATATATGATATACGCTCACCAACCAGATGAATACTAACTCATGCTGACTGTATCTCGGCTGTATAGTGATTGGTGAGCTTGTTTCAGCAAACTAAACAACACACTGTGTTTTCTCTATGGTAGTTATAGTCTGCCGATGCCAGTGCTTTATGTGAGCAATTTCTGGAATAAACAAATATGTCAGATGAAATTTTTAATATGCTGAAAATGATACATGTTTATGTTATTACATTTTAAGTTATTAAGTATTGCCATGGTATAAATCTTTTATCAACATCCTGTATTTGAATGCAATAATACTTTAATTTACAGTCATCCCATAGTATAGAAACTGTCAGTATAATGAATGATCAAAAAGGGAAACCTCTAATCCACATAGAATAAAATTGAAATACCAGATACATATTTTAGGTATCAGGTATCCATCTTCAGCAGAAATACAAAAAGTAAAACCTTAAAGCTAGAGAATATCTAGACTGAAGGGGGGGGGGGAATTGCCAAGAATATCTCCCATTGGTTAAGCAAAAGGGATATTAATGACTCATGGACATGGTTAGAACAATGGGCCAATGAAACAAGAGCCCAAGGGGGAGGAGAAATAAATTAAAACCTAAAATTAGATAATGGAGATATATGAAATAAAATGAAATAAAATTAAAGACAAATAAGAAAAAAAAAACAAGTAAAAATAT
This sequence comes from Rhysida immarginata, assembly GCA_023313115.1. NCBI lineage: Eukaryota > Metazoa > Arthropoda > Chilopoda > Scolopendromorpha > Scolopendridae > Rhysida > Rhysida immarginata. The sequence continues at coordinate 330,733 of JAHWFO010104322.1, read as the reverse complement.
TCTAGCAAGGCATTCATTCAAAATGCTTGCAATTTACAGATGGAAAGCAGTTTAGCTGATAAGAAGTATTCACACTTCCAGTCTACATGAAAAGAGTACAGTTTTATTAAAGGCTTAAAAGAAAAAGACTGTTTTTACCTTAAGGCCAGTAAAGGCAGCATGTTTAGTTATTTTAGATAAACCTGACCTGACTAAATTAGTAGAGTAAAATCTCTAATCAACATGGTCCTTACACTAACGTTACTAAAAATCCAGTATCTCAGTTTGTGAATAAAGTTCACGAGGCAATTAGAGATTATCCTTTACTGATTCTGAAAAAGGAAGTTTCTAAATTTAATGTTCCTAATCCAAGTCTTCCTAGATTATATTATTTGCCTAAAATTCATAATGTAGGGAGATGAGACCATAGTCTCCAACATTAATTCTACCAGTTACAAGTTCAGAAAATTTGATCATTATACGTTCAATAGATTCTCAATGAAATCAGCTTTGAATTGATTTCGAAAATTAAAGATATTAAATTAAATGCTGGCGTAATACTTGTCTCCTTTGATATTTGTTCCCTTTTTCTGAGCATTCCTGTTGATGTCACTAATGGTTATTTTAGAAATTTTCTATCTTATTCCAAAGTTGATTCTGAAAAAGTCAATGAATAAATCCATTTAATAGAGGTATGCAGGTATGAAAATTTCTTTCTATTCAATTTCAAGTTTTATATGTTGATCTCGTGGGTAATAGTCTTAGTCCGTTCACGCTAATCTCTTTGAGGGAATTCGAGAACCCAATTTGCTACAACCCTCTTTTATTTCCCTTGTAAATGGTATAGATAGGTTGATGATATCTTTGCTGTTTTTGACTCCGATCAATGTGATATTAGCTCTTTTCTCACTGAATTAAAAAATAACTTTCCTACAATCAAATTCACACATGATGTTGAGAGTGAAGAATGCCTTCCTTTCCTAGATTTAAGAATTACGAGTTAATGAGTTAATGATAGGTTAGAGTTCGACCCACCAACAATCAATCGCTATATTAGGAATGATTTTGTTCACTGTCCTAGTCATAAACATGCTGCCTTCCGTGCTATTATCCACCACCACCTTAATGTTCATCTATCCGACCAAAGGTACCAAACTGAATTGAGTACCATTAAATCTATAGCAAGGTTGAATGGCTTTTCAGATAACATTGTTGAAAACTTACTCCATAGGCATAAGCTTCTTTAAGATATGAATGAGTCTGCAGTGTTTATTGTCGAGAAAAAAAATTTTGTTATATAGAGTTGCAGTTATAATTTTGCTGTTATGCAGAGTGCCCTTATGTAGAGGGAGCACTGTACACTACATGATCAAAGGAGTTGGGACACCCCGGTGAACACCTAGGGTGTTTCTCCTGGACTGGACTGGGCCCGCTCATCAAGGTGGACGGAAACCTCAATGCTGATGGCTACAGGACCATTCTGGATAACGGGGCACTTCCAGCACTGTGGGAACACTTCGGTGACGGGCCGTTCCTCTTCCAGCATGACAACGCGCCTTGCCACAAAGCAAGATCCATATCTGACTGGTTTGACGAGATGCGGGTTGAAGAACTGCATTGGCCCGCCCAGAGTCCTGATCTCAACCCCATCGAACATCTTTGGGACAAATTGGAACGACGTGTGAGATCCAGGATGGTTCGCCCTACATCTGTCCAGGAACTAACCACGACACTCCTCGAGGAATGGAGGTCAATACCTGTGGACACATACCGTAAACTTGTGGACAGTATGCCATGTAGGGTGGAGGCAGTGATAGCAGCTCGGGGTGGTCCTACACACTACTGATTGAAGTTTTTTGCGGCTTTACGGTAGAGCAACAGGTGTCCCAACTCTTTTGATCATGTAGTGTACATTGAAAGCACTCTTAGGATTTCCTAAAGATACCATCTTACCCCTGGATTTTTGTGAGATTTCAGTGTGGTTTTTGTTAGAAAAACTGTATTGGTCAGACCTCTAGAAATGTTATTAAATTGATAGAAAGAGCATTTGGCTCATGACAGAGTGATCAAATGTCACCAAACATACTTTGGAAACAGCTCATGTTATTAGTTTAATGATTTTAAGTTAGTCAGGTCTGTCAATTCCAGAAATCAATTAGACAGATTTGAGAGTATAGAAATCGATTAAAGGGATTCTAAAATGTTATTAAATATGGGAAAAGGGCGTATCTCAAACTCTGTTCTCTTTGATTTATTGAATTGATTCTGAAGAATCTAGTACCTGAAATACATATTTGGTATTTCAATTTTTTTTCTTTGTGGATTAGAGGATAAATGTATTTTTATTTTTAGTTGTTCCATTCCACAGTATTTGTTTAATTTTTGATAATGAATGACGTTTGTTATTTTATACCTTTATCATTATTCAAGTTAAAAATTTGGTATAATGAATATCATCTAAAGCACATCGATAAATTCTAACAGAGTTCAAAATTGTATGTAAGCTTGCATTGGAAGAAGAGCGTATTTAAATTTTCATAGCTATATAACTCATTCCCTCATTCACATAAGAAGCTTATGTGAATGGTGTTTAGTAATTTTTATCAAGGGATTTGCAAAATTATGTTTTAAATTTATATTTTTTAAACAGCATATTAATTTTATTGAATTTGTTCTTTGTTTTTCTCTTCTATTCTGGATGGCATATGTACTCAATTCCTCCTATGCAAGTCGTATTCCGAAAATCATCTTTTGACCTTTTTTTTTTGGTTTCGTGAACTACAGGGTGTCCCATAAAGAACTCTTTGATTTTAAGAGTAGATATCTCGGAAATGGAGATCAATAGAAGAATGAAACAAGTGGCGCATTTATTTCGAAAGCCATAAAAATCTGATAAAGAAGTTTCAAAATTGTTACAAATTAGTTACAAATGTTGCTGACAAATGGTGCTCCACACGGTAATTGCAGTACGGAATCTGAGAAATAGGCTATAAACTGTCCTTTGCAAGAAACCATTGCAATTACATCATAATTATACCATTCAAAATGTGCACCTTTTGTATACAGAGATGGCACAAATGAAGAATGAAATTTTCATACACTAAATACAGCACCACCTCTTGGCAATATTTGTAACTAATTTATAACAAAATTTGAAACTTTCATATCAAATTTTTATAACTTTCATATCAAAATAAACATACAACCATTTGTGTTTCATTCTTCTATCGATCTCAGTTTCCAAGATATTTATTCTTAAAACATGGGAGTTCTTTGTAGGACACCCTATATTTAAGTAATTTGTATTTGTAGTATTTAATAGCATGTTAGATTACACATGCCAACAATGAAAAAAATTTTAGAATTAATTTGTCTTATTCATATTGTTTATAGTGTGCTGAATCCGAATCTGCATTTAGATTTTTTCTACCATGTCATGTTTCCAAATTATGTACATAAAACATTTAAAATTTTTCAAAATTTTGGCCGCAAGGAAATTTATCTGGCTCCAAACTTTGAATAATTTAAAATGTTTTATTGAAAAACAAGAAATCTGTGGGTGATAGAAAAAAGCTGAGGTCAGATACAGATTCAGAAAACAAAAAAGCATAAGAATCCACTCTTAATAAGTTAAAAAAGTTTTTAATAAGTTATTGGCCTGTGTTATTGATTATGCCTAGAATGCTTACATGTTTTCTCAAAAGGAAAACAAGAACTATTTTGGTATATGAGCATTCATAATATCAGTGTTTTCAAAACAAATTATATTTGTATGCTAGGAGATGACTGCATTTAAGAATCGCTTAATAAATCTGTAAGTGCATCCAAATAAATAAATAAAAACTGTTACCAAGAACAGATAAAGATAACAGATATTACCTATCCTCATTTGTTCTTGCTGTTACCTTGTTAATTTTTTAAACCTTTAATAAAACAATAGTCAACGTATTCATAGCCCAATTTCAAAGTAAAATACTGTAGACCTCAATTATCCAAACCTCTATTATACGAACCCTCTATTATCTGAAATCTACTTCAACTCAAAAAATAAGGGATTTGGCTTTGTCAAACATAAAAATAAAAAAAAAAAAAAAGATGGTGAAGCAGACAAAGATTGGTGATTTTTTCAGTCATACTTAAGCAAAATGTGTTGTATATAACTTTTATTGTAAAAATATACTCTACACTACTGTACCTTTAAAATAACTTTAGATACTTAATTGAATTGTTTCCCATTTTTTTCAACCTCGATTATCCGAACTACCTCTGGTCCCCATTAGTTTGGATAATCGAGGTTCTACTGTATTAATGTTTCAAATAGAATTTGTGTAGAAACTATTAGAATCAACACTGCTTCTCATAAATACTTTATTATTGCATGATTACTTTTTTTTTTATGGAAAGTTAAAACAACCATAGCACGTAATGAAACAAGGGAAATATTGCTTTTATTTATTAATTATTCTAGAAGTGCTTAATCTACATTGGTATTTAAAATTCTTTTGTTTAAGATTAATCTATGATTGGTTATGATAAGCAATATTTTAATGCTTTCTTAGATTAATAACATTAGAATGTCTGATTTTTACCTTCAGTAATGCATGTGGTTTCAAACAGCCAGGAATATGAGAGAATAGATTGTTTTTTTGGAAATTTTAGATGAAATATTTAAGAATTTAAATACATCTTAAACTATTAATGCTTTAAACAAGTCTTAAATTTTAAGATTTTGATGGCATCGTTTGTTAAACCACTATAATTTTGAATATACTATGCAAATTGCCTTTTCTGATGACAACTGCTTGATGTTCTTTTCCTTCTGCTTTTATTCCCTTGCGTTTATAATCCAGCCTGTCATGCTGCATTATTTTGTTGTGATTGTTTGCAAGTTTGACAAGTAATTTTGTGGATATTCTTTGAATTTGCAAATTCATTGCATGATTAAAAAAAGGAAAAAGCATTTACTTTAGTAATCGTGATTAATTAAACCGAATAATAAGTTAATGCTAAAGCATGACCAAAATAATCAAAATAAATTAGGGTAGGTATTGACTGTGAACACATTTCTTATTCTTTCTCTTTCCTTTGCTTAGAATACTGCATGAAATATTGCATGGGATGAATGGTTTGTAGTTGGAAAAAAAAGAAAAATCTGTTTCTCTTTCGTTTGCTTGTTCTATGGTGAAGGTGCCTGAAAAGTTACTGGAACTGACCCCCTTCAAGGAGCGTACCCGACGCCGCCTCTCGCTACCTGTGGGCCGTCACCTGGACAGCCGACGTTCCAGCACGGCATCTGTCTGCTCCACATCGTGTAAGTGACGTGGAAACTCTTCCTATTACATACAACATACTCTTTCCTCCTCACTCTAATTCTATATCTGTTTCTCTGATATATCTCTTTCTTGTGTACTTCATTAGATGCTGCTTTGTCCACCCGTAACAGTATATGTGTGTGATTTTCTTTATTCTTTCTAATAAAATGTTGTTTACTTTATTTTATTCTTGTTTTGTAGTTGTGTGTTGTGTGCAGGTACCAGACAGTTGTTTCTACTAATATTTTCCTTTCATAGATTGATTCTCAGAAATTTCTTTTTTTGTACCCAATTTTCTCTCTTAAAACTTTTTGTTAAATTGTTTTTTCAGAGTTAAAATAAATAAGCACTTCTATAGTATTAGAGTAGCAATCGGATATGCCAAAATAATATGTATTTATTGATATACAGGGTGAGTCAAAAAAAGCCGGCGTGAGGAAAAAAAAACTAAGTCCCAGGACAATAGGTATATTCAACAATTGCAAAACCTATTGTTCTGGGACTTAGTTTTTTTTCCCTCACGCCGGCTTTTTTTTTTTGACTTGTATATAAAGATGACCTCTTCAAAACACTTCTTTTACTCTTAACATTTACTTTGTTTCCTACGTGTATAAAGATTGTTGAAGTTCTCTTTTTGGTGTTTGTCATGCATGTCATTAAAGTCTTTCGTTATCAAAATAGGTAAATTTTTGTTCTCATTTTTATATACCTCTTATATACTGTATATATCTAATTTGAAAACGTTATGTAATCATAGCCGTATGCAATCATTGCAATCTAGAATACATTTCAAAACTTTTGATTTGTGTAACAAATTTTTAATGTTTCTTTGTTCATGCCTGTATTATGGTAAAATTCTAACTATACAAGGTGTTGTTAAATTTCATGTCAAAAATGATAGGGGTGATGGAATGTGCGATTCTAAGCAAAAAAAGTTCTTATGAACATGGGTCTGAAATTTGAACGATAACCGAGATATGAACAGAAATAAAAATGCCGCCACTAAGATCAGTAAGTTAATAACTCACTTTCTATAACGCCTAGGATAATGAAGTTTGAAGAAATAATAGGGTACATAAAACTGTATACCATTTAAATTTAAACAAATTCCAACGAGTAGTTTCCGAGTTATGCACTCAACATTGTAACACGTGCTCACATATGAGTACTAACCACCACATATTATGACGTTGACTACGTAACTCAGAAACTTGTTGGAATTCGATCAAATTTTAACAGTATACACAATTTTATGTACCCTATTATTCTCCCAAATTTCATCATCCTAGATGTTATAGAAAGTGAGTTATTAACTTGTTGATCTTAGTGGCAGCATTTTTATTTCTGTTCATATCTCAGTTAGGGTTCAAATTCGGACCCATGTTCATGTGAACTTTTTTGCTTAGAATCGCATATTCCATCTCCCTTATCATTTTTGACATGAAATTTAATAACGCCCTGTATAAGGTGATTACTAAACTTCTCCACTGTTTTTTTCTTCTCAATATTATAAAGTAGCAATCCATTTCACATGTTCTGAATTTATGTCATTCAGATATGAAAATTATTTAAAATGAATATAGCTTAAGTTTTGATTGCAAACTTTTTAATGATACTACAAATACTATAGCAATGTTACTATACTCTTTATTAGCAATTGTATTTCATCCGATTTAACACTTATTTATCATGAAATCACACTGGTATTACAGAGATTGATTCACGTCCATATGAATGAATGCTTTGTATATCTATGTAAATGAAAGCACATGTGCCACCATCTTTCTGTTCCTTGTGTTGGGCTTTCATCTTGGCTATGACATAACATCAGAGTTTCCATTGCAACGGTCTGTCCTGAAAGGCACAAAACGGAATAGTGTTCCATTCTTCATTGCAGGCTTTCCATAGATCAGGTGAAGTCATAAATTTCCTAAAGCCCTTTTGGGTCTATCAAAAGCACAGCAATTCATAGTAGATCTGGCAACTACGAGGGAAAATCAAAAAGTAACATTATTTATTTTTTTACGAAAACATTGTAGTAGGTGGTGGGAAAAGTGGATATAATTTTTGAACTTGTCGCCTTCCCCTATCATTTAAAAGCACCGTGAAGATGGTGATACCTAGTGGAGGCATGCAATCGCAATTGGGAGGATGGCGTCGTTGATCACATCGTCCATGCTGGAAGAACAAAGAGCTGTAATTCGTTTCCTTGATGCGAAAGGTTGTCCACCCAAGGAAATTCACAGTGAAATGCAAAAAGTGTATGGCAACGACTGCGTGGCCTGCGCAAATGTGTGGGCATGGTGTAAAAAGTTTACCGAGGTGAAGTGGGCTGGTGGCTGTACTGGCAGGAAACTGACTTCTATGTGATGGGCATTCAAAAACTTGTACCACGATGGGACAAATGCCTATCGCAATGGCTCATACATAGAGAAATGACCATTCATTGATGTGTACTTTGTATATTTTGTTTTTTCATGTCTGCTCCAGCATTTTCTTAAAAAAAAAAACGTTACTTTTTGATTTCCCCTCGTACATCAGAAGGTTACTGAAGTCAATAGCCCAGATTCTTGTTTCTACAGCCATCCTATTCATGAAGGCAACCATTGATTTTACTGTGTGTTTGAGGGGGAGAGGATTTGAAGCCTTATCCTAGTGAAACATAACTAAAACATTGTATAGACATGGGATATCAGAGTGATAATTGGGTTCAGGTTATTTGTCTAATAGTAGGTGGCATTGAGTTTTCTTTTGGTGAAAATAGGCATAGTTGGCACTAGAATTGCAGTTCTTCTATTTCCTTTTGTCAATTATTACACATTGATGAAAGTTATGAATTACCATCTTAATTATGAGTGCTACCCAAAATAAGTGAGAATTTGGGCATAAAACTAACTTTTAAGCCATGTTAAGTAGAGAAAAAATTCCAATTACAAAATTGTAGAGAATCACCGATTTATTAAAAAACACAGAACTCGTAAAACGAGGGAGAAAAATTCATGCATTGTCTCCCACCCTCCATACTCTCCTGACCTAGTGCCCTGTGACTTTTATCTCTTTTCTACAATGAAAGGGTGACATTTTGACTCTGTTGAAAACATCCAAGTGGATTTGCAACTGGTCTTGAACACCTTACAGCCTTCGGACTCCCAGGTGTGCTTCCAAAAATGGGAAAATCACCAAGATTGTTGCGTACGTGCCAGAGGTGACTACTGTACTTTGAAGGTGACAGTGGAAATTAGGGTGTAAGGTATGTTTTCTGCTGTTTACAAGAAATTTTGGGTCGCACCTTTTACATTTCAAAAGAACGTCCAGTGCCACCAACAACATTTGTTTAAAAAAAATTGAAACACAAGAACACGTTCAATTCATATGCCACTAAAATACTGTTATTATTATAAAACATACTTTGTGAACAATAAATAAAAGTTAAAGTGCCTTTAGTTCACAAATTGAAATTGAAAACTTGAATCTTTTTGATAAAATCCATGCTGTCCAGTATTGCACAATAAGTTGATAAAAAAAACAACAACACTGGACTGTTTAAAGTGATACAGTAATTATCTTTAATTGCCAATGTTTTTTAGTATTATATTATCATCATGGGCTAAACAGTTGCAAAATAATGGCAGATTCTACTTAATCAGAAATTTGGATTGGTTAAGTGGAGGCCTGTCAATCTCAAGCAGAGGCATCAGGTTCACGGGCACTGAGGCAGAACCAATAGAGAACCAAATTGTCGCCATGCACAGATTGCCTATTACATCAGGAATGGGATTGTTGTCAAAAATTATGGATTGATCAGTAGTTTTTAATGGTTTTTCATGCAAAATCCTTGGATTATCAGTTGTTCTTGTATTAAAATTTTTTCATGTTCTTTTCATTTTCCATAGATTAATTATGCTCTCGTCAGTTGGGAACAAATTGCTTCCATTCTTGTTTATTTGTAAGAATTCCTGAAGTGGGCCCCCTCAGAAACAAACATGTCATGAAATTTAAACATATATATTTTATGTTTTATAAAAGAATGAGAAAAATTTTTTTTAATGTTCTCAATCAATTTCAACAATAGAGAGGTTAGGTGAACGTGAAAATGAGTGTCATGTCCACACAGGCATTGGCCTTGAAAATCTGCTTCAGCAAAGCGTTACTTCCCTATACGATTCCAAATGGCGTCACATATGTATGACATCATATGTTTTTATTATGCATGTGCAGAACACAAATATCCGCATTCGTTCTTGCCTCGTGCGTGTTGAAAGTTCCTTATTATTACGACATCGTACATTTCTAACCATACTATAATTGTAACGATTTAAATATTTCAATTTCCAGATAAAAAAATCAGATGATATAACAATGTTTCTTGACAATACTATAACTATGTAAATTTATATTCTTTAAACTTTTACTAATGACAAAAAATCTGTTAATACTTTCAGAAAGTTTATACCGGTCCCTCCACAAGTCTGCATCCTTGGTTCCAGGACCTTGCTGTCTTGCGGATTTTCCCGACTTGCGGAATTCCAAGATAAACAGAACAACCTCAAAAAGCTAAATTAAACCTCCAAATTGGTTAAATAATAACTCAATCACTACAATATAGAGCGAAGGGACTATCCATTCTAAGAAAAATCCGAAAGACAGGAATTTACCTCTTCACTGAAAAAATCCATTCTAGGTGATATACCGGGACTTGATTTACCGAAAAAAAAATTTTTAAAGGCTCACAATGGATGGACCTCTCCAAGGATGCCTTCTAGTCTAAATAATTTTTTACTCACGTAATCTTACTTTAGATGTACACTTGATGTTGTTGCAATTTCCTTTCTTCTTTCGGTGTCTTGAAGCAAAAATTGGCCATTCATCACTTTGTGTAGTCTAGCGGTCACCGATTCTTCTATTTACTTGCTTACCATTTGCTCAATACAGCATGGAGCTAAAGGAGTGCTTCCTCTATCGTCTTTCACTCTTTCTCAATAGTCTGCTAACTCATTATCTCCGGTTATTGATCATTTTTAAAGATTTTTAAGAAATTTTTAAGTACTAAGAATTCTCTTTTCTAAGAAAAGCCTGAATAACAGGAATTCTATGCATTGAATTCTATATTGCACAAACTTTGCCTTGCATTGTTGGTCATGAGACATATATTGTTGATCCTTGCTTAGTTTTGGTGCATTGCGTGTTGACACCATTGTTGATACCTATTGTTGCACAAACTTTTATTTGCATTGTTGGTCCTGAGATATATATTGTTGGTCGGTGCAGAGTGTTTGTGAATTGCATGTTGACACTTATTGTTGCAAAAACTTTGTCTTGCATTGTTGGTCATGAGATATTTTTCATTAATATGCCCTGCCATAACCATGAATATCGATTTTTTATCAATAATTATTATTTTTTCGAAATCTGAGGTAGACAGTGACCTTCCTCATGCTTTGAAGGTCATGTATGCGAAATTTTATCAAGATCGGAATAAAACTGTAGATTTATATAAAAAAGAAACAAACAAACAAACATCCTTCTTCTTCTATATATATAACTAGCAAAGGTACCCGGCGTTGCCGGGGATAATTACACTTGTAGGTAAACAGAACAATCTCAAAAAATTAAATTAAATTTTGCAATATCTTAAAAATAAGCACATGAAAATGCTTAGAATTAATAAGGTAAAAATTCTTGATGAAAATTCGAAAAAAAAATTTTTAAAGGCTCACTTGTCACAATTTTGACTCACAAGTGCTAGTACGTACGTGTTCACTTGTGAGTACTAACTAGCACTTGTCACAATTTTGACTGTGTAACTCGGAAACTTCTCGTTGGAATTCAATCACATTTTAACGGTATACACAGTCTTATGTACCTTGTTATTCCCCCAAATTGCATTAACCTAGGCTTTACAGAACCTGAGTTATTAACTTGTTGATCTTGGTGGCGGCATTTTTATTTCTGTTCATATCTCAGTTATCGTTCATATTTGCACCCATATTCATAGGACGTTTTGTGTTTATCTTAACCTCTATAATACCCCCTTTAAGTATTTTACATTCGATGTAAATCACCCTGTATATCTCATGACCAACAATGCAAGGCAAATTTTGTGCAACCTACTTAGTTTCAATTTGTAACAATGCATAGAATGGATAGTTCCTTCGCTCTATATTGTAGTGATTGAATTATTATTTAACCAATTTGGAGGTTTAACTTAGCTATTTGAGGTTGTTCTGTTTACCTACAAGCATAATTATCCCGGGCAACGCCGGGTACTCTGCTAGTTATATATATAGAAAGATAATGCATTATATTAACAGATTTAAAAAAAGGTATAATTCTTTTTTTTCACTTAAAAAGAAATATTAGCAAAGAGCACGAAGTGACAGAGGTATTTTGGATTTGATCAACTAACTTTTCGATTGATTTTAATGATAAACAACACATGAATAACTTAAAATCATGCATCGAATAAAGTTAATACAACAGAAAAAAAACTACTATTTGCTAAGCATTTTCAACACTGAAACATCGGCAATTCCACTCTTCGCCAAAGATTCGCGTCTACTTCATTGCCGAGTTGTACTCATAATACGTATTCTTCAGTAAATTACTAGCTTTCAAAGAAGAAAATTGCAAGGAAAAATTAAATCACATTCCATATAGTAACACTTTCAAATTAAGGTAACCTTATTCACAAGTCGGCATTTTAAATTTTTAATTGTAGCAGTTTATGTGGAAAAGGGGGAGGGATGCCTCTATAATCAGTCACCATTCCGAATTTCTTGGAAAATAATCAGCTCGAAGAAAGCTTATAACAATTCTCATGTTAATTTCCATAATTAACTTTTATAGCCCTCCAAAACAGGCTATATGCATTAGGGGAACTATAAAAATTTTTAACTTAGAATATTTTAATTGTCATAATTGTTATAAATTATGCATTTGTGCAAAGAAAGAAAAAGAAAAAAAAAACGACCGGAAGTCATTGTCCGCCATTTTGGATTTCATGAAAAAATTGCTGACTTGTGGAATACTGACTTGTGGAGGGACCACTGTATTCTAAATTGTTTGTACAAAAAATAGTTATTCAATTATCATATCATAGATGTAAGTCTAAAGAACATGTGTGCAAAATAAAATAGCATTTTATTTGTTTGTTTAGTAAATAAAAATATAGGAAATGGCAAGCGTTGAATTCACCATGATTTAACGTGGAGATGTGAAGCAATGACATCAGTAGTTCAGATGTTTTTTTACCTCACGTCGACGTGAGGCAGCATGGAGTGGACGTGAAGCCTCTACCTAGATTTACATCATTCCTGCACTCTGTCATTGTCATGCCACACGTTTGCTTTGCTGAACCTCTCTAATTTTGAAAAAACACATGGAATCTATATTTTTTAATGATTTTGAATTTGAAAAAAAATTTTGGTGGTCTTTGTTTTTAAGCGAATGATATCAGTTTTTGTCAAGCTATTCAATTGTACCACTGGGCTACTAAGAAAGAAACTCTTCGTCATTCAATATTGACAGCAATAGGGAGCTTCCCTGTAAAGCAGTTGTTGCTTTAAACAATTGTTCTACAGGGAATTCCCTATTGCTGTTAATATTGTAGATTTGCAGTTGTGCCATCAGAGCACGCAGCGTTTATGGATTGGTATTGGTAACATCTGGTTGTTTCACAGCACGAAAGGAACACACGAAAGTTTGATCGTGCTTAAATTCTAAAAATATTCAACTTATTTAGAAGTTGTTGTTGAAAGCAGTAGAAATGTATGTATGTATATATTCTAAAAATAATTTGTATGTTCTAAACATAATTTGCATATTTTTAAAGTGGGAAAAATGAATAAAGATAAAATACCCGATGAGAATGTGCAAACTAACATTACCAAAATGAATTTAAAATGTTTATATCTCCATAACGAATAGTCCATTTTTGAAATTTTCAAAATTTATATTTATTATAGAGTCTACTATAAGCACATATAAAGTAACATTGATATTAGATGTCCTATATACAGATACTGAATATCGAGTATCGATAATTGTAAATCCAATAGTATCCGTCGGAAAATTAATGAAAATTTATTGATTTAAGTGTACCATTAAACTGCTTTGCTTCCATTTTGCTGTGACTTGCCAGTTTCGAGATATACCATATTTTGGAAATTTGAATTTTGGCTGATATCCGGGAACTATTGGTCCTATAGAAATTTGGATGCGATATTTGTATAGGATGAAAGACACATTCATTTCATATATCATATGTACCCTACCTTAAAAAAAGTTCGGACGGACGAAAATATAGTATCGAACTTTAAGCTGGGATGAGAGTCCTTGATGCTAAATTGGGTGGAGACCATTTTTACTACTTAGAAATTTGATGTTGGAAATGTTTATCTTGCAATTTATTCTAATATAAGCCGTAAAATTACTATCACAATTGCTAGTAAAATGTCCCGATTTAAAATCCTACGTTCCTTTTTGGGATGTTTGTCATGGCTTCTTTTTCGCAGATTCCTAGTTGGTATGTAACCAGGCTTCAGTGTTTTTCGTTCTCCTTAAAAAATAAATTTGAAGGTACTGACTATCTAGGTAATATCAAGTTGTTGCAAAAATTTCTTCTGGTTCTAGAACCCGTGCCCAAGAAGGGCTCATTTTCCGAAGGGGGTGTTCATATTTTTTCAAACAAATTATTGCATTCGATTCCTGAATATCTTTGCAATATTACATTCAAGAATCAACTATCTGACTATACATCTGTGAGTGCCATCAATGGTCCGAAATGGATTTTTCACGCGAGCATATTCGAGCAATAATCTTCTACGTGTATTCTGGAAAGATCAGTGCTGCGCAATGTTACCGAAACATTTGCCAACGTTTAGGTGATGGCACTGTTAGTTTACGTACAGAAGAAAAATGGTATCGCCGATTCAGATGCGGAGATAGCACTCTTCAAGATGCACCTCTCTGGTCGGCCAATCATGATTTCAGATAGTGATCTACGCCAAGCAATTGATGAAGATCACAATGTAACAACGAGGGAACTCGCAGAACAGTTCAAGGTTCACTTTTCAACCATTGCCCGGCATCTGCATGAGCTGAATCTCGTCATTTAAGTTCAATCGTTTTTGTGTGGGAATAAAAATTCGGAAAAAACTTTTGCAACAACCTGATATTTTATGTAGTTTAATAAAAGTGTAATAATTAAAGGTTTGATCATGTTTTAAAACTTTTTAATTTTATTTTAGTTTTATTCCATTAATTTAATCTTTCAAATTTTGTAATCAATTGCATAAGTATTTATAAATTAACATAAATTTATGATTAACACAAATTAATAAAACACTAAATTTAAATAAAGCATTATTATTTACCCTGAGATGTGACAATGTAATTTTCAGGAGATAAATGAAGACCGCATACTCTCATGTAATTTGAAATTTTCTTTCCGGATTTGATTTTTTGAATCCACTGTATATACTTACTTAAAATTCCATTTTTTTGAAAGGAATGAAATTTCAATCCTTTATTCTTCTTAGAAGCTGCTGAGTATTGTGGAATACAACAATTATGCGGCATTTTCACGCAAATCATGCGATAATTAACTTAACCGGATGTTGCCAATACCAAAACTGAATCTTGCAAACTCTGGCGGCGCAATGAAAAACTAAAACATTCATCTTCCTATTGATTGATGAAGAGTTACTTGCTTATTAGCCTAATGGTACAATTGAATAGCTTGACCAAAAATTTTTTGTGTAAAATTGGAGATCACCAAAATTTTTTTTTCAAATTCTAAATCGTTAATAAATACACATTCAAAGTGTTTTTTCAATATTGTTGAAATCGATTGAAAAAAATTATTATTTTTTATTAAAAACTAGTATTAAAGACCGTCATACGACGGTGCCACAACAGGCGAATCTGTAAATTCGATTTTAATTATAAAATTTCGCCTGTGATAGTACTGTGATAATTGACAGGACTGCCAATACTAAATATAAATATTTACTTACTTAGTTTTGAAGCTTGCTTATTCTTTAAGGTCGCTGGGCAGCGCTCGAGATATTCCGCCATCAGGTGCAAGTCCTCAATGGTAATACCGAAGCGACTCAAACCCAGATGATCAATTTAATCTAGCCACATAGATCTACGCTGACATACTTCTCTTCTTCCGCGGCCTCCACAGTCCCTGACCTAACCCCATGATTTTTTTTTCTTATGGGCTTACGGCCAAGTTCATGTTTTTGCACCCCACCCCCCATTCCCACACACCCCGTGGTCACGTAACTTAACCCAACCATCAACTTGGAAAATAGCAACAGCCTAGGGAGACGGTGTTCCAGTGTCCATATATGTGGCCAAACCAATGCAATTCAGGCTTCTCAATGCGGAAAAATAGCGGTTCAGCACCTAAAGACTGCCTTATTGTGATGCTGAACACTATCTAGTAGGAAACACCTGTCACCTTTCAGGATCTCATTTTGGCACTATTTCGGTCATTACCCAAGACTCATGACCATAGAAGGGAATGGGGACAAAGATTTGAAAGCTGACAGCTTGGGTTTCTTTCCTAGCTCAAGTTTTTTACAACGGATCACCACAATTCGCATCAGACACAGCTTGCTGCACCAATCCGAGCATCCAATAAATAATGTTATTGCTTTTGGTTTTATTCGAAAGCCCGGCATTCGATGGTTACTCCAATACTGGAAACAGCAAGTTTGATTTTACTTTTAAAAAATTTCATCTGTGACAGAATTGTGATAATTGGCAGGACTGCGATAATTGACAGTATTGCTAATACTAATAAAGTCACTGTCAACATGAAAGCGATACTAACTCATTGTGTCCTGTTACAATGGGACGAAGTCACTACTGTCAATTTGACAGCTATAACCTTACACAAAAACTCATTTACAACTAAACTGTATCAGATGTAAACTTTGCTCTCCAGTGAAAATGGCTCATCGGGCCTTTTTTTTTTTTCTTCCTTAACCTCCCTCATTACTCTATTTCCTCGGTAGACCGTTTTTGGGGGGGGGCACGACCACTATGTTTTAAAACTAAAAAAAATTATTATACACTTATAATGAATATAAAAAAAAGGGAAAAAATGTTTTTTGCTTTTGATTTTTTTTGATTTGATTTTTTGTTTTTCTAATTTATGAATTTTTCCTTTAATTAATTTATACAACTGAAAAATTATTACTAAATAATGAACATCATAAAATGTAAAACTGATGTTACCTACTTGTGACTTGAATTGTTAATCAATTTCAAAATGTTTTATTTGAATATTATTATATTTTATTAAAATTAAAAAATAAGAATCATATACATGTAATGAATTTCATAATTTAGAATAGTTAAAATTACTTAGTATTTAATTTGATTTATTTATTTATTTTAGTGTCCTATTTTAAATGTCAATAGATGTATATAGTGTTACCTGCTAGT
This sequence comes from Rhysida immarginata, assembly GCA_023313115.1. Classification (NCBI taxonomy): domain Eukaryota; kingdom Metazoa; phylum Arthropoda; class Chilopoda; order Scolopendromorpha; family Scolopendridae; genus Rhysida; species Rhysida immarginata. The sequence goes on along the minus strand of JAHWFO010104322.1, from coordinate 313,982 downwards.
AAAGATACTCTTGGTTTACCCACACGTACAGCCAAAACACAAGGAGAAAACACCAAATTAAAGGATAAAAAGAACTACCCTCCCTTAATCTCTTAAAGAAAAGTTAGCAATAGGGGATTAAAAACCCAATTCCCAATAACAAAAAACCCGTAACCACTTACTTAAAGAATCAGAAAACGATCCACTAAGTAAGGTACGACAGGGGACAAAAAGAATTAATAAACAAACCAACTCGTTAATATAATCCCACTTAATTACCCGTAAGACTTAACCCAAGAATAGTTGAAAAAAAAAAGATTAAAATCCAAATAAATATTTTCCTTTATTACATCAAAAAAATCTTATGGAAATTGATCAATAAAGGTTGACTATGCGAGGAAGGTAAATACAAAATAAAGTCAAGTGGAAAGTACAAATTAGCATAACTAAAGGAATTAGAAGCTCAGCCGAAACGGTGAAGTCTGGAAGCACAAAGCAGATCAGGGAAGAAACCATGCTGAAGAGCAAACTTGATGACTTCAAACGGAAGACTGAGGAGAGCGATGGAAACAGGGCACAAGACGAAAAAAAGGATAACTACTAACCGTCTTGAGAAATCCGCGGCTAAGGGTAAGGCCACATAAACTGGAAAAGCAAGACTTTAGGCATAGTCAGATAAATAAATATTGGAAATAAAAAAAAGTTTAAAAGAAAAAAATTAAGAAATACAAACAATAAAAAAAATAAAAAATTAATAATTAATAATTAATACTTCCGTAAAGATAGACAGGAAACAAAAATAAAAAAATTGGTGAAAAGAAACAAAAACAGGAACCTCCTCCTAACAATACCTAAAAACAAAACAGGAAAAAAAAAATACAATCTAATTAAACATTAATACACGAAAGACAATGAGCTACGACAAATAATAACCAAGCGAAGGAGACGAACAAGGAAAAGGCGCACGAAGAACGAAAGGTTACATTGGAGAGGGAAAAACGGAGACGTCAACAAGAGCAAGGTCCTGAAAAACAAAAAAAAAATTAAATACAAGAGAAAAAAATTAAATTAATCCAAAAAAAAAGAATGATAACAGAGAGAAAGCCAAGAATTAAAAATAAATACAAACAGGATTACAGCAATAATAAAAAGAAAAAAAGGTATTTTTCTTTTCTTAAACTAAACACAAAAGTAAAAATTCGAAACTTGAGTCCGAGACAGTAAGGAATGACAAAAAAAAACGTTCTTAAAATCAAAAGATAAAACAGACATGGTTAGAAGTCACCTGAGTCATAAAGTAATTCACAGAAGTACGATGAGTTTGCAAAATTGACAATCGACCAGCCTAAAACATAATGCTGAAACAGATAACAGAAAAACGGGCCGCCGAGTACGGTAGATTGTCCAACACAAGAGGCTTCTCGCTCCCAATCGCCATGATGAAGGGCAGAAATACAATAAGTTGGACAGGCGACGGACTAAGTCACAGTAACATGACGACTTCTAGAAAAGGTGGACTTCAGGCTCATGCAGAAAACTCCAAACGATAGTAATGAGAAGAAACTCGGCAACGAAAGCCGAGAAAAAGGGAACTATGTCTCTTCGAGTTGCATATCCATAACCTCGATGAGACGACCAAGTTTAAGCGAAAGCTTATACCAGCATGATCAATGTGATCATGTCGAGATCCAAGCACATTCTTTTCGGTAAACGATGAAGTCTAAAGGTGCTCAAGAACTCTCTTCGACCATCTGGAAAGAAAGCCGCATCTAGACTCCCTCAAACTCTCATTCTTTTTTTTTTTTTTTCTACAAAAAATTCAAAAAATTATTTAAATGACATGAGGACACGAGACACGAAACTCGCGCTCTAGGAAAAAGGCGCAGCGTGACGCTCTAAAAAGACAAGCCTCCGAGAACAAAGTAATAAACTAAACAACAATTGCACGAAAAAAAATGCGGAGGGAAAAGAAAGCGCGCACGCACTTCCAACAATACTACTAGAAAACATACATTCTGCTTTTCTGAGGGAAAAAATTTGAAACAATAAAAAAAAAATTTAGTTTCCGGAGAAATCTTAAAAAAATTTTTTATTCATACAAACAAAGCTAGTAAACCGTAATTCCAACATTCCTTCCATCAAAAAGGGTATGGATTCAAATCGTAATTATATATAAAAAAAAATTTTATATGATCGTTACTTTCTTCTCAAGACCGAGAGAATTAGCAGATAAAGGCAGTACAACAAGCCTTTAAATACTAAGGGCCGACTGTTGAACAAACATGAAATGTTAAAAAATGTCACGTCGAAGACAAAGCTAGATAAGACACTTAACTAGTTTAACTCACCGGGAAGCAAAAAATTAACAGTTCCTTCAACCGCGTAAATAATTCGATTGTAAATAGGAAAAAGGTAAAAAAAATAGGGCAAATTACACATTCGATCGGTATTCGAGACAAGTAATTAAATAAATTATCAAGGAGAGAAAAAAAACCCAAACGCGAGGAAAAGTTACCGTAATTTTCGGGAGTAACGCCGCGGCGGCTGATACGCCGCACACTCCAAAATTTAACAAAAATGTTAAATCTCCGGCAGTAGCGCCGCGGCGGCCGAACCCCCGCCCCCCCTCCCATCACACACGGTCCGTTTTGTATAACCGCGTTTTATAAGAAATTCAATAAAGAAACCAGAATTCAATATTTTTAAAATATATTTTATTAGTCGAAGCCTTCAAAATCAGAAGTTTCCGAATCAGAATGAAATAAAGATAAAAATTCTTCCTGCAGAGGTGCGTCATTTTCTTTTTCGTCTTCCTCTACTACCACAGATGCGGGAATCTCTTCGTAAGGCAGGCCAGCCGCCTTGAATCCTGCAACGATGCAGTCTGGTCGAACATCTACTTACAAACTCGCTGAAGGACTCGAAAGTTGTTGGGTCGATAAACGGTCGAAAGTCAAAAGTCGTTGGAGAGAGAAATACTGTGAGATTATGCTCGTCGAAATTGAAACCAAATACTGATTGCCATGAAACCAAAAGCGACCCCTTATATATCGCAATAGGTGTCATGCTAGCGGGCGTCGATTATTCTGATTGGTTGACCTCTAGCGGGCGTCGATTATTCTGATTGGTTGCCCTCTATTGACGAACGCGAAAATTAGACCAGTTGATCATTAGCCAAGTGGCCTCTCTGGGCAAAAAGCCACACTAAAAGCGTGGATTATTTGAAACATTTACTGTTGATGACTGATTACAGTAGTGCTGCGCGATTTGCGGAAAACATCGATGTTTCCAAAACCATTCGATGTTAAATCGATTTTGGAATCGATATAATATATGTTAAAAAAAACTTCGCCGCTTAAAAGAACTTACAAATTCGCCGCTATGAGCGCTGAAACTAGAAAAATGGTGCTGCCATCTGAGAGGCGTATAACAACTAACAACATCGATAATGCAGTAGCAGCAAAAACATCGATACTATAATTCATCAATGTGTCGATGTTTAACATCGATATTGCGCAGCACTAGATTACAGTTATAACTGAAACCAGGTGTGGATGAAGGTAGCTTCATCCATCCCTGCTGAAACTATTGATACTATCAATATACCTAACTGATATTAAACTGATAAAAAATACGCGTTCAAAAGGCACAGATGTTGCACTAACGTATACATTTTTTAGTGCTAGCTGTGACAATATTATTATCATTCACAGGGAAATCATTTTTATTAAGACATTCGTTGTTGCTGGTGACTAAATTAATAATAAGAACAAAACATTTATTTTACACAACCGACAGATTCTTCTTGATTTTTGGTGTCGACAGTAGATGTCGCTCACAACTATCTGGTCATAAAGCACTCGATAATAAGAGTGCTTTATTATCTGGGGATAGAAAGACTATGATAAAGCTATGGAATTACGATTTACGAAAGTGTATCGTTATCGGAGTGAATTTTTAATACAACGATATGAAGTAGGCCTAAAATCATGTGTAGAATCTATTTTTTTTTTTTTTTTTTTTTGGTAAAATCTCCGGCAGTAGCGCCGCGGTGGCTGATACGCCGCACACGCCGAATTTTTAACTTTTAATAACAGAAATGCCGCGGCGTTACTCGCGAAAATTACGGTAACTAAAATAAGCACCACCCAACTGAGACAAAAAAAAATAACACTAAACAACGCGAACAGAGCGCGTCATGTGAACCCTTTATAAAATAGATAAGGAGGGGGAACACAGTAACCTCCATAACAATAAACTAGTAGCGTCGAAAAAACTTAGCAAATGCCCGGGACAACTGACTTTCACCGCTTGACTACAAAACTGACCCAAAAACCCCCGCGAGAAAAGAACAGGAAGATCGGTTTCAATAGCAAACGCGAAACGTACAACGAAAGTGAGGGAAGCTTAACGCGAGCTCCAACAACGGTACCCAAAAGAAAACCAAGCGCCAAAAATAAAACATAAAGACAATTCAAAAGGGGTTAAAATTACTAATAAAATCACGAGTGACTAACCCGAAAAAAAAAAACGGTACGTAACAATAGTTAAATCTATGATGACAATATATTTTTGAACAATAGCCTACGAAAAATATAAGATTTTTTAATAATCTTTTTCGTCGGATGAAATTTTTGGATTTTAACAATCAGTGTTTTTTCATTTGTTGGAAACAATAAAACTTGTATTGTTGCTCGTCACTATAGAAACGGGCATGGAGTAGGAGGATTTAGCATTTTATATATAAGACTAGCTGATGTACCCGGCGTCGCTCGGAGAAAAGTATAGTTTTTTCATATTTATGTATACAGGGTAGTGTACAAACATGGGGGGTGATAGAGGGATCATATCTAAGTAACATTTCCCTCTTTCATTTTTTTCTCTGGGTATTGTTTTTGAGATAAAAAATGTTGGAAGTCCCGTAGACGTAATATGCCACTCAAACCGTAATTTTGGACCACGTCAAAATCATGGTCAACCATGTAATAAAAAGAACAAAAAACACATTGCATACAGTACAATAATGTGGCTTGTATTTTATGAAACATGCAAATGTTTTACAATATGTGTTCTAGGTTAATAAACGAAAGGTCTTAAGAGGATTTTTTTTTTCTTTTTTTCTTTTTTCATTTTTTTTCACGCCAAACCTCAGATGTTGAAATTATTGATGAAAATAGGAAAGAAAATTCCACAGATTGGGTTCGAACCAGGAACGATTGTACGCAGTAGGAAAGATAGTCCCAGCCTATGAACTGGGTACTGCTCCAACCAACCCTAAGGACATGTAGATAGCGTTAATACTTCCATGTCCACAGTGGCGCAATTGGTTGGCGCGTCTGCACGGTGAGCAGAAGGTTCCTAGTTCGAACCCAGGCTGTGGAATTTTCTTTCCTATTTTCATTAATAATAAGTGTTCTAACTGACTCCCTCTGGCATGAATGCATGCTTCACAATGTCACCGCATGGACTGATGTAAAAAGTTCAAAGGTTCCTGGTTTTTCCCTGAATCTGGTCCGCAGCTATGGCGATTCCGGCTACCAGCTCTTCATCAGATCCCACTGGTGTCTCGTATACCAATGGCTAAGGTCAAAAACTCTCACCGGTGAGAAGAGTTAGCGCTTGGTTAGTCAGAAATCCCGGTGAGAAAACTGTGACGTCATTTTAACGCGGTCAAAAACGCCAGTTAGCGCTGTTATGCCTAACCAGTTAGTCTAACCGTCCTCACCGAGAAAAAGACGGTTAGCCCAGTGAGAAATTACGTCATCATTCTCTCACCAGTGAGGGTTTTTGATCACAGCCATTGTCTTTAAGTGTCTCCACAGATTTCAAACAACTGTTTCCTGCAGGTAGGATTTCAACATTTTTTATCTCAAAAACAATACCCCAGAGAAAAAATGAAAGAGTTAAATGTTGCTTAGATTTGATCCCTCTATCACCCTCACCTAGAAGCCGAGAGAAATATACCCGTCAAATTTCAAATTTGTAAGCTTCATAGTTCTGGAGATTTCTTAATGAATGAGTGAATCTTTTTCGCTCTTACTTTTATATAATAGTATTTTCACACTGAAAAAATCCTCGTCGTCCTCGGCCGGTATCGAAGCCACATCTACGGGCATCAGAGCAACACCACCTAGACAGAAGGCCTGATAACGGAAACGTCATACACTGTTACATCATCATTATTCGACCATTGTTAATCCTATTTCTACCAATAATAAGCCCTAAATTTGGTCGGCTAATGATGATGTAACAATGCATGACATTTCCGTTATCAGGCCTTCTGTCTAGGAGGAGTTGATCAGAGGAGATCACGCAACCATCGAGGCGTGATATGAGCCATCGAGGCCAATAAGGAAAAGTAAAGTCGTCTGCTAGACAGGGAGTAATGCCCACGCAAATGGCCAGAGAGGCCAGTGAAAAAAAAAATCACGCTTTAAACAATGGAGTTTCCCATCCTGTATTTCTTCATCCATGACCGTAGCCAAAGTAATTTTTATGGCATATTGTTGCAGAAACTTCACTCTGCATTGTAGGGCGACATAAATTGTTGGTCCTCGCATATCGTAGGCTCATATCAGATAGACAGATCAAGAAAAATATTATTTTTACCCTTTCCCCTTTGGGCCAACCTGACACTCGGCACATGTAAACCTTATCCTGAACCTAACGAACATCTGGTGCAAGTATGAGCTCAAAAGGATAAGTGGTTCAAAAGTTTTAGGAACATTTACAGACGCACCCTGAATTTTTATATAGATCTTTCCATTGAAACCGAAACTGGAGTAACTGCGCAGAAGCAGGACAGCTAAAAACTTGAAATGTGCAAACATTATACACATCCGGAGGAAAACGGAAGTTTTTTTGCTGTCCTGCTTCTGCGCAGTTAGTCCAGCTTCGGTTTCAAGGAAAACATAAACTCTGGCGCCATCTCTTGAGTAAACAAACAAACATAAACCAAGATATATGATTTTTACCCCTTCCCCCCCTACTTTAGGGACATGTAAACCTTACTCTGGACCGAAGGAATATATATTGCAAATAAGAGTTCAATCGGATAAGTAATTCAAAAGTTTTTAAAACATTTACAGACGCACCCTGAGCCTGAATTTTTATATATAAAGATTTAATATTTATTTTTTTTTTTTACACAAAATTTTTTTTTTTTCTAATTCTTTTATGTTTTGTTATGAAATATATACGTTTTACTTGTTATCTTTAAAATTTCAAAGAGATTTGAAAAAATTAGCTTGAGATATGACTTTTTAAACAAAAAATACCAAAAAAATGTATTTGTTATAACTTTGTAACAAATGGAAAATTTTCAAAAATATTTTGGGAATTTTAATATTCCATTAGATACTACCAAATTACAATAAAAGTTTTAAATTTCACAACATGTTTGTTTTTGAGGGGCCCACTTCAGGAATTCTTACCCTTATGTAGACTTACTGTCTGTGTTGATCCGTGATCAGAGAGTTTGCAGCAGTGAAAATTTCCCTTTGAAAATGTGAGTTTAAGGTTTTAATTATACAGAAAAAGTCATAAGTACAACGAAATCTACTTTAGTTATAAAAATAAGGCAATCAATCAGAAAATCTCTGCTATTTACGTCATTGTGATGTCACGTGCATTTGGCGGCCAATGAAGATTAGTCACTGATCTTGCCTGGTAAACTGGACTCTTTCATTACAAATCTAAACATTTTGGTCTGCTAGAATCCCACCAAGACCAACAAGATTTAGATATACAAATGCAGAACAATTAAGAGACATCGACGATACTTTTATCTCTGACTTTATAATGTGACTAATTTATAATGTAAGAATTGCATACCACAACCAGCTTGTTTGGAACAAAACCTCAGTTTATATATAACTCTAACATGTATAACTTAAGGGAAAATTCACTGCTGCAAAATCTGTAATATCTGTGTCCTTTAAATCTTTTCATTGAAGATTGTTTAGTTTACTCTGTAATAGACTTCACAATCGAGGCAAGTGAGTTTATAGATGTCACATTCTTCATTCCTCCCACTAGCTTCTCTTGAGTTTATCATAAATTGGCATTTGTTCTTAATCTGGTATGCATTGCCAAGTCCTGGCTTGTGAAAGATCTTGGCTGCATTGTAAACTTTTGGTTAATGAAACAATTTAGCTAAGATCTTTTTTAACTCTTTTATTTTATATTCTCATTTGACTTTCAGTTAAGAGAAGAAGCATTCAGGGAATTATTTTACTAATGTATGATTTGGTTCATCTTTTTACTCATTAACAACATGAATCCAATATTGGATAACTGTTGGATAAAGCTAACTGTTTTTGGCTTTATCACTGATCTTCATTAGTATGCACAAGAAATGAAGATGACAGCCTTTACATGGTGCTATGTGGGCAGCATGGGCTGGGATTGTCTGGATTACGTAAACAATGACGATTTGCCAAGAATGAAAGAACAAAGGGGGCAGGATAAGATCACTAATGTTGGAAGTTGCAATGCATAAAATATATGTGGGTTGTTTACAAATGATTTAGACTTGGTCTGGTATGCAACCCTGGAAATGGCAAGCCGGTGACAATTCAGTGGTTTGAAAGAGTCAGTCCTGAAAGTAAATAATGAGGCAGGAGGCCGATAGATGTCAGAAATAGTGTCGTGAGTATGCCTTCTGACAGGCAATCTGTCTATCGTCAGTGAGAGATCATGGAGAGTGATTATCATAGGCAGAGGTGGACTGCATGGTTCTTGTGAAAGGCAGGCAACATTTACAGCAGATTGCAAACAGTGTGTGGTGACAGTGTCCCATCACATGAGACAGTGTTCAACTAGGTGGGGAGTTTTGAAAGTGGAAACGAAATCACTGAGAAAAGGAAGAGCAGTAGTCAATCACATCCTGAACTAATGCAAGCATTGCATGCATTTCTGAGCTTATTGCCGAAAACAAGTGCATCACTTTTGATGGTTCCAGTTGAAACCAGTCTCAGTCGCTACAGGTTGCACCAAATCATACTTCCATCATACTTTTTTTGTGTGGCCTTATTTTCTACCATTCATAGTATCTTTTTTTACTGATAAAAACTGATTTGAACAGAACATCCTCAAATTCCTGAAATTGTTTTTTTTGTTTTTTTGTTTTTTTATTTAGGTTTAACCATTAACAAATATGTTGATATGTTGATATATTAAAGGAAAATATGACATGATCAGTTTTGTTTTGACATTTTTTAGCACCTGCTTTTTGGATGATTGATAATATACTTAATGATCATTTGGAATTAAACACTCTTAAAAGTGTGTGCTTTCATGTTTTGCATTAAAATCACAACTGAAGAGCACTAATAAAATGCTATTGAAGACGTTATTTGCTGTAGCAATTAATATTCCAAATCTGACAGCAATAGGCTACCTGAGCATTTGTGCTAAAGAGTATAAATTGAAACTTCTCAAATCAATAGTAGACATTATTATGTAAAAGCAGAAAGCTACAGGACTGGAGTAACATGATGTTATGACAGTTTTCAGATAGCACATAGTAAAGCATAGCATGCAGTCTGATCAATAGATGCAAAAGTGCCTTAGTGGTTAATCCATCAAAAGTATACAATTGCAGGAAGACCTCCAACTGGTGAGATCTACTGTTAGGGTTCAGATGGTTTATCAGGGACTTCATGGTCTAGGCTTCAAGGGCCAGCTTGCTATTCATACATCAAAGATAATCACTTCCAATTAAAAACAAGGTCTTGCCTGGTGTAAGGAAATGCTCCATTGGCGAATGCAACACTTATAGGAGATGATATGGAATCATGAGATATGCTAAATGTTTTTCAGAGAGTAACTGAATTTGGCATAAAGCAGAAGAACAAGAAGATATTTGTTAACAACGAAATAACATTATTTCTTGGCCATCACATCAAACATCATAAGACAAGTCACATCAGCATTGTGAAACTCAAACAACTTCAAACCGCATTTGATGACTTTGAAATTTATTTTATTTATTTCCTTTATTTTATTCTCATTTTCACTATTTAATTTATATTCAAGAGGTTAATGAAAAAAAGCTGTATAGTTTATATTTAAAGGTTTATTAAAAAAACCCTGTAAATTGATCTTTCATCTATTAGAATGTGTTGTCTTAGCAGTAAAGTTCAGGCTGTTTGTGTGGTGATCTGAATCTGGTTTCTCATTTATCCACTATTATGTTGGCACACTATGTACATTTGCACTGATAGGCTGTTTGTTTCAGCAGAATAATATTTGCCACCTTCTGACATGGGGTGGGAACGATTGTTCTGTTGACCGATATACTGATACAGTAACATGCTTTTATTCTTTGTTCCGATTTCATTTTGTTTCATATTTCGTAAACATATTTGTCTCTGTCATTTTCGGGGATGTATGTATTTAATCACTGTATCCATTCAGATTTATTTACCAGTTTCAGGTACCTTGGGAATGTCTCTCTTTTCTTATACACATGGTGTTTCAGACCACCTATATCAAGCTTTTTTCTCAGAAGTTCGACGTCCTAGTGTTTTGGCGGGGAAGTTTACATGATAAAGACTGTGAAGAATTTAATGGTGGCTATTACACTTTCCGGAAATGGCTGCACCCTGAATCTTTCCAAAAAAATTAAATGGGTCGAGTAGGGTATTATTGGATAGATATTGGAAAAAGAAAAGACTTTTTTAAGAAACATTTTATTTCAGTCGGCTTCCTATAGGAAATAAACAATAAAAACACTTTTATGGTAGGTGCAGATTTCATCACATTAAATGTTCAAACTGCTATCCATTTTGCTGTTAGCATTTGCGCAGTCTCCTCCTCACATCAGGCTGAAAGGACCTCTTCCTGCATTAGCCTTGTGCATGTCTTCCTTACTCGATCCTGCGTGGCCTTCCTTGTTACTAGCTGTTCTTGGTGCAAAATTTCTTCTAGCTGTCCTCAGAGGAAAAAATCGAGGGGGAGTGAGGTTGTGACAGAGGGGACCATGCTACAGGTCCAATCCTGTCAATACATGCAGGGGGAAGATGCAACCGACAACTCCTCGTGCAATTTGCGAGGAATTTGCAGTTCAGCAATCCTGCTGAAACCACATTCTAATCCTCATTGCTAAGGGCTGATCTTTGAGGAGTTCAGGCAGCACGTTTTCCAGAAAGTGGATATAAACTACTCGTTTCAAGTTACCCTGGAAGAACTACGGCTGATAAAGTGGCCTTCAATAATGTCACACCACATATTCACAGTCCACACATGTTGGTCGTCTATCTCACAGAACAATGAGGATTTTCCTGGGCTCAGGAATGTGCACTTTGGATTTTACCTCCCCATTGCTTTTAAACATAGCTTCATCTGTCCACAACACTGTTAATGGAAAATTTTCAACTGTTTTTTAAACCACTGACAAAAATCCAGTCTCTTCTGGTAGTTAGACCCTCCTAGTGCCTGGTGGTAGCAAATGTGGAAGTGGTGAAAGCCATTGTTGTTGAGTATCTGCCACACAATTGTGTGGCTTATTCCCGTAATCTTGCCAAATTATGTGTGCACTGTCAGATCTTGTCGAACAGCAGCCACGGCAGCAATGGCTGCAGAATATCAGTAGTTCTTTCACCTCGTACTCATCTTCTGATCACAGCGTTTTTGTGACCAGTGTCCCTCACAGAAACCACAAGCTGCTAAAAGCCATTTTGGAATGATGTGTACAATTAGAATATCGTGCAGCATACAACCTCTCCGCAACATGATAGTTTCGCTGGCATTCTCCTAACACCATCAACATGTCAAATGCTTCTTCATTGAAAAAGCTATTTTCCATGTAAACCTATCGGGATAGCAACAAACAAACTGCAGGAATTGTTAACAGTTCAACATAGATAAACTATTGACATGAAAATATTTTAAAGAAATGCCAATGGGGCAAATTGCAAACACTTGACCTGAAAGTATTATTATTTTTTATTTCTTGAAGGAAGCCAATTAGAAAAAAATATTTTCTAAAAAGATGGTTTTTTTTTCCAATTCCTATGTAACGACACCCTACTCAACCCATATTAGCATTTAAAGGACTCCAGGTCCATTTCCAGCCATTTTTTAAAAATGGGATAGCCACCAATAAATTCTTTACATATTCTTTAGTCATGTAAAATTTTTTCCGAAAGCTCTAGGAAATTGAACTCTCGAGAAAAAAAAGTCCGATATGGGTGTCTGAAACACCCTTTTTATAAATGATCATCTTCTTAATGTAAATGTAATACTTTAAAAAGTAACTATAGAGTATTGCTTTTAAAGGTCACTGTGAAGAAATGAATTGCTTTATGTAAAGAACAAAATTAGTATTGAAGAAATATTTAAAGATTCAAAATATGTGTGTCCTGTGCAGTAGATAGAAAACAATTTTTTGACTATGCCCTTCACTATGGGTGCTGTAACTATTTGAGCTATCATAGACGGTGAACCACAAAAGTGTTACAATGTGTCCTTATAAACCACAAAAGTGTTACAACGTGTCCTTATAAACTTCCATGAGGCAGTCCAAATGAAAGAGGTTAGTTCAGTCCAAATGACTCCCCCCCCCTCCCCAACTCTTGGGTTCAAAACTGTGCTTTCAAAATTATGGTTTTTCATAGTTCCTTAAAAACATTTAATTTTGTGAATAAAGAATGGTTGAATTTTTGTACCAATATTTTCAATAAGATATTTAATATGTAATCAAGAAAGGGAGAAATGTTGGTAGCATTGAAACATTTTTGTGTATTCTTGTTAAAATTCTTTGTAGAAATTGACATCTTTATCAGAATATCTCATTTTCCAAGAATTCTTTAAAAACAGTATATCTTGTGCCATGTGATGGTAGTTGTTTTCCCATGTTTGCTATTTTCTGTTGTAAGCGGGAAATGAAAATAAATATTATGACGTTGTTTGTTAGATAAGGGGTTTTGTTATTTATTAAGAGGTATTTTCTTATTGTTGCTACCAGTTAGTTTTCAGCTGTGGCTGACGTTGAAACAATGTGCTCTGAGGAATGGAGACATTGTTGGGGCCCGCTCTTCTCGGAAGGGAAGCTGAAGTTCTGTGACGTCAGCACTTCCAAGAAGAGCGCCCTGTTGCATTGTTGATGATATGCAGTGAAGCTCACTGTTGTTATGAGGAGTCGAGGAGATGATATTGCAGAGTTGGGTTTCTTGGCTGTTGAGCAACGATGTTGCGTGTCAAGAAAAAGAGAAAGAACATTAATGTTCTTAGGTTAAAAACACACGGCGATCAATTGTAGATCATAGATCCTCTTGTTTATGTATCAAGATGATAGTGTTGTGTAGTGTGTTCGTTGCATTTTGAGCAACGTTATATACAACTCTGATGTTTATTGAGTAGCTGTAGCTGATTTTCGTTTGCGAGTTGTGAAAATATTTCCCGTCGCCATTGAGGTGGATAGCCCCTAGTTCAGTTGGAGCTAGTACTGAGTTGATGAAATGTAATTTTTCCCTGAGTTTCAACTTCTGAAAGCCTGCGCCTGTACAGTTTGCTTTTCTCGGTGCGGTCGCCCAAGATAAGAATATAAATTATCCTGTATGTCGTATTTGGTTATTATTGTCCTGGATATGACAACTGGATTTTCATATGGTGAGAGCGTTCTGTTTTGTCTTATTGGAATAACGTGTGGCGTAAACGTAGACAGTAACCCCTCCCTTTTATCATGCTATAAGCATAATCGTCCTACGGAAGTGATTTCTGCACCCTGTTTTTGTTCAGTACATCGTCCATACGAGACGGCTCAAGTGTATGTGTATTCGGCCCAAGACAGTCCCTGTTTGTTCACAGCTGGTGTTGATTAGGGTCGACTTGGACTGCACTCGTCCAGTTATTTTTCAAGCCCTCTACTTGGTACTTGGCTGTGCAAGCCTCCACACTGCTGGCTGCCGCCATTGTAACTTTATGGTCCGAAACAATTACATTTTGCAGTAGTGTGAAGCTGAGTGCCCATAGTCTGGGGCGGTATAACGGGTGTTCAAAGCGATGTAACTAAGGAAAGGGTACCTCTGAGAACACTGTGGAGTGTTAATGTTGGTCAACCAACATTTAGCAAGTGGTCCAATGTGCTCCACTAATGTCTGTGGGAAGGGTGCTGGTCATTTGCGCATTAAATGATTTGGGTTGACGGCGTTTTGCTTAAGGTGGTCTGTTGCAATTGTGGGTTTCTGTGACTGTCCCAATTAAATAAGTATATTTAAAAGGGGCATGCGACAGTGTGGTAGCGTTGAATCTCGTTTCTGAAGGGTCTGGGAATCCCAAAATCACGATAATGTGCTGTGTGAGATACTTCTTGCCAGTAGTTTCTGCCAATGACCCTGCCCTGAACCTCGGCTGTGGTACGTGACATGCCGGTGATATCTATAGCTAATTGGCTATTTTAAACATTTTAGGGTGTGCAAAATATCACCACTCAGGTGAGTCTGCTCTGCTATGAGTAACCCATAGTGGACATGCAAGTTTGGACTCCCTGCAACATAAGTTATAACCAGGGCAAGCACGTAGTTGTGGTGATTAGTACCGTCTTAAAGCAGTAGCTGTGTTCGGGGCATAGGATCTCAGATTTATGGTGGAGATGTACATGTAAATATTTACACTCACATGCCAAAAGTCATGGGATAGCAGTCGACTATTTCTCAAGTGGCAGTGGCATCATGTGCAAACAGTATAAATATGCAAATCAGTATCAGTAGGTTTAGTTACACTGTCATGAGTAAGGGGTGAGGTGTTCTGTGTGACAAGGCTATGAGACGAGAGCTATCTGAGTTCGAACGTGGCCTGGTATGTGAAGCACAACGTAGGGGTCATTCAGTATCAGAGATGGCTCAAGAATTCAACATCCCACGGTCCACAGTTTCAAGAGTCTACCGGAAGTACCAACTTGACGGCATTACCTCCCACCAAGGACAACACAGTGGTCGACTATGCCTTCTCAATGAACGGGACCAATGTCGTCTGAGTAGGATGGTCACCACTAACAGGCAACTGACACTATGCCAGATGACATCAGATTTTAACCAGGGTGATACTAGAGCTGTTTCGATGCGTGTCATGGGATATGGAAGCAGAAGACCCACGAGGGTGCCCTTTGCTAACAACAAGACATCATCAGCAACGTCTCTCCTGGGCCCATGAACACATCGACTGGACATTTGACAACTGGAAATGTGTGACCTGGCCTGATGAGTCCCGATTCCAGCTGATACGAGCTGATGGTAGGGCTCGTGTGTGGTGCAGACCCCATGAAGGCTATGGACTTAAGTTGTCAAACGTACACTGTGCAAGCCGGTGGTGGCTTTGTAATGGGCAATTGTGGGAAGCTCTCCAGTCGGAATGGTTGGCATCGTCTTCAGATGTCTTCCACCGACTTGCGGAATCAATGCCACGTAGCACTGTAGCACTTTGCCGGGTTAGAGGAGGTCCCACATGTTATTAGGTGTTATCCCATGACTATTGGCATGCGAGTGTATGTTTTCATTGTTAATCACTTGCTGTAGATTTCCATATCAATTTAATGTTGAGTTGCTTGTTAGTATTGTGTTGCAAAAGATTTATTTTACAAACTATCACTTGATTATTGTCTGGGAATCTGAGAGCACTCACTTATTATTTCATAATTATTATTAACATGTATGCTAATAAGGAAATTAAATGGTTGTTCTGTTCCTTATGACTGCTTGATTAGTGATCTGTGTTACTCGATTAGTGTGTCCAAACAACCCTGAGTTCGGTTCCACACGGGTGTGTCCAAGAGGCCCGGGAGGTACGCGGCCGGCACAACCTAATCCCATTTCCAATTGCACATAAAATTTACTATAATTGGTTGAGAAATAGCCCAAGTAATATTGATATTTTACATACATCTCATTGTGATCCTTCTGGCTATAGGATTTCACCTAAAATAATCCCAAAACTTATGATGTTTTATAGAATGAGCCCCAGAAATTATAAGGAGCTTGAAGTTTTAAACATCTCTTAATTAAATGACTAATAAATTAGCTAACTAAAGAAAAAGAAAATTATGTTGTTGATACGAGGGTTGTACCAAAAGTAAGGTTCCCATATTTTTTACAAGTAGAAAACATTGTTTATTGTTATTAATTTATACATCGTTGAAAAGCTTACACTGTTGTCTATTTTTCAACATAGTCTCCATTTTTTTCGTCACACTTTTGATAACGGTGCTCCAGCTTTTGTATTCCTAAGTCGAAGAAGTCTCCCGCCAATCCGTGGAGGAAGCGTGTGACCTCTGCTCAGACTTCATCGTCGCTCTTGAAGCGTTTGCCACCTAAGTGTTCCTTTAGCTTGGGGAAGAGGTGATAATCGCTGGGGGCTAAGTCCGGGCTGTACGGGGGATGGGGCATAACAGTCCACCCAAATTTCATCGTGAATTTCCGTGCGACCCTCAGCAAAAGCCCTGCACCATTTTCGGACGTGCTGAACGGACATGCACTTTTCACCATAAACCTCAGTCAGTTGCCGATGAATCTCCACGGGCGGTAACTTCCTTGCGTGGAGAAACCGGATTACTGCTCGAACCTCGCACTTGGCGGGAGCGGCGATCAACACTTCCATCTCTGACGACTGCCAAGCGAACACTGAGCGCCGTAGCGAATCGCTCGAGAGTGGGGCTCGAGAGTGCGGGAACCACTGCGCACGGCACTGTTGTCGGATTTAGCCTAGCACCTTCCCTCGAGGCTGTAGCTCATTGGGAACCTTACTTTTGGTACAACCCTCATATAATAACAACAACAGATCTTAAAGAAACCAACAACCATCTTACACAAGTATCCATCAACAAAAGATTAAGTAGATTTTTAATATTTATTTAAAACAGACTGTAAAAGATGGAAATGCATTCCATAACATCATTGGATAGAGGAAAGTTAAAGTTTTAAAATCTTAAAAAATAAATGGTCCTGTATAAGCAATATAATTTTTGGTATATAATGCACGTATTATGCAAAATGAAATTTAGAAAAATTATCACTGTGCATTAAAAAAAAGTGCGCATAATACTCCTATTTTGATGTGAAAATTTCTGTGTGGCGGCTGGGAGAGGAGGGCAGGGACTTCTTCAGCACATTATACACTCTGTATAAAATGCATTATTCAGTACTTTAATTCACTTTTTTTTTTATTCTCAATCTCCCGTCGCAAAATATTATTGCAAAAGTGAATCTTTGAAAATGAAATGGCGACAACCAATCGCATAAAACATCGGCAATCGGGTTTCACTTGGTAAGTTAACAAATTCTCCTGTCTTAACATAGTATAACATAATAATAAAGGAACCAAGTTATGTTAATTTGTAACATTAAAGTGAAATAAAATTTCAACCATTAAAGCTTTTCAAGATGAAAGCTTTTCAACTGCATTCATCTTTCCAAATCGTCTGCGATACATAATATGTATTGAAATAATTTTGAAATACAAAAACTATATCAGGGGCTTGAATAAGTTCTCATTGTTTCCCGACATATTGTTATCTTAGCCTTTTTGCATCGGGCAATACTACAGCCAACGTCATCGTGCAGCTCCATTATTAGGCTCGAAATGGCAGTATGTGTTCTTCCACTGAAGCGTAAACAACATATGTTTTCATTGTGTGAAACATGTCAATGTTCTGTGCCAACGAAGATGTGTTTGTGGGGAACCCTACGGCATTAATTTTTTCTGTGACTGGCAATGAAAAGTGGATACACTACGATAACCCGAAGCATAGAAAATCATGGGATAAGTTCGGCCATGCATCAACATCGATGGCAAAGCTGAATATCCATGGTTCCAAACTTATGCACCTGTATTTGGTGGGATCAGCTGGATGTAGTTTATCAATATGATATGAGCTCCTCAAACCCAAAAAAACCATCACGGGAGATCGCTATTGACTACAATTGATTCATTTGAGCCGAGCATTGAAGGAAAAACTGCTTCAATACAAGGAGCGACATGACAGTCATTTTGCAGCATGACAACACTCAATTAGATGTTGCAAAAGCAGTCAAACCTACCTGAAAACGCTCAAATGGGAAATCCTACCTCATCCGCCATATTCACCGGATATAACTCCATCCGACTACCACGTGTTCTGAAGCACTTCCATTCATATGAAGATGCCAAAAATGAGTCGATTCGTAGATAACCTCAAAAGATTAGTCGTTCTTTTGACATGGTATTCGTATGCTGGCAGAAGGATGGGAGAAAGTAGTGGCCAGTGATGGACAATACTTTCAGTGACATGTTCTTTACTCATTGTTGTGAATAAAGCATTCATTTTCACACAAATTAAAACTGGAAGAACTTATTCAAACCCCCTGATAATAAAAATACATTAAATACTCCTTTAGTTTATTTAATTTATTTTTTTAATAAGCACCGACTGTACTGTATTAAGGAACTTTTTGAAAAATCAGACTTGAAGGTTTTTATATTGTTAAGTATCCAGGCTTATCCATTTAAAAAATTAGAAAATAAAGAATAAAGTAGATTTTTACATACAGGGTGTAACTAAAGGTGTGTTACAAACTTTGGGGAATGATAGAACTGGTCAAAATAAGCATTTTTTGTTCTATGAACATTAGTCCACAACTGCATTGTTTAAGAGTTATAGCAACTGTTCAAAATGACGCCCTTCAGCGTCAATGCAGGCTTGCATTCGTCGCTGTACGTTGCAAGACACCCGTTGCAGCATCTGCTGGGAGTCCCTGATGTTGTCTGCTGCTACAGCCAATCGTGCGATGAGTTCCTCCACTGAATTAACCATTGTTTCGTACATCAGGGACTTTAGGTGGCCCCACACAAAGAAATCCAATGGTGTTAGGTCTGGTGATCGTGGCAGCCAGGTAACTGGACCACCCCGTCCAATCCAACGATCGCCAAACGTATCAGTGAGGAAGGCCCGGACATGCTGTCAGAAATGTGGAGGTGCACCATCATGTTGGAACCACATTACTTGACGGATGTTAAGAGGTATGTCATCCAACAGTTCAGGCAGCACCTCCTGAAGAAAGACGAGGTAGGTTTGTGCATTCATACGAGCTGGGAGAATGTACGGCCCAATGAGGCGATTGCCAACAATACCAGCCCACACGTTGACAGAAAATCGTTGCTGGAAGCGCCTTGTCGAAATGGCATGTGGGTTGATACGGTTCCAAACATGGATATTCTGGTGGTTGAAAATGCCTTCCCTGGTGAAGGTTGCTTCATCAGTGAACAGCACCTGCTGTGGGAATGCTGGTTCCTCTCTACAACGTGCAAGAAACCATCTGCAGAATGCCATACGTGGTGCAAAGTCAGCAGCTCCAAATGCTTGCACTCGTTGCATACGAAACGGATGAAACAGTAGGTCATGCAGAACTCGCCAAACAGACATGTGATCTGTGTTCATGATGTGTGCAAGCGCACGGGTGCTACATGTTGGTCTTTCGTGAACTCTACGAAGCACAGCTTCTTCGAATTGAGCGGTACGACGGGTGCGAGCGCGACCATGCTCTCCACGCATCACAGCTACACTTCCTGTTGCTCGTAGATGTCGCACAAGCCGAGCAAACATTGTGTGAGCTGGCTGACGACGTTGTGGAAACTGCTGTCTGTACAGACGACAAGCAGCCCTTCCATTACCGTCTGCAGCACCGTACACTAACAACATGTCAGTGCACTCGTTAAAGGTGTAGTCCATATCTGGATGCGATCACACGTTAGATTTTTTAGTGTGCAGGATCTGCTTGCATGGTAATGTGATGGTGTGGTCATGTTACTTTAAAAATTTACATGACCATACCATAATTCAGAAAGGGGTGTGTCATAAGCCTGCATTGATGCTGAAGACGTCATTTTGAACAGTGGCTATAACTCTTAAACGATGCAGTTGTGGACCAATGTTCATAGAACAAAAAATGCTTATTTTGACCAGTTCTATCATTCCACAAAGTTTGTAACACATCTTTAGTTACACCCTGTATTCTTGCATAATAATAATAATTCTATTTATTTATTTATTTATTTATTTATTTATTTAAAGTATAACATAAATTAAAAATCCTTTCAAATAAACATTCAAAATTAAATATAGTACCCCAATATTCCAAAGGCCCATCAGGGCTTGTATGGAAAATATGAGGGCCTGTAGACAACATAAACCTACCAATTATTTTACAAAATAATATTGTAAACGTATAATAATAATAATAATAATAATAATAATAATAATAATAATTAATAATAATAATAATAATAATTCCTACACCCAAACATCAATACTCCTACGAGTGCATAACTTTCCCTCCCTCGCATTTGAGTCCCTTGGGCTTGGCCCTCTTTTGGGTCCGCCTCTGGGATTGGCTTCCGGACTTGAACCGAGTTTGGCTTCCCCAAACAATGATAATAATAATACAGTGGTCGCCGCTTAATGTAGCAGTCTTTAATATGGCCATCCGCTTATTATGGCCACTCCAGCTCAGTCCGGAATTTTCTAACCGTTTCCTGTGCAACAAATTTTTGCTTTATGTGGCCACACTTTGCTTAATATGGCCACTTTTTTCAGAGGTAGTTCACGAATTCTACTTTTTCATCTCATCCTACACCAGAAAAAGAACACTCCGCTTATAATATCCACTTTACATTTCCCTCTAAGCCAATGGGCACTGCTGCCCAAAATTACAGACTGTACTGATTGGTCAATTACATGAAAGCTGCAAGTGAAGGGACAAGCAGGAAACGTAAGCTAAATGGAAAAGATGCTCAAGTTGAAGAAGGTCTTTTAAATTGGTTTCAGTATGTTAGAAACAGAAATGCTCCAGTGATATCCTCTCTTATGTCAAAAGGCTAATGAATTGCTAAGACATTAGGCCACATGGGCTTTAAGGCAACTGAAGGCTGGTTTAATCGCTGGAAAAAACGCAATGGGCTAATCTTTAAGAAACTTCATGGATAGCCTGCTAATGCCCTTGTTTGTTGCAACTTGGAGGGACAGAGAAAACTCTTCATCATTGGAAAGTCAAAATCATCTCGCTGCTTCAAAAATATAATATCTTTCCAAAATTTTTACGAATCGTTTACCAGTGCATGAACGACATCTTAATTAATGGATTAATTGGCTAGCTCAATGGAACAAGCATCTTAGAAGCGAAGACAAAAAAATTGGTTTTCTAATTGACAACTGCAGGCCCCATGCTCATGTTCCTGATGACCTATCCCGCATAGATATCATATAGCTTTTACCCAACACAACTTCACTAATGCAGCCAGGATTGTCAAACAAACAGTAGACAATATTTTAAATAAACTATTTTGACAAGATACTGTACGTGTATAAATGATTATTTAAGCAAACAAACTTGTCTATATGTAAGTACAAACACATGCTCGACTTGTTGGACATAGGTACTTTTGGTAACCTCGCTTAAAACAGCCATCGGTTAATGTGGCCTCTTAAGCCTGGTCCCGAGGTGGCCATATTAAGCGGCGACCACTGTAATAATAATAATAATAATAATAATAATAATAATGATCGTCGGCGCAAGAAGAACTGGTGCCAGCATCTCTGAAACGACAGCTCTTGTAGGATTTTCTCACCCAACGGTATCTCGGGTGTTTAGAGAGAGGCAGTTGAGAAAAAAAAAATTCAAGCAACAAGGACTATTCTGGTAGAAAAAGGCTGGTGAACGAGAGAGGTGGAAGGTGAGTTGTACACATAGTCTGCAGCAACAGAAGGGCAACAAACAGAACAAATTACAGCTGAATTCAATGCAGGTGCATCACAAAGCATATCCCAATGCACAACAAGACGGACTTTGCAAAGGATGGGCTTTAGCAGCAGGAGACTATCAAGAATACGTTTGGTATCACAGAACAATAGGAAAAGGTGCCTGTTGTGGCCCCAGGAACGACATAATTGGTCACTTGAGGAGTGAGCCTGGTCTGATGAAATCTCATTTCCTGCTCCATCATGCAGATGACAGGATCAGATTATAGCCCAAAGAGTTCCTGGACCCCTCCAGCCAAATGATTAACCCTTCAGGCTGGTGGCAGTGGAATTATGGTGTGGGGAATGCTTTCCTGCAGTACACAGGATCCCTTGATATGTTGATACAACTCTGAACAGCACAGCTTACCTCAACATCGTTGCCTATCATGTGCACTCATCTATGGCTATGATGTTCCCTTCTGGAGATGGTCACTTTCAGCAGGACAGTACACCTTGCCACCGTGCTGGATCAGTCACAAATTACTCTGAGGAACATCAGTGTTTAGTCTGCTTCCATGGCCAGCTCAGTTCCCTGACCTCAGTCCTATTGAGCATTTGTGGGACAAAGTCGAAAGATCACTTCAAACCTTGGAAAGTCCACCATCTAATCCAACCCAACTTAGAGTTTCCATTATGTTAGCTGGGCCAACATTGCTCAGCAACAATATCAACATTGGGTTGAGTCCATGTAAAGAAGAAATTTGGTTGTGATCAGAGCTAAAGGTGGACCAACTCATTATTAGAGGATGTCTCTAATTTTATGCCCACTCAGTGTACTCAGGGTGCGCATTTTTTACCAAAAATTACGGTAAAAATTTATTTAATGTCGACACCTTTTGGTATTATCACTGTCTACTAAGGGCATGAAACTACAAAAGAGTTCTTTTGATCAATGTTTAAAATTTAAAACTTTTTTACAACCAAAGGAGTGATTAACAAAAACAACAAAGGAATTTGCAGCTATTAGAAGATAACATAGTATAACAGCATGTGAATAAGAATAATTAAAGAATTGTATGAAACTAAAAATAATGTACATACAACATAACGATTACAAAAGGCATTCAAAACTATTAATATTTTAAAGGCAAGAATTACAAACTGCTGGCCTAATGTTACAATATAATTTTTAAAGTACATAACCAAATTAATAAAGCCTCTTTTACCACAACCTACAATGGAAATTTTGAAAATTATGTTTTGTTTGATATAAAT
This sequence comes from Rhysida immarginata, assembly GCA_023313115.1. Taxonomy (NCBI): domain Eukaryota; kingdom Metazoa; phylum Arthropoda; class Chilopoda; order Scolopendromorpha; family Scolopendridae; genus Rhysida; species Rhysida immarginata. The sequence continues at coordinate 291,019 of JAHWFO010104322.1, read as the reverse complement.
AATTGAAATCTGCTCCATCTGTTTTGATTATCTCTGTACTTTGCAAGCTGCATTGCTAATCCTCAAAAGGGAAAGGCAATATAATAAAGTCTTTGAAAATTCTTTCAGCTTCTAGAACTTTTAAATTCCAAAATCAATATACAGTATATGGTTTCTGATTAGGCTTGCCAACCCTCCCAGATTGCCCGTGAGTCTCCCAGAATCAGACTGGAACAAGCGCTGAATTAACATGGAGTCTCCCATAGTCTCCTGGAATTGCCAGTCTGAAAGTTGGCAAGCCTATTTCTGATTCTGGGTTTGAGGTTCACAAGAACATTATAACGAAACATTTGGCACTATTTTTCTCTTCAGAAATGCTTATCATCTGGACATCTGGGACATTGTAGTTTTTAATACAGTGGATTCCGCTTATTGGAATCACTTTGGGAAAATGCTGTTTGATTCTAATAAGCAACTGATTCTAATAAACAAAAAATGTTTTTGACAGATATGAAATATTAAATAATGTAATTAAGCTCAGAAAACATAAAAAATGTACAGAGAGCTATATAAACATAACTGAATATTATTATATCACAGTACCTTAATGATTATGAACTGAAGAAATACCCTTTAAGTAAAGTTTGTTTCATGTTGTGCCCGTTATGTTCATGGTGTGAAACTGCATCCTTCTCCACCGTGTACCTTCGGTTGAGTTCTTCTGGTGTTCCTCCGCGCAGTTCCAAGTTTCTCTGCAACATCGATGACATCTACTTCAACATTGTCTTCCTCTTTCCTTTCGACATCGATGACGTTGTCCATACTTGCCTGCTGGACCTCTGCAGGATTAGACAATAGGCAGATCTTCATCTATTTGCACCCACGCGTTAATTTCTTTGCCTTCGTCTCTGCTCTCATCTGTGGATGCTGCAGGTGACTCTTTGCAAAATCCTGCCTTTTGAAAGCAGTTTAATATGGTAGAAGTAGCTACAGGATCCCAAGATTTTTTGAGCATATGCGATGCTTCCAGCAGGTTGCTTTTCTTGGTGATTTCTGAAGCTAGTTTTCCATGGTTTGATTGCTCAATAGTGTTGATGATCATTCGTCTCATGTCTCGTCTGTAGAGTCTTTAGGTTCTTTATTATCCCTTGATGTAATAGTTGAAGATCAAGGGAAGAAACATTATTGTCATCAGCCTTGGTGGAAGAAACATTAGACAAAGGTTCCTGTTCAAATCCAGGCTGTGGAATTTTCTTTCCTATTTTTCATCATTAATTTGAACAGGTAAGATATGGCGTATGATAAAACCCTCACTGAACATCTTATGAATTATTCTTTATTAAATGCTTTTAGTTCTGACTGGGAGATGAGTGGCACAATTGTCTAGCACCAATCCTATCTTTCTGTTTTTAGCAGCAAGCTTCCTGTCCCACTCACTTAGATACTCAGAAAAAATTGTTGATATCATCCATGCATTGACATTGCTTGCATAGGTCATAGGCAATGACCTACCTCGAATGCAATGGGGATTCTTGGACTTTCCAGTCATCAGGAGCTCTTTTTTATCAGTTCTGGACATGTTGCACATTAGAAGAACAATGACTCAGTTCTTCTGTTTCTTCCCAGGAGAGTTTGGAGTATTCATGAATATCAAAGTGTAATCAGGAATAACTCTGTAATAGAGCCCAGTTTCGTAGCTGTTGTAAATGTTGTCAGGACTGAAATCTTTCAGTAGCTCTGGGAGAACACACTAAGCCAGTTTTCCGCTGCAGGTTCATCTGCCTCGTTCCTTTCACCATGTGAATAATGATGTCTCTCTCCTTCCTTCTTGAAAGCTACCTGTCAATTGCCTTGAAAGTTTCATCTCCAAAATGGAAGGCGAAATCGTTGGCCTTGTTTGAGTATTGCTTTGCTAAATGGACATTCAGTTTTCTTGCTTTAGTGAATCAGGTGAGAAGAGCTGCTTCAACTTCTGTTAAATTTTTCAGAAGTGCTTAGATCATGTTGTTTTGGTGGCATTTTTCTGCTTTGGAGATGTTCCCTCCTTCACGCTCTGAGATCGAACGTGGATTGAACTTCCTGCACGTGATCTAGTGGAGGGATACAAGTGTCGAAAAATGCAATGAACGAACATCAAGTCCCACAGAAACAAAAGGGGGGAGAAGGATAGAATGATTCTTATAAACGAAATCACTGATTCTATTAACAGTCAAACTTTACTTTTATATCTGTGCGAAGTGGTTTTGGTTTTATGATTTTATGTCTAATAAGCGGCTGATTCTATTAATCAGTGATTCCATGAAGCAGAATCTACTGTATTATCCTTGGCTATGGATAAATTGATGTCTTATTTGAAAATAAAATCTATTTGCACCTTTATTACTTGGCTTTATCAAGGTGACAAATAGAAGGTTAAATCACTTTTATGAGTAACAAGCCCTGGGATTCCCTCTTTTATTCCATGTCACGGATCTTCCGTTTTTCAGATAGTGGTCCATTTAAGCTTAATTTTCTCTTAAGCCTAACAAATATTAAAATACATTCACCTATAATATTATATCTTTATTTGAATCACTTCAGACTGCATTATAACATAGGTTCTGTGATTTAGAAACAAATAACAAATGTCATTTTTAAGACATTGAAATTCCTGAACTCTGTATGCAGGGGAAAAAAATAAAAAGTTAAAAAAAATCATTACTATATACAGTCCAACCTCTTTAATTCGAATCTCAAGGGAATTCGAATTAAAGAGGTTTTGAATTAAAGAGGTTTCGAATAATGGATTTTGTCCCAAGGGAACAAAAAAAATTCGATTTACAGAGGTTTTCGAATTAAAGAGGTACGAATTAAAGAGGTTCTACTGTATTATAAAATATAAATATTATTTAATATTCTGATAATAAATGCAATGTGGGGGCGGGTGCATATTATATACCAAAAGTTATAGTAAATTCATTCAAAGCTAACTGATCCTTGTGAAATCCTTTACTTTATTTTTTTCAAAAATTTTACCAATTTCTCCAAGAAGATTTAAGTTTATCACTTCTGATGACATCGAAACATGAAAGAAGATTATTCAAAGAATGCAACTACCATATTCTTAAACAGTAATCCCGAACTTAGATAAAACAAGAAAAATAAACCAGAAATTTGCTATCGATTCCTTTAAAAATTCTGCAAAACAACTCCTTTGATGTTGGTGAAAACATTAAAATTGATTGTGTGTGTCCACTCAAATTCATTTCATCAATTAAAGGTGTTTTACTTTGCAATTACTGGTATTAATTGTTGTATGTAATTGTCGTAAATTTGATCATCAATGCTAGCAAAATTCTTGATTGTGACGTCTTTGTGGAGAGGATTTTTTTTTGAAACCACACAGTTGTTTGCCATCAAATTTTGACGGGTTCCATATAGTGTAAAATTAAGTCCAAAAGTAAAATTTCAGTGCACAATTTTTCCAACAATTAATTATGTTATCGATATGTATATTTTATCCTACAAAATTTTGCTATCACCCAGTTTTCCTCCAGAAATAGTTGGCAGGTCTGTTTAAATACATTTATTTCAGATAAAATGTAAGTTTAACTGTAACAAATAAATTTTTTTATATGATCATTTATTTTGAATATTTATTTCTTCATTTTATGGGAATATATAAAGTCTAAAGCCTTCAAAAATCAGATGACCATAATGCACTGCACGTTTGAACGAATATGGTGTAGCACTCCCTGATGCTGAATCGCTGTCTTAGGTACATAAAGTGCATATTATGGGCTGGGAATTTTTCTAAAAACACGAAAAAACAAGGGTGCGTATTATCGGCTAGTGTGTATTATACCCCAAACATTACGGTAATTAACAGGGGAGGGGAAAGAATGAGGGAGGGAAAGAGAGAACAATAGGGTAATTAAATTTTGTTAACTAAAAGATTCACTGCTTGCCAAAAAGAGATGAAGAATTGTCCATACTTGTTTCCATTTCAAAGTGGGCTGTGGATGTTCCCATCATGAATCTGGTTACTTGGCTCTGTGTCTACCACTCCGATCGCCATATGCAAGTTGACATTCCACCTCTAGTCGTGGCTACACCATAGGCTTAGGCCTATACACCAGAGGATACTGTATACTATGAACTGAAACCTATGCCAAAATATAATTCAAACATTGATTTCTTCAATGAAAATTCTTTTCTTTTTTGAGTTCTACTCTGCTTTGGATTCAAACACTGAAAATTCGACAACGAGCATTTCCCCGGCAGTAGTCTTATCACCCTGACCAACTCTGATACTGCCCTGGTTCAACAATCTTTTTCAGTTGCTAACAGCAATTTTACTGATTTCACTTGCCTGTAATTATAATTTTGGGGAAAGTGGGACCACTTCATATTTCTTTCACTTAATCTTATTGAATCCATTGTTAAGCATCAAGTATATTCTTCTAAACAAAACCATGCAATTACTTCCTTGCTACATTGCTGTAGGTTTTTCAGTCTATTGCCCACGACAACAAAATAAAGTTTCCAAGTTTCCAAAATAAATCCTATTTGTCTCATTTATCAATAAATGAACACATGTCCATTAAAACTCAACACAAATAGTTGAAAACCAGAAGTACATCCTTGATTAGAATACTCAGTGACACTAAAAATTTTTGCAGATGTGTTTAAATTAAATAAAGTTAACTGTAATAATGAAGAAGTCATTACATATACAGAATACAACAACAGAAATTTACTGGTAAATTTACCTATTAATTTACTTTAGTTAATAGTTATTCCTAAATTTAAGCAAAACCTACTCTTAAAAAAGAAGCTTTGCCTGTTGAAATTTTATTTCCTTTTTTTCAAATTTAATTTTTACGTCCACATGACAAAGAAAACAATGCAGGAATCTTTCGCAGTTGCTGGCAACCATTAAGAAAATCAAAACTTAGCGCGAACACAAAATTGTGAATCAAACTTGTTGATTGCGATCATTCAATCGGAGAATATTTAGATGTAGTAATTGATGACGATTGCGCGTTCATTTTTAGAGGAAGTGTTCATGTTGACCATAAAGTTCATTGCATGAATGATCGCAAACGAGTTTTTAGAAGTAGTCATACACTTCTGATTGGCCGTCACCATTTTGATTTCAAAACTTCACTTTCTCATTGCCTTTGTCGATGTAAAAGTAATGGAAATTCGCGAAAAATGGAATTCTCTGTTTCAAATATAAAACATTTATACATATATCAAAAATGTCATCAGATGAAAAATAAATGGGCAAAAATCGCCTTTCGAAAATTTTTACAAATAATAAGTAGAATTCCGAAGCCATGCCAAAACAGCATTGGAATTGATTACATATTGGAATGGACCATATTTTACTGAATCCATACTGTATTTGTATATGGATATCATTAAAACTAATCAAATTCATAGAGATATTGTGAGTATCATGTAATCTTTGTAGTGGTCATGTAGCCTCGTTTTCAACTTACTGGTTAACTCCAAAACCTGATAAGTCAAAATATTTATGTAGTCCGTTGACAATTTGAGTTATCAGGGTTTGACTGTATTATATTTGAATTATGCCTCATAATCAATGTGTAACTCATAGATATAATTCGGATACTAGAAAAAAGAAAAACTTAGTCATGTATCCATGGATAAAACGTCAGCTTTCATCCATTCCCTTCACCTTCTGAACATAGGAAAAGAAAACTGTATTTGGATTTAGTATGAATAGACACACTGCCCACACTGTGACATGAAGGAGAAAAAATTTGTATTGCACATGTCTAGAGCTTGAGCATTGTAAGGAAGCCGCATATCGCTATACCTCCTATTGTACAGCAGGACAAAGGCAAAGCACAGCAGGACAGCTTGCTGCAAATCTTAGAGCAGCTGCAGAAGTAATTGTTTCAGGGCTGTAGTCTACAGATGATTACAGGAGTATAGATTGTATGCCAGAAGGCCAGCAAATATGCATCCAATTGAGTGTTGCCTATAGAAGAGCCCATGATACCCACTTGTGTCCAGAGCATCATGTTTGGATACCAAACTTGTGGGGATATGTACAGTTTATAGATGAATCCAGGTGTAGTTTACAAAGTGATTCACAGTGTATTTTTATCTGGAGAGAACTTGGCAGTAAGTATGGGAATGGGATGTGAGGGTGCATCATGTTGAGTTTACATATGCCCCTCCACTTGTTTGGAAGAGGAACTCCAATATGCCTAGCATATCGTGATGTTTCCCTGCAATAGAGCCGGAGTTTTTGCTTATGGGTGATAATGCATGCTCAAGCAGAGCCACCATATTGAATGATCATCTTAAACACGAGGATATGACACGCACAGACTGACCAGCTCATTCCGCGGATTTAAATCCGATTGAACATGCACAGGACACTCGTTGCTAGCTATCAACAACCGCTTCGGATACTTCTAGAGCTGCGAACAGAGTAGGGCACCAGCTGCAAACTGCAATGGATAGTCATGTGCTGAACATGCCTACCCACTATGCCTTAATGGCAGGGATTATCAAAGAAGATATTGAAATTTAAAAGTAAATAATATACTCTGCGAAAAATGGCTGGTTTGGCACAGGCTGTGTCATGTTTTTTCTCCGTGACCTTTATTTTCTTTACACTGATAACTATGGGATGCACTTGATGTGGTATTTTGTTTGGGCATAATTTATTATGGGATTAAACAAAGTTCAACCAAGTTATTTTGCCAATTTTTCATATCCTTAATGTAAAACAGAAGAGTTATGAAATCAAATTCATTGAGTTATAATCTTCAGAGAAGTCTCTGATGCTATTGGTTTTTGTCATTTGATTTTCCTATAAACACACATATGTGATATATGAAAATTTGCTTATATGAAATATAATAAAATAATTGTATGCACTTTTTATTTTTAGCATCATATACAGGCAGTAGTTCAGATGATGAAGGAGATGTCTCACCAAGAGAAAAGAACCAGGTAACCATAATTATTGATAAATAAATTAGTTCAAGCTATTACTTAATGGTCAACTTCTTTATTTAATAAGAATAGTAGGAAATATGCATCTCTAATGATGCATGTCTTATAGGAGAATATGATTTGAGTTAATAACTTTGAAAACAGTATACACCCAATATAGTACACTGTCCAGCCACTTTATTAGATAACTCTTTTGTTGCACAAAAAGGTATACCCAGCAATGAAGAATTTCACGTGGCAAAAAATTATGGGAATAAATACAACAGGCCAACTTCTCTTAGTTGAGGGTACAATTTCATTGAAAATGGGGAAGAGAAATGATTTAACAAACTTTGAACTAGGCATGATAGCAGATGCCAGGCAAGCTGAAGTAGCATGTCAGAAACGACTGTTCTCCTAATCTTATCACAGTTTCAAAGTTGAATTGAGAAAGGTGTAATAAACGAAAAACTACTTAGCAGGAATCCTGTGGATGGAGAGCACTCACTAATTCAAGAAAGTGAAGAGGACGGCTAAGATTGTGCAAGCAATAGATGGGCCAGAATCAGAAGACTTCAACTTAGACATGAATCAACACATATCAGAATGGACCACTAAGCACTCCTTGTTGTTGATGACATACAATTGCTGATAGAGTGGCGATAAAGGAGAATTACCAGACTATTGAGAAAGAGTGGAAAGACGACAGAGGAAGCCATTTTTTTCACTTCGTGCTGTATTGGTTTCGCCAGCACACTGCTACAACTCAGCAAATGGTAAACGTGTCAACAGAAAAAACGGCGGTTGCTAGATCACAAAAATTGATGAATGCCCAAGTTTTGCTTCAAGATATCTAGAGCAGCGTGCAATTACAACAACAGATTACCAAGTAGTGAATAACCTTACTCAGATTGTTGGGATTGCAGAGCACACAGAACAAACAACTATGTACATCCACTGTCACACAAGAAGAGTGTTGTTTCATCAAAGTTATTCTTGCCATATATTTCCACATCATTGCCAGGGAAATATTGTTGCCATGAAAACAGATGTGGTGATGATGCAACAATATTTTCAAGAACATGGAATGATAGAATGTTCTGTTACATTGACAATGCTAGATCACACAAACGAATTATTAATAGTGAGTAGGAAATGAGTATAATAGCATGATATACAGAGTGACCCAAACTTATCCAGCATAATTGTTTAGGAACATTATATGGTTCAAATGGAACAAAAAGTGCTTTATAAACATTACATCTAGTTTTGATCGTGTGTGAGATATTGACGTTTGTCTATTTTCTTTTATTTAGAGTCTTTTCCTAGAAAAAACGTGGGTTTACCTATTTATTCTTAAATGACTCTTCCTGTTTTGCATATGCCAAACAGGAAGAGGAATTGTCGTAGGGTAGATGTACCAGTGTTGACAGTGTACCATTAATTGACAATTCACGATTTAAAGGCTTTATATAAAATAACAAGGCAAGAAAAGAGACTGGTGTTGCCACCTCGTATTAAACAATGTATTAGGCTTTCCAGAACAGCAAAAAATTAGGAACTTTTCTCCCTATTATAAGGTTACCAGGCGTCCGTATTTAGTACGGACAGTTTGTATTTTGACCCATTGTCCGTACTAATTTTTGTGTCCGTATTTGTCTGTACTTTACCTCATTGTCCGTATTTTTTGCAGCATCGATGCATTTCCATTACTATTATTAATTATTATTATATATAATTTTCAAAGGTCAGCGCGATTGCAGCGCTATCTTGTTCATGTGAAAGATTTCCTAAGCTAAGCATTTGCGCGGGAAGTCTTTCTGCTTCCGGTTTTGAAGAAAAAAAATAAGTACATATATTAACGACAAATTCCACAATTTCCGGTCACATCTTCTCCAGTGTCCCGATTTTTCATTTTGGAAATATGGTCACCCTAGGTATATCCGTACTTGGCATCCAGAAAATCTGGTAACACATTAATTGTTCAATGCCTTACAGAGTCGAAAAAACCTTGTAATGAACCACTAAGCAAGGGTTTGATTACTTGAATTTATTTCATGAATGTTATGCAATATTTGTTATTAATTTTACGTGAACCTTTTTGTGTGATCAGTGGACAATACTTCTAGTAATAACAGAATTGCAGATGACCAATGTGTTAACTGTTTTAATTCACCGTCAACTACTAGAACCCAGATATGTAGTGTCACTAGTAATTGACATAACCTGTCAATTATTGATAATTTCCGTGTTTAAAAAAAACCCAACAAAAATATACTAACATGATATAGAATGTAGGGTAATAATAAAGGAAATATTATGGTTTTAAGTGTAACTTCTTAATTTTCAGTAATTGACCTAGCTGTGGAACTTGACTGTCAATTTCTAGATCACCCACTTTGACATAAATTCTTCTAGGCCCTATTCGCCGATTCTTTTGTTGGTCCTGAATCTTGTCACAGCTATCTGTTATTTCTTGGTCCAGGACAAGTTATCTTCCAAGAATAAAACTACTACTGGTATTCTGTTTACTATTATAAGAAATAGCATAGGATGTATTGGATGAATTTTGCAGGTAGGAGAACAATCGTCAAAAATTAAGTTTTTCTATGAACGATTTGTTGGCCAAGATCTGATGATTTTGCACTACTGGAAAACACTTTCATTTTCTATGGTCCTTGCACCCTACATGGGAGTGGACTTATTTATTATTTCAAAGGAAAAAGATAAATGATCTATATGAACAAGTTAAGTTTTAAAAATCACAATTTTAATTAATGCTAAGTACGTTGCACATTCTTAAAAATGCTTGATTTTATCAGCTATTTTTGGATTATCAATTTTTTTTGTAAAAATATGTAATAAAAATGGGTAATTAAAATATTGTCATTTACTGGTGAAACTGCCTGTCAACTAATGGTGATTCATGCATTAGTTAGGAAAAATTTTAATAACTCGATAGCTTTTAAAGATATAATAGTTGTTTAGAGATTGGCACATTCTGCATTATATTTACAATTTAATGGTACATGTATAACTAGAAAAGTTTCAAAATGCAATTTGATTTACGTACACAATTTCGTTTCACAGTAATGTCTTAAACTATCAATTACTGGTATATCTACCTACTTGTAACATGTGTGAAAGGTATTTTATTGACTTGGCGGTTGATTTGAGCAGTTGCTCATATTGTGCAATACAACGTTGAAGCTCATCATGCCGTTTGTTTTCACAAATGAAGAATATGCAGACATTCATTTTAGTTTTGTTTTGTAGTTCAATGTGATGTTCTGTCAGTATGCAGAATAAAAGTGATCTGCACTCTCAAGTGTTTTATTTATTTGCTTTAACAACTCTACAAGAAAATAGACAAACATCGTTATCTCACACGAGATCGAAACTAGATGTAAGGTTTATAGGACATATTTTGTTCCATTTGAACCATACAATGTTCCTAAACAATTATGCTGGATAAGTTTGGGTCACCCTGTCAGTCCCTTTTGAAGAGGCAAACAGCTCACCCTTGAGCTCCCTAACAAATGTTTAGGCAATTTGTGAGTTTGGAGCCCTTGAACAGTGTAGAACCTTCCAGGTGTGACAGCAGCTATCCATTCCTCTTCCAGTGGTTGGGTATAAAAGGATGCCTTCGGTCTCGGGCGACAGTTTACGACAGAACTGATAACAAAGCATATATCAAGGCAACGCTTCAAATCATTAAGCAAACTGTTGCTGTTTAATAATCTTTCAAAAGATGTGTTTTAATTCATGTCTAAAGAAGTGCCACCAAAGAAAAGAACATGTATAGGTCAGAGACAAATAGTTATCCGTTATTGGAAACATGAACAACAGAAGAGTCTACTGCAGGAAACTGTAGAATTACTGAAAACCAATTTAAGTTATTATTTAACTTCTTGAGGTTGTTCTGTTTACCTAAACTGTAATTATCCCGGGCAACACCGGGTGCCTGTGCTAGTCTATATATATATTAAGAAGAGTGTTTGTTTGTGAGTTTATCTGCATGTTTGTTTGTATCTTATACAAATCTACAGTTTTATTCTGATCTTGATGAAATTTTGCACACTTGATCTTCAAAGCAAGAGAAAGGTCACTGTTAAGCTGAGATTTCGAAAAAATAATAATTATCGATAATAATCGATATTCATAATGATGGCAGGGCGCACAAATAAGAGATATCTTATGACCAACAATGCAAGGCAAAGTGTGTGTGCAACAATAGGCCCGTTGTGTTTGTACCAAGAATGGTATCAACACGCAATTCACCAACAATATGCACGGGCCAACAATATATTGTGACGTGATGTCGGTGTGTGTTGTCTTGTGGAGGTAGATTGTTATTTGTGTGTGCTTTTATAATATGGTTTTCTATTAATTAAAACTGTTGTTTAAATATAGTGTCTTTTTGATATAGGATAATTATAAGTTTTGTCCGTTATTGCATTTCTGATGTTTACATCTGAAGCTCCAACAATGTGGGTGTAGTATCCCATCATTATTACGGTAGTTTTTTCATTGTTGAGCGTCAGCTGTTCATCTTTATTTCTCTGCTTGGAAAAAAGACCGTTTTGCTATTGCTACTGTGGTTGCCTGAGCAATGGGAGAAGGAAGGAACATCGTTGGTGTAGTGCTAATTGAAATTACGCTGGGCTGAGGACTTGGAAACTAGGCCATTGAGCCCTCAACAAGGTTTTCTTTAGTTAAAAAGCCAATGGCCAACCGTTGCATTTTACGTAGTGAAATAAATTAAGCACCGCTACAATGAAGGCGATGTTCTTTTGTTTTGGCAATGTCACTTTACCTGTTTTCCAGTTTGTTTCACGCACATTGGGAGCGCTCATCTAAGTTAATGGATTCTTAATTGGATGTCCCTTGAACGACATGCAAGAATCATCATCACCAGTGGTTTATGATAACAATTCAGGAAAAAAGGCACAAATGTATACAAGAAAATAACTATGAAAATAATATTTGATAGTAAAAAATTATACAACTATGACAATCAACCAAAATTGAAAAGAAAAAGGTATGTGGATAATAGTAAGTAAGTAAAAAGGAAAACTCTTTAACCACAACAGTTATAAGAAAAAGAAAATAACCAGTGGTTATTACCTTTTTTACTTAACCAGTGGTTTATGGATTTCATATGTGGTGAGGTGTTGTTTTGTTTGTTTATTTTGCCCTTCGTTTAGTGCGGGTTGTGTGCTCTCCAGAGCAACTCTTCCGTTTCGAACGTTGTTGTTGACCGTGTCTTCTAGCCCTAATTGAGAAATGTTATGCTATGTCAAGGGGCTATACAAAGTCTAAGAGGCAATTGAAAGACGTAATAAACCGAGAGTATGGACCTTATTATTAGACGATGTGTTTGCTGCAAGCGCAGATGTAAATATTATCTGCAGATGCCGAGCGAAGTTTCGCTGTTTGAAATGGCCCATGTTGCTTGTAGCTACACTCTGGCTGGGCAGCAAAGTTTGTGAAGCCGAGTTTTATGCCTAATGCTCATGACTTGTATGGCAAGATTGGTAGTGATTTATACTCAATTTCACCAGTTGGTTTTTGGCGATTGTAGATAAAGCTGTTCATGCAGCAGTCCTAGGGAGTCACAGGGAAGCCGACATTGGCTTATCACTCTGGCCTGTGTGCATTGTGCATTGGTAAGGCACGTGCAGTATAAGGCGCTCTGGTCGCTTGTTGAGTAGAGGGTTAATGTGCTCCTCCCTCCCCGTTCAGAAATAGTAGCAAAAGGAGCACACGACGTGCTCTGGCGTTGTTTTGGTGAGAAACTCTAAGGTTAATAGAGCCATTGTGCTGTTGATAGAATTGCAGACTTGGAGTCCGGATGGTGAAATTGTGAGTCATGAATTACACAAATAGTGCAAGCCATAGTTGTGGGTGTAGAAAACAACAAGTTATGTGCACAAAACATAGAGACTAGACCCAACGTATTTGTTATGAGTGAGCAGTATAGTGTATTGTAACTTAATAGACGTGTTGTCTTTATTTTTCTTGATTTGCCAATTACATTCAGTGTTTCTATTTTTACAAATTATTTTAGTGGGGCCCCTAGCTGTAAATTCTTGTTAATAATATGTGTTGTTTTGGATTAAATTGTTATTTCTACACACCCAAATCCGCATTCACTGTTGTTCCTTTACGATCATAAGCGAGTCCAACAACAACTCTGGGCCTTTCCACAAGGGTGCGCTCTTTGGCCACGAGTCACATGCACTCGAGCCTTCGTGGGCCGGCACAATATATCTAATGACCAACAATGCAAGGCAAAGTTTGTGCTTTATAAATAAGGTTCAATTTGTAAGAATGCATAGAATTCCTGTTGTTTGGACTTTTCCTAGAATTGAAAGTTCTTAGAACTTAACATTTTCTTGAAAATCTTTACAAATGAGCAGTAATTGTAGATAATGGACAGTTAGCAAACTATTGAGAAAGAGTAGAAAGGCGACAAGAGGAAACAATCCCTTCGCTCGATGCTGTCTTGTTTTCACCAGAACAAAAGTGAGCAACTGAGCAAATGGTGAGCATGTCAATAGAAGAAATGGTGACTCCTTGACCACACAAAGTGATGAATGGCCAAGACATAGAGAGCAAGTAGTGAATAGCTGATTACTAAATAGTGAGTAACCCCATTCAGATTGTTGGGATTGCAGAGCACACAGACACAAATGTACATCCACTGCCACCCAAAAAGAGAGTTGTTTCATCCAAGTTATTCTTGCCATATATTTCCATATCGATGCTGGAGAAATATTGTTTTCTTGGAAACTGATGTAGTGATGATGCAACAATATTTTCATGATGATGCAATGATAGAACATTCGCTTCCAAAAATTATTAACTATGAGCAGGAAATGAGTATAATACAACCTGTGACAATAAAGTTCGGTGAATGATGGCATATTGAGAGTGGATTGCTCGCTTACATGAAACAGCAGCTACTATCCTTCAAAGTAATCCCTGTTGATGGTAATGCACTTCTGGGAATGCCTGTACAAGTCCTGGAAACTCCTGGCATAGTCGTTTTTAGGGATAGCCTTCAGTTGGGTCGTAACATTATGTTGGATGTCTGGCCACTTTGGGGGGGGGGGGGCGTCTTCTACGGTTTTCCGGCCTCCTCGGAACCATTTAAACCACTCATAAACACACTTCAAAGTAATAGCACTTTCTTTGTAAACTGTTGTCATCATTTCATGAGTCTCTTTCGTTCGCTGATCCATTTTGGGTTTCGACCGCGCGTACTATGCCTTCTCTCTTCAATGTCCTGTTTAAACACAAACACACTCGCAGCGCTGATTCTCTCAAATTTGTTTAAACATGTCTCGACCTGTCTGGGGCAGGATACGACGTGGTGCACTCTTACGACCGTTAGCAATTTGACGTCATTCACCGAACTTTATTGTCACAGGTTGTAACATGATATAGATAGGGCAGTCTCTCTTGAAGAGTCAAAGAGATCCACGTCTACCTTCAGCTCTCTAACAAATGTTCAGGCGATTTGTGTTTGTTTGTGTGTTTGGACAGTGTAGCTTCCCCTTCTTCTTCAAATGGGTTTGATATATAAGGACGCCAGTCAGTTTCGGGCAGCAGTTTTCGACATGACCAATAACAAAGCATATATCAACTCTTAAAATCAACAAGCACATTTTATTGTGCTCTTTAATAATCGTTCGAAGGATACATGTTAATTCATATCTACCGAAATGCTACCGAAGAAAAGGCCGAATATTGTCAGAGTAGACAAAAAGTTATCTGCATGAACCAACAACAATATATATCTAATGACCAAAAATGCAAAGAAAAGTTTGTGCAACATAAATAAGGTACATTTTGCTAACAATGCATAGAATTTCTGTTGTTTGGGCTTTTCTTAGAATTGATAGTTCTTAGAACTTAATATTTTCTTGAAAATCTTTGAAAATGAGCACTAACTGGAGATAATGGAGAGTTAGCAGGCTATTGAGAAAGAGTGGAAAAGTGACAGAGGAAGCTGTCCTTTTGTTCGGTGCTGTATTGGTTTCCCCAGCACTTTGCTGTAAAAACATACATTGACTCGACTCTACAAATCAAAAACTGCACTGTATTGTGCTCTTTAATAATCGTTTGAAAGATACATGTTAATTCATTGGTCACAGAAGACAAAAAGTTATCCTGGCCTCGAAAACATCTGAACAACGGGAGCTTTGTCTAAAGCATGAAATTGTAGAATTACTGAAAACTAATTTGAGTTATTATTTAACTTCTTGAGGTTGTTCTGTTTACTTACAACTGGAATTAACCTGGGTGCCTCTGCTAGTGCATGAATATAAAGTATGTCTATGAAGCACTGGCACTGCAACAGAGGTGACAGGGGGAAAAAGTCATTTGGTCAGATAAGTTGAAGTTTCTCTTGTGTGTAGTTCATTCAAAATTTGCATTTGGAGAAAACAGTATGAATCCATGGATGCTTCCTGCATGATGACAAAAGTGAAAGGTGGTGGGGATTGATGTTATTGTGTGGGGAATCTTTTCCTTGCACACTTTGGATCTCTTGAATGCTACAGCATATGTAAACATCATTGCTGATCCAAGTCCATCTGTTCATGACCATCCAAATGCAAAGTTGTTAGACACGAAACTAATCTTTGACTCGTTCCCTGTCCACTGGCTTCTAATGAAGTTAAGAAATGAAAAACATTTTTACTCATGTATACTTAAAATTACAAGACCATTGACGTAGAGGTTTCTTCCAATATGATAGTGTTGGTTCAGAATTCACATCACTATGGAATAGTTCAAAAACATGCCATCAAATTTTCATTGCATAGCAGTCTGTTTATCCCTGGATTTGAATCTCATAAGGTTCTTTAGGCAATCTGGAACAAGCTGTATGACACATGTCTACACCTCTATTGATTATCCAGGAGATCATGACATATTCATATTTTCATGGTACTCTTTACTTCTACAATGCTATCAGCGCATATTAAGGGCAGATGATTTCAGGTGGTTTTGAAGGCTAATGGGGGCTGGTCATTACTTTCCAATAAAGTACTGGACAATGTATGTATAAAATCAGAAGAAATTTGCCTATTAAAGCCCACCTTTTTACCCTTGAATAAAAGCAAATCTTTCTAATCTAAATTTGAAAATCACATTATTGGTATTTTTACTTTTGTGTCATATCATAAAAAAAACTCATTAGGACACCATTTCAATAAATACCGTGTGTCTCAAAAGTCGCGTGCCATATGAAAAGTTTATGAATGTTGGCTTTATGTTCACACAGTTTCGCAAGCTTATCGTTCATGTTCAAAATGTGTATTATGTACTCTAAGAGAATGTCTCACACGATCCAAATTTACTTCTGTCATGCGTAAAAGTGTAGCTGGTGGGCTTGGGAATAGCAGGGTGCTGGCGATGAAATTAGCCTGCAGCTTCTCGAGATGTTCTGTGGTGATCTCCACAAAGAAGTATCATCTCTACATGTTGTTCCGGTGTCAGCATTATTCCTCTACTTCACTATTTCACCTACAAAATCAAAGCAACCAATTAATCCATTTGGCATGCAACTTTTGAGACACACAGTATAAAAATATATCTAAGTCCATGGTGGAAAGAAAGGATGGTGTGTGCATGCGCATCTCGTGACGTCATGTGAATTGCACCATGGCCAACTAAAAATACGTTACGCCGATATGTGTGGATTTCCAGTTTCGTGCATGCTTTTGCCAAATTTTCCTGTTTTTCACAGAAAACCACCAAGATGTGTGGATTATTTTTAATCTGCCATGGATTGCACGCCCGTCGTAAAAGGACTTGCACGATGTGTATCGCTTGTATAAAATTTAATTTAGTTAATTTTAATTTTAATTATCATTTTCTATTAAATTCAAGACTTTCACCTAATAGTTAGTACATATTTAAAACATCAATTATGTTGTTTCTTATTGTTATTTACGTAATATTTAAAACTAGAAGATTTTTAAAATTCATAAGGCAGAAAGGATAGCACTGTATTAGAAATTTTTTTAAAATCATTTTTTCTTTTAATAAAAGATTACCATTGATGAATGAAATTAAATATTATGGTTAGGAATGCATTGGCACATGTGTTTTGCAATCCACATGACGTCGTGCGCGAAACGGTGTGTAATTCAGAATCAAATTGTATACACCATCCTTTCTTTCCACCATGCCTAAGTCAAATAATACTGTGATTCACAACCTTACTATGGTTAGAGACAGATGAATTCGAGTCCAGGCTAAAGACATATCATAGACCACTTTAATGATGGTCATAGTATCCATTATCTCATTAAGCCTAGGTTTGGGAGCCTATAGAACACTAGATCTAGGCTACATGATGTACTTGGTTATTCAGCGGAAGATAGGAGAACTGAATATCATGAAAAAATTGAATCTAATTAAAAGGGCCCCCAGTTATGTCGCTTATCATAGTAATTTGAAACCTGACATTGTCATTAATAAATCAAATATAAACTTTTCCACCTCTAAACTAGAAGCTGTAAACAAAGATTTAAAATTTGCAGTTATTGACAATAATAACCTCAAAAACCTAAGTCTCAACCCTCCATCTTGGCCATCCCTCTTTCATATTAAGTCTAAAATAGTGATTTTAGGATTACTTGTCACAATCAAATTATATAAAATTTACGTAAAACCTCCTTTAATCGCCATGATTCTCTATACAGCAAGATTAAGATATTCTTAAAAAAATTAAAATCAAAGAATTGCATTGATATTAAAGCCGACAAAAATAATCATCTTATCATAGTTAATGACTGTTGCTATATGTATAAAGGTGTAGAAAATTTTCTCAGCGAAGGCCCATATGTTAAACTAAATCAGGACCTACTATCCAGCCTCTTGAAAAAAGCCAAAGGGAACATTTCCATTTGCAAGTTTCTATTCAAATATTGTAATAACCTCAACCTTGTTCCAAGCAATATTTGTATCCGTAGATTATACTGCCTACCCAAGACCCATAAAGATAATTAAATTAGACCCATAATAGACAAATACTAATGCCCTAACTAGTTTAATCATTAAGTTCCATTATAAGCAGTTCAGTCAACTGAAATTTCAAGTCATTATTTTATTGTCAAGAATAGTCTAGAACTGATGGATATATAAAAAATATTACTATTCCCGATAACCACATTTTTGTATCCTTTGATGTGACAGCCATGTATTTGAGTATTCCCATCCATGATACTCTTAAATTACTAGAAGATTATCTGTATCAAAATGATTGGTCCCTTTCCAAAGACAGAGCCATAATGCTTCATGCCAGGTTATGCTGCCTCAACAAAAGTATTTCAATTCAATCAACAATTCTATAGAATGCTCAACACCAGCCCCATAAGCCCCTTTCTCGCTGACTTATTCCTAAGATACCTTGAAAATAAAACTGCTACCACCTTTACATACTGTCCACAAGTTTGGTACAGATCAATAGATGATGGCTTTATGATCTTTGACTGTAATAACCAACTTGTCAGTTTTCTAGATGAAGTTGATGAAGGCCTTGCAGTACATAGCGGGAAAGAAATCAAGGATAGAAATGAAGAGGCATGCAAGACGCCTTTGTTTATACCATCATTTCTGTATACGAGGTCTGTTCAAAAAATACGTAGACTGTTTGAATTGCGCGGGCCCTGTTGGTCCCAATCAAAATCGCTTGGTGTCGCCATCTTCTGACAGATCCGTTGATTACAAGGCAGTTTTTTGATTGCAAATATCAGTATTGGTTGATTAGCTACGCGGTTGTTTGTGAAGTGTGTTTTTTTCGTTTGGCGGATTTTTAGAATGAGTGACTTCTGACCAAATCGACGTCTGACCATCAGAGAGCTTGCAGAAATGTGTGGGATAGCAGTTGGATCATGTCACGAGATTTTGACTAAAGAATTGAAGATGCACCGCGTTGCTGCGAAGTTTGTTCCACGCCTGATGACGGACGACCAAAAAGCCCATCGCGTCCAGGTTTGTCAGGAATTGCTTGAACGCTCAAAAGAAGATGAAAACTTCTTGTCGAAGATCATAACAGGTGATGAATCTCAAAAGACCTTTGAAAAGAAGGAGATTTGAGACGATTCCCGACATAAAGGCAAATGCGACGAAGGCGCTGAAGGACATCACAAAAGAAGCGTTCCAGGACTGTTTCCAAAAGTGGAAACACCGTTGGGATAAGTGTGTGCGTCGGGGAGGAGAGTACTTTGAAGGGGACCCAGATGTGTAACTTCTGAATAAAGTATATTTTGTTTTATGACGTCAGTCTACATATTTTTTGAACAGACCTCGTATAAACCCATTGATAGATTGGATAGATTGATAGATTGGATAGTCATTGAATGGTTGGAGGACTCCATTTCATAACATTTCATCAACCTCTCCCCAACCATCACGTTCACTCTCCTCTTTCTAGACATGCTTATGCAGAGAGAAGGTAGGAGTATAACTTTCAACATTTATAGAATGAATACTCCACCATGTTAATTGACTGATTGATCAAAAAACATCAAATTTAAAAGAAAATCGAAGATGCTACTGCATTGAAACAGATAAAGAGAAGAAAAAATACATTGCACTTCCTTACAATCACTCATTCACCAAAGTTGGATCCAGGCCATTAATGAACACTTTGGATATATGAAAAATTATAAACCAGAAAAATCGGGTTTTGTCGACCACATTTTTTGAAGACTGGACACTGTGCCTAAAGACGGACAATTTCAAAATAGTACATTTTGTCGATCACTATAAATAGCTAAATTTTCTTGCATCCCTGAGATCTCAAAAATTAATTTACACAAGTTGATGAATTTAGAGTGAGGTCTTCTGGACCTATCAGAATGGAACAATGTATTAAAATTCCTTAAATAACCAGTCAGTGGTTGTGAATATCTTTCCCCTATTGGTTCCCTTCCTCTACATACAGAGTGTTTACGAATTCTGTACAAACTTTTAGGAGCCGTAGAGGACCGTATTGAATACATTTTGCCAATAAACTAGGGGTTATAAATGAATCCATAAAAAAATACATAAAATCTTGATACATAAAAAAAAAATTGCCTAATATCATACACACAACGGGTTGTCTGAGACTTCCTCATAATACTATCTCTCTCATTATTGTATTCCCAGAAGATGTGAAATTAGAAAACTTGATACAAATGATTACAACGTTTCTAATAACCAAATACTACATGTTTGTGAAATTACAAAAGGTGTTGAAACTGTTGACCATGAGCTCTAAACCCTTTAGGTTTCTTCTTCTGGTGATATCTGAAGAATGCTGTGTACAATATTCCTGTGGATTCGGAAGAGGAGCTGGTAGCATGAATTGTGGCTGGAAGTGGCAATGTAAGACACTGCAGGGAATTTTCGCCGTGTCAGAAATTCAATGACAAGATGCTATGAGTCATGCATTGCTGCTCGTGGTCAAGTTTTGAACACCTTTTCTAATTTTACAATCATGTAGTGCTTATGGTATTTAGTTATTAAAAACGTTGTGACCATAGGTCTCATATTTTCTAATTTCTCCATTTTCTGGAAATACATTAACAAGACATACAATATTATGAGGAAGTCTCAGACAGCTGCTGGAAGCACTGTATCAGCCTGCCCCATGTTAATGCATCAGCTTATTCCATTGTTCACAATCTCAAACTTTGTCAAACATGGAGGGTCAACAAGCAGCTTGGTGTGTCAAACATGGAGGGTCAACAAGCAGCTTGGTGTGAAATCAAACACATTAATATTTACTTTATTAAGTGGACTACTTAACTGATACAGGCAATTTAATATTTTTTGTTCTAGAATTTATAATCAAAAGTGTAGAAATTAAAAATTTCACTCATTGATGCAAAACATCAATATTTCGTTATTAAAAAAAAATCAGTAAGGATTACATCCAATTAGTTCATTTTAAAAGAGAGCCAAACTATAGGGAGTGCAAGTGCGACGTCAGTCCTTGGAATTCTTCAGTCACGTGACTCGATTTGGTTCCAAACAAGTCTTCTCGCTTCGGGATTTAACATGGTTCCAACGTAGGGATGGAATAAAATCGCTTTGTATAAGCCCAGTGTTTATAACACATTTAAGATATGAAATTGTTTAGTTCCTCACTGCTCAAGAAGGAGCCAAAACAGCGATTTAGACATTTTATCGTTTTCCCAAAGAAAGAAAGATCCGCGAACGATGGCATTCTTTTGCTAAGTGATTAAAAGTGATTAAAAAGCATTCTAATATTAATGTATAAATTATATAATGGGATTAAATGTCTTAATAATAGTATCAATTACACAAATTAACATAATAATTTAAGAGATGTCATTTTTACTGGCTGCCCGTTTCAACGTTACTAGTACGTATATTGCGTGGTTCCAATGTTTGGAACCAGCGATCCCATTTCCTAGGCTCTCGGCTCGTTCATCGCGCAAATGACGTCAGCTGTGGCGTAGTCACTTGCACTCCCTATAGAGCTAGTTCAGTGTCACAGAGTTATCATTGCTCTTGCCACTAAAGAGTTATTGGCTCTGCACAGACCCATATGCAGGGGAGGGGATGAGAGGACTGCACCTCCCCCCCCCCTCCCCTGGGTACAGTGTTGGCTCTGCATCAACTGGCCGCTGCATCAATTAGCCCCGATCTCTCCTATCCATAGTGTTTTAGGCTTTTTACTATTCACTACTACTTGGTTATGTCTCAGATGAGCTCATTTCTCACATAAGTTGGATCTTATGACAACAAATTGTCACGCTCATAGTAATCTCCTAGAACTTACAAAACAATGAGAATTCTTCTATAAACCATAACAATTTCTTGTGGTTTCAGTTACATTTTTCTTTGTAAGGTGAGTTGGAAAGATAATTCTCATATTCTCTTGTGCTTAAAAATTTACAAAAACATGAGAAACAGGAGAACAGGAAATATCCACTCTGTATTAAAGAGAATTTAAGCTGATGGAAGAATCTGGTTGAAGCTTTATCGTGGTAACTACTACGGTATATACTGATTTCATCATTGAATTAGTAGGCCTTCTCAAGTTTCAATTTTAAGCCTGGTTTCCATGTATCCATTATCACATGTGTTGATATACAAGGTAATGGTAATTAAACTGACAGTACTTGAAGCCATTTCTAGCTTGATCTCACAATTACAATGGCACCAAATAGGTAGGGGGACTAATGAAGACATTAAGACTGACTCTGCAGAAAAAAAAAATTGTAGTTCCAAACATCACTGATAGGGAAGGAAAGGTGACACCATTGTAGTCTACATAGCTGTTTGGCATCTGAACACAGTTATTGTGAACGTTACGGGAAAGGCAAGCAATTTAACAGACTTGGAAAAAGAGTATGATTACTGGCTAATTGGTTAGGGAAAGCAGCATTTCAGGAACTGCACACATTGTGAAATGTTCTTTGCTGTAGTAGTGAAAGTTTGAGATTGGACAAATGTAATGGGCCAGTGCAATACTGTTGAGCAACTTGCTGTTGAAATGAACAATAAGGTTAAATGTCAGTCCCATTGATTCGAAAGCAGATGATGGTGCCAGCACCATGTTGACGCCTGCTCATTGTAAAAGTTCCTTAATTTTATCAGGCATTACCAGGTCATATTCCCCGATTGATAAATGGGTTCATTTTATTTGTAGGGTTGCCAAGCAATAGCTTCAGGCAACTTGAGTTTCTGTAAACTAAATCAAAGCCATAGCTTTAAATATTAATCACAGGCCTTTGTCACATACTAGTTAAATGTGACTGTAATAAGTTTCATCTCTTTTTTTGCCCCACAAGATCTTAATCTCCTCATTTTCAAGAATTTTTTTGTTATTACAGTGCTACCTGTTTAATACGATTTTCCGCATATGTGCTTTTTTTTCTTGGCCCCTTAACTTTAAGTATATTTTTCATACAATCTGTCCCGTTTAATGTGACCGTTTTCCCACATATTACGCTCCTTCTTGCCACCGTATGTACCTATTTTGAGCTTGTTTATGCATGTGACATTTTTCCCATCTCACATACGCCTTCTTCAGGTTTTCGTTGTAATTCTAATCATTTGATCCATTGTTCCTTGTCAAAAATATCCAAAAAAATTTATAAAAAAATGTTATTACTGTTCACATTTTTATTTACTGCCAATTCATGCTTATTGACTAACTTTTCTTTTTAGGTTACTTCAAAAGGATTTAAAGACTTCTGTGTTAAAAATATTGCCCAGGCTGCATATGGAAGACGGGAAATTGAAATTGCTGAACAAGGTAATTAATTATTTATTAATAAGAAATGACTGGCAATGCTGCAACTCTACTTTGAGAATTTTGATATTTTAAGAACTAACATGGGGATCCCATGTTATCAGAAGAAGGATTATTTGATTTGAAAATATAATTCTCACACAGCATGTAGGATCACTTACAATCAACCATTCATTGCCTTTAGGCTTTATGATTTTAGTGAGGAAGGGGCGTTGAATAGCATTTACTTCACTGTCGAGATTGGTAGTGTTTTCATAGTACAAGATTTACGATTAGAAATTGTAGCAAATTTATGAAGGCGAATTTGAAGCATTGGTGATGAAACATCGTATTTTATAACTAAAATATCAATTAGAAAATTAATGTATTTTTATGTGAAAAGATAGAAATAATGTTTTTTTTACATATGAATAAGTGAATTATTCATCTTCCCATGGAGTTAAAAGATGATCTTCTAATAAAGCACAAGTGTTCAGAGCACTGGTTTGAAAAGAAAAAGGCATTCCAATAACCCAAATGATATCAGGCTTTCAGCAAGGGACATGCTTTGGCCTGTAATGGACAACTGTGGGGATGTTTAAAAAATACGTCATGCTCTGAGAGGAGGAGAGGGGTATGAAAAGTGTGTTCACAGCGCGACATGAGTGTAGGGGGGACTTTACATTAGTGTGACGTCACAGCAAATACCTTCAAAAATTCAATTTTTTTCATATTGAAATTATTTTTTTTATTATTTCACATTATTTTATTTTATTATTATCCTTTTAAGTGGAAAATGAAATGTCTTTCAGATCCTATTGTGAAATTATCGTTGGAAAGCTCATTGTTGTTCTTACAACAGAAGCCCCTGTTTGTTCCTTTATGAAAGCCCCCTTTAAGATTTATGTTGTCCCAGCCTTGAAGGCCACCTAACAGAAAGATGCTGCATATATGTGGACTCTATCATACTTCCTTCCAAGCTAAATAACAACATGAAGCAACTTGCAGGGATAAAAGAAATGCTGTCACTCTTTATTTTCTTCGTAGGTGGATGGACTCTATCATGCTTCCGTCCAAGCTAAATAACAACATGAAACAAAATGCAGGGAGAAAAGAGACTCTGCCATTTTTAATTTTCATAGTGGCCCAGTACAGGGGATTCACGAAGAATATATCAAATTTGAAAGGCTATATCTCGCCAACGAAACAACTTAAATCGCACTCTACTTATCATTCTGAAGTTTTGCTTCATTGCCAAGAGATGTTGCTAAGTGCTTGAATTCGATAAATTTAATTCAGTGCCATATATGGAACCAATCCTCCAAAAAGATGGAATATCCTATATTGGTTTCATCAGTTCACTGTACAAGAAAGGGTGCCATTGCAAAGGCAAAAATCCTGGAAGGCCACGAGTGTCAGAAAAAAATGTCCAATGCATTCAGCAAACCTCGCAGTCCGAGGAAAACATTCATTCGCAATCCGAGGAAATCGACTTGCCGAGCTAGCTAAGAACTCCAAATGCCCCTTACGATGTTGTGGAAAGTGTTGGGAGAGCAGTTGGTGTTGAAACCTTACAGATTACAGCTACTGCAAGCTCTGTATTGTATCAGGTCGTTGCATTATCAAATGTCGGATTTCGAGGTGGGTTCCGCGCTTCAGCACGGTTTCCACATTTAGTAGCAAGTACTCATAACAAAGTGGTACATTCCCAGAGATAAACCTATCAGCGACCAGCTGCCTGAAATTTGCGTGTCTGCAATGATATTTAATAGCGTTTGAACCCAAGTGAAGATAGTAATGACTTCATATGAATTACGTGTGTAATGCATTACGAGTTCAGGTTGAATCACACTGCATCCAACACCTCTCGAAACATCAATAAGGTATTTGGTGTAGGCATCTTAAACAAACGTACTGTCCAACATTGGTTCTGAAAATTCCGGGTGGGAGTGACGGACCTGGCAAATGAGCCATGCGGCAGACCGCCCAACGTGTTGAATGGCGCTGATATGAAGTGATCTGTGGAAGAGGACCCATCAAAAACTGTTCGGAACCTTGCAGGTCATGCTGTATCAGCGTCGACTGTCAGTAGACACCTTAGGACCATCGGCAAGGTGAAAAAGCAGGACAAATGGATCCCACATGAACTTATGGAAAACCAAAAAGAGTGTCGATTGGAGGTGTGTACGGAATTGCTTTTGCACCATGAAGAAGCGGGGATTCTTGATCACATTGTCACCTGCGACGAGAAGTGGCTCCTATATGACAATAGGAAACGGTCAGCACAGTGGCTGGATGGTGATGAACCCCCGCGACAGTTCCCTAAACCCCTTGCACCCCAGGAAGCTCATGGTTACAGTTTGGTGGAACATCTGTGGTGTAGTGCATTACAGTTTCCTGCAGGGGAAGACTATCACCGCTGCGACCTACTGTCGTGAACTGCATCGTATGCACACAAAACTGTGTTAGCAACAACCTGCACTTGTGCATCACAAAGGTGTACTTCTGCTGCATGACAACGTGCGTCCACACGTTGCACGAACGACCGTGCAGGCGCTAAAGGCTCTGGGCTACGAGGTGCTTCCACACCCCCCGCACTCTCCGGATCTCTCCCCTACTGACTACCATCTTTTCCAGAGCCTGGACAATTTTCTCCGGAGGAAAACATTCCTAACCCAAGCAGACGTCGAAAACCCATTCCGGGAGTTTATTGAGTCCCATGATCATGGATTCTATCGGAGAGGGCTCGAGAAGCTGCACAAATCGTTGGCAACAATGTTTGGATTGCAATGGGGGATATTTCGAATAGCACGTGTGAAGGTGTCCTTTCTAGAGGGCCATTAAAGATGACCTCTGCAACAACCTGATACATCATTCAAGCATTTCGTGGTGTCACATTGAATATTTGTAATCATGTGGATGACCAAAATAATCTTCTGATTATATCCTTCAGAAAGATGCATTGATTAAATCTATGACTTGAGTAGTTTGATAAATATAGCCTTTCAAAGTTGGTACAGTATATCCTTTTGTGAAGAGCTTGTATATCTCACATTTTAATTACAGTGCAAGATTTATTTGGCCATAATCTGAAGAATTCGCATATTAAAAAAAGAACACACACATTTTAAATACGAAGCGTGTCTGGAAAATAAGGTTACAATGGCTAGTATTCTTTCAAAAAATGTTCACTACAACTTATTTAAGTGATACAGGGGTTATTTTTCCACAACATTGCTGTCCAAACACTTGTTAAGTTTAAGTATTAGCGTCTATATCTCAGTCGTGAAATTCTGGTGCCTGATGCTGGAACCACTTTTCAATCTCGTGGTTGATCTCATCATCTTCGTGGAAACGTTGTCCAGCAAAATTTCTCTCAGGCTAAGAAACAAGTGCAGAAGTTCATTAGACGCTTTCTGCTCCAGTGTTTGAACATCGGTCCTACCTCCAGAGAATTCATGACACCACTTGGTTACATGTTGTCGACTTGTAATGTTTCCATAAATGAGAACAAGTGCTTTGTGAATATCTTCTGGGCACTTAACTTTGTGCTTGGGAAAAAAGGTATGACGGAGTGCACTTCATATTTGGGGGATTCTGAATTGGCACAGCCATTATAAACACGTGTTACTCGAATTAGACTGCATGCAGCAATGAGGAACAGCCATGAGAGGGAAGTGGAAGGCTAACAGTTAAAGCCAGTATAGCCAATTTAAGCACTAATATATTACTTGTCCAAGAAAGGGTTTGTAACCTTACTTTCTAGACACACCTCATATAAAAAAAATCACTTGGTTTTCACACACTTCTCTCCTTTTAGGCTTTTCATATAAATTTAAGATAAGACAACTTGTAAGAATACAGCTAAGACACAGAGGGGCTTGATGGCCATTTGCGTGATGACTTAGATGAGCAGTATGCCGAAAGGGTCAATGAAAATGAAATTCACCAAGTACCTGGAGATCTGCTGCACCATCCTGCACAATCAGGCCATGTTTTGTCCATTATTTTTGTACAGAGCACATCACTTGTTCACAGATATTCACTTCTGATAAAAACTGATGTAGTGTAATTCTGTTATCCTTTCACTAGAATCGACACCTGGCTTTAGTTTCACTTTAGTTGAATATAGCAAAGCCAGGTTGTTTACAGTAAATATTAGAATAATCAAATTCAGGATTTTTTGGCCAAATTTTACTAACTGTGTAGGATGTAATTATTGAAAATGCAAAATGTAAATGCATGAGAACATGCTATCTCAAAATCAATGTATGGTTTCCACTTGTTTTGCAGCAGCAAGGCAATGAAACCCATTGCAAAATAGTTAAAAATCTTTCCCAAACTATGTTAAAGCACCATGCAAAATTTGACGCCCATTCGTTCGTGGTTGTAGAGATTATCGAGAATATACACGCATTGGCTTTATTCATATACAGGGTGTCATGTAATTTCATGACTTCAGCAGTGGAGGATATGCATCAAAATGTTTTCAAAACAGTGGTAGTCATGTAGAACATATTATATAAATAAATGTGGTTTTCATAAAAAAATGTTTGTTTTTCCTACGTACGGAAACTTAGGTGACACCCTGTGGATTAAGTATCTATTCATTTAAATAATTATACTATGGTGATAAAACTTGTATGATTTTACGTTCCATTAAATGGTTTTACTTCTTAAATGTCAAAACAATATGATCAATGAAGAGACGCTACGTTCTTTAAAAAAATAAAAAAAAAATGCCATTACTCTCCGTGGTTTATTATATCAATTAACAGGGCCCGCACGCAGTTTGCCTGGTAATTAGTTTCAGTTCAATTCATATTGCTGGAAAGCTCGCACATTCAAACTGTTTCGTGTGACGAACTCACATGTTCTCCGTTATTTATAGTAGGATAAAAAATTTACAACAATTAAAATTCTGATCATTCTGAGTTTCACAATAATGTTTAGTTTAATTATTATATGTAACAATCAAAACAATTACTGTTTTCAAATTGTTTGCAACCGCCAATCCTAACAATGGACCCCTTATTTACATCAGCCAATCAGAACCCTCCATGAATTGTATCATTGTCACTTAATGTTTATCGTGTTTTTTATATCATTTACTGTTTCATTATATAAGGGCTGCTAGCCTATTTCTCTTGTACCCTGATGAAGGCAGGATTAAATGCTGAAACTAGTTGGTTTTAAACTACAATGTTGTACTGCAAGGTCTCTTTTCATTTTACCATTAGAATGCACGTTTGGGATGTAAGTTTGCATGATAGCTTAAAAACGGATTAAATTTTTCAAATTCTAGTTTTCGACAATATCATCACCAAGGTCTTATTTCGGCTGTATCAACTTTTCAGGCTTTTTCGTGGACCCCTTCAAGGCGATTGCATGTGCTCTAACAGAGATCTTAAAGAATGCCATGATAATGACATGTCATGTAACAATTGATTCATAGCGAGGAGTCAACAATGAATAAATTGTTGCTTTATCTTTTAAGCATTGTTGATGTGAGCACGTGCATGCGATGATTGTCTTGCTCATGATACATTAATAATTGTACTTCTGTGTCACAATTAAAGCTCCTTCTTAGAATGTTTGCAAGATTCAATGGAATCAAGCCAAAAACTGTGGACACAACTATAGAAAGAAAAATAACTCCAAAACCACTATTCCACATAATAAATTTTAATGACTCAGATGTACATTTCGGAAACGAAGTTTCCTTCATCAGTGAGTCTTTAAAGGAAGGAAACTTCGTTTCCGAAATGTACATCTGAGTCATTAAAATTTATTATGTGGAATAGTGGTTTTGGAGTTATTTTTCTTTCTATGTTTGCAAGATTGTTTTGGATAGTTATATTTCCAAATTTCAAAAATCACAATTGTTAACACCTAAGCAAAAACCTGAAATTTCATTATTGTCTGTGGTCACAGCCTGTATAATTTCATTATTGTTCGTGGTTAATGGTCACAGCCTATATAAGGCAAACAAGTTTATTGATTTTCTGTGATGCACATGTTTGGTACAATGATATTTGATGATATTTCTCATCAGTGAATCATGATAAAATAAATTATAAAATAAATTAACACTTTTTGCTGTAAAGTTTTATAAGACCACTGTTGATATTTGGCATTTTTGTGACAACTTTTGTCACATCTATGTTGCATTTGAGTTATTAATAATGTGTAGAGCCACCATTTCGAGAGATTGTCTCAAACACTCGATTTGGCATGGTCACTACCAACTTGTGAAACAGTTCAGGTTCCAGTTTACCCCACTCATCCATTATCTTATTTGTCAACTCAAAGACATTCGAAAACTGTTGATTTCTTGCATAAACTCGTCTTGCCAAAATACCCCACACATTCTCTATAGAATTGAGATTTGGGCTGCGTGATGGCCAAGTGAGAAGGTAGATATGCTGTTGACGAAATCACCCCTTCGATAAATTCGACACATGGCAAGTGGCATTATCTTGTTGAAAAAGCTATTAGTTTCCAGCAATTAGCAGTCTGAAGGGAACTGGCTTTTCATACAGCATCTCTTGATACACTAAAGAGTTCATCCATTGTGTTACTATAGCAAGATCTGCTTTTCCATCAAATGCAAATACACCCCAAATCATCACCGAAGCACCACCTTGTTGTCGACTGATTCGCACGCGTGGCTCTTGTCGCAAATCGTGCCAGTAGCAGCTATTTCCATCGCGGTCGTCCAGATTAAATTTTTTCTTATCAGAGAACGCCACCGATTTCCATTTCTCTTTCCAGGACATTACACTTTTTGCCCAATCCAAACGTGCTCTCTTATGGTTCCAGCAACAATTGAGATTTTGATTTTGATTTCATGTTTGCATTGTCTCGCAAATTTTTCCAAACAGTTGTATGGCTCACTGGAGTTGAGAGTTCGCAAGCAATTTCTCTTGTCGACATCTGATGCTTTGTTGGCAGTGTCGTAATTTGACGGTTGTCACGAGCTGTCAAGGTTTTCTTTCGTCCTTTGTGTTTTTCTGTGTTGTAATCATCTTGTTTGATTAATATATTGTGAACAACAGTCTCTGAACGATTAACTATCGCCGCAATTTGCCTCTCTGATTTGCCACTACCATAATGATAGTGAATGCTTCGAATTTCTAAGTCGGAGAGCTTTGTTCCATGAGGCATGATTAATATCAACCACAAGAACACTTAAAACAGTGAAATATAACTACTGTCTAAGTTTTCCTAATTAAATATTCAAATGGAAGAGTTTAATGTTGTGTCAAAGGTGAGAAAGGGAGGGTGATCTTAAACTATATTTACAGCTGTAGAATTACTTTTGCATGTTATCCACATGCTTAATTACTTTTGCATGTTAGGGTCATGGGGGCAGCAGCCCTATGGAGAATCTCCAGCGATCACGATCTTCCGCCATCAGGCGCATGTTCTCCCTGGTAATACCCAAGCGACTCGAACCCAGATTCTCCATGTAGTCTAGCCAACTGGTTCTAGGCCGACCCCTTGGTCTCTTATCCACCGGCTTGGAAAATAACAACTGCCTGCGAAGGCCAGTTTGTGGCATTCGTATCATGTGGCCATACCAGTGCAACTGAGATCTCTCAATGCGGAGAAATAGCAGCTCAACACCTAAAAACTCCCTCATTGTGCTGCTGTGCACTCTATCTAGTAGGGTAACATCTGCCACACCTCTCAGAAATCTCATTTCGGCCGCTTCTACCTGCAATCGCACTCTTTCGATCCTTACCCAAGCCTCATGACCATAGGTGAGAATGGGGACAAAGATAGATTTGAAGATGGAGAGCTGGACTTTGTCACCCAGCTCTCGTTTCGTTACAAGTTGTTTGATATTTTATATGCATTGAAAATTTTTAAGGGTACCATTAGAGCACGTGTTATTGTACTTATACCGACTATCTCACCTTAAAACTTGTTCAGGCTCTCTCCCATATTATCGATTGGCGAAAACTGATTGTGAATAAAAGTGGATCGCCACAGTTCACGTCTGACACAGCTTGCTGTACCGATCTGAGCATCCAACTCTTTAGATGGTATCCACATGATTGTTAATTATCCACATTCGTTATCCACATGATTGCTATAATTTTCTTGTAAACATTGCTAATTTCTGAGGTAGCATCGCAGAGATATTTGATTTATCTAGAAATTGAGTTATGTTACTTTTGTTGGTGGTCTTATACTTTCTTGACAGACTGTAAGTCCACGAGACTTTTCGTATTTTATCTGATTTACATATAAACAACAATAAATTCTTATTTCAAACAGGCTTATTGTGTCTGGAAGTAACCAAAGATTTTTTCTTTTGTTTGTAGGAAAGGGGGTTAACTTATATGGTGTGACGTTTTAAAAGGGTAGAGGGTATGAGAAATGTGACACAATGTGGCATGAGGGGATGGTGGGGGGAGGGGGGGGGTTGAAACTCCAAAAACAGCGTGATGTATTTCTTGAACAACCCTTATCGAGAAAAACACGAACGGTGCACTGTGGAGAGAATAGGATCCAAGTTATCAAATCACATTATATCATTTCACAATATCTGAAATGTTCACTGTGATTAAAAAAGACCTATCTTATGTTTATTTATTTATGCTATGTTTGTGTTACTTTTTAATATACACTGAGTTAGCAAAACTCATGGGATAGCAAGCACATTGATTGATGGGCATGGCTCACGAATTCACAGGGGTAACGGATTCTGGGAATGGACCATTAAATGTTGTGGGAAGAGCTTGGATAAGTGATTAATCAGAAATGGCACTTCGTTGCGAGTTGACGTCTTTTGAACGGGGTATGATAGTAGGTGCCCGACGCATGGGATGTTCCATTTCGGCAGAGGTGCAGGAATTTGGCTTTCCCCCCTCAACTGTCTCCAGGGTGTATCGGGAATGGCTGGATGAAGGCATCACAGTCCACAACAGGCACCATACCGGGCGTCCAGCTGCCCTGAATGATCGTGACCGGCGACACCTGGGACGAATAATTCAGAGAGACAGGAGCGCAACAGTGCAGCAAATCACAGACCAGTTCAATACTGGCCGCACTCTCGGTGGACAATCTGTCAGAATCTGCAGGCCCTCGGGTTTGGCAGCCGTCGCCCTACATGGGTGCCAATGCATAACCAGCGTCATCGGACACTCCGGCGTGCATTTGCCACCAACCATCTTGGCTGGACTCTGCAACAGTGGCGTAACGTGGATAAGTCACGATATCAACTGTACCATGCTGATGGGAGGCACCGTGTGTGGCGCAGACCTCACGAAACGATGGATCCCGCATGCCAACAGGTGGTGGTGCAGGGTGGTGGGGCGTCAATGATGGTCTGGGGTGCATTTTCCTGGTTTGGAATGGGCCCTCTGGTTATCCTGGACCAAACGTTGAATGGTCCACGGTATCGTCAACTCATCGGAGACCATCTGCACCCGTTTTTGACATTTCAACACCCTGACGACGTAGCAGTCTTTCAAGATGACAATGCTCCCTCACATCGCTCCAATGTCATCCACGAATGGTTCGAGGAGCAGGCAGGAGAGGTCTAACGATTGAGCTGGCCAACCCGGAGCCCTGACATGAATCCCATCGAGCATATCTGGGATGCTGTTGAAGTCAGGCTCCGGGTACTGGATCATCCGCCCACGAACGGGCAGCAACTATCTTCGGCTCTGCAGACTATCTGGTGTCAACTGCCTCCAGAAGTGTACCAGGGACTTGCAGACTCACTACCACGCCGTATCGCTGCACTCCACAGGGCCAGAGGTGGCCCGACCAGATATTAAGTAACTATCCCATGAGTTTTGCTAACTCAGTGTATTTGTCATAGAGAATGATCATTAGGTAATGCCTTTTGGGACAGAGATGTCTTTTGATGCAAATTATAGTTAGAGTTTTCATAAAATTTTAAAAATACTCTACAGACAAGAAAGGAAGAAAAGAAACCACTGTTCCACATAAATATCATTTGTGTGGAATAGCGGTTTCTTTTCTTCCTTTCTTGTTAAACCTAGTGTCCACAGTTTTGGCTGTTTATATATTTTATTACTATATAGACTTTTATGGTCATGTTAATGATAATTCCATAATTAAAATTTGGCAAAACAAATTAAGTTAGACTGCAAAGATTTAAATTACCTCTTTTACTTCAGGATCTCTTGGTTATTTATTTGATAAATGTAACTATCTCAAAAGAAGCATACATAATGCCAAACTTGTCCCCCCCCCCCCTCTCACCTTATTCAAATTTGATGGGTCCCAAAATACAATCTAAAGTGAGTGTGTTTAATTCATAACAAAGAGATGGAGAAGAGGAACACTATTGCAACCATAGATGGCCCTTAATTTTAAGATGTTTTTGGTTATTTAGGAAGGAATTTTTCTTCATGGCTTTAAATGTGTATATTGAGTAATAATTGATTTTTCTTTATTTGAACTTGTAAAACCTGAGTTGCTTTTATATTTGGTTCTAAACTGTCTTATTGTTTCTTACATTGGGCATGGTATTTTTCAAAATTTTTGAAATTATGGATGCAAATATGTTATATTTATATCAAAGAATGGTATTCTGTAAAAAAATTATAATCGATTTTTTTGCATAGAGTTGCCCTTTAGCATAAAATGCATTATATGTATTTTCATAGTTTTGTCCCATTATATTTCTTTAATATCACATTTAATCTCCTAATATTTATTTTTAGAAATGCCTGGTATTATGGCTCTCCGCCGAAGAGCAAGCGAAGAAAAACCATTGGCATCTGGTTGTATTGTTGGATGTACACATATCAACGCACAGACTGCTGTTAGTATTAAGATTATTCTATATGTTTATTTAATGCTGCATAGGATCACGTTTATGGTGTAAACTTTTTAAATAGAACCTAAGTGGAGCTTATCTGTAAAGAAAGACTGCTAGTTAATAAAATAACGAAAAGTGGATAAAAGCACAAAGTCTAAAAAATAAAATTCATTTGCCTCTTTGTCTACAAAGACTTTGTGCTTTCTGTTACTGATATTTATTTTAAACCGATTAGACTTCCTGCTATTTTAATTTCATGGTTCTTTCTTACTGAAGATCACTTTAAATCTGAAAGATAAGAAATTTAGATCCATCAGTGGCTTCTTTTTTAAAAAATTGGAAAAACTGTTGTTTCATGGTTTAGGAAAAAACAGTCTACTGTGGCTTTACCAATTAACTGAAATAGGATATTTAGTAGCAACCAGGCAGCTCAAGAAAACGAAAGATTAAGCATACCATTAAATGAACCAATTTGAATGTACAGAGTGATTCAGAAGCCACTAACCACAACTGCATTTCAGAAATGGTGTGTAAATTGTCTGTATTTCCCATACTAGCAGAGAATAGGATCGGTGCTCTATCTCTGGGACAGTTTTGGAGTTTGGCTGCCAACTTGAATCCCCCATTTTGGATCAAGGTTCATTTTCTTAAATGGGAAGGGAGGTCATATGCATATCAAATAACGCCATTTTTTTCTCAGACGTGCTTTCCTGCAATTGGTTTCAGTTATCTATTGCAGTCCACAAATTATTAACATAAAAGCATTGATACTGTACCATTCTCTGTTGCAGGTAATTGGCGATGACACTAATGAAGGATTGAGCTGATCCTGATGTCTGGGGAATGTCCCTACTGTACTATTGCTGCTGATTTCAATGCCCGGCACCCCGAAAGAAAACCAATTGCATATGTTATATCACATTTCAGAGATACTAGGACTATTGAACATAAAGCTCGTACAGGCTGGCCAAAAATATCAACTGATGAGGCAACCTCAACAATGGTGTTGGCAGCATTTGCAAAAAGTTCACAATGCAGCACAAGATGGTTTGCAGCTGAGTGTGGACTTAGCCACTTATCCGAATTCTGGATACCAACAAGTGGCAGCCATTCAAAGTTTAGATGCAGCAAAATCTCCAAGGATGATCCGGACAGACGTGATGAGGACTTCTTGGGCTCTGGACAACTGTTGACTGGATCCTTCATTTGCACATAACATTGTTTTCAGTGAGGAGGCAAATTTTTATATCAATGGTGAGGTGAACTGTCAGAACATGAGATATTGGAGCAATATGAACTCTCATTGGACAGATCCATCCAAAGTCGTTGATGTCAAAGTTTTTGGGTGGTGTGGACACGGGGCACCTGTTTAATTGGCACCAGTTTTCTAACCGTACCCTAAATGCTGACGAGTACTTACGAATGTTACAGAACACGGTGTTCCTGTCACTGTTGACTGAAGATGGCAGTTTTCCAAATTTTTCCCAGCAGGATGGCACATCAGCACACTAAGGATATAATGTCTATCAGTGGCTGGATGGGCAATTATCTGGTCATTGGATTGGTTGGCGGAGTCCTATGAAGTGGCCACCATGTTCCCCAGATCTCACACTGCTAAATTTTTTACCTTTGAGGCCACTTGAAACAACTTGTGTATGTTGTGTATATCCAAAGCACTTGTTACCTTCAACAATGCATCCTACAGGCCTGTGACAGCATTACCTCCAAAGTTTTTGTGCACGTTCATAATGAATGGATAAAACGCCTTGAGCTCTGTGTCCAGCAGCAGAGACAACACATTGAACACTTCCTTTAGCTGATGCAATCCTGTTTTTGGTGTGTGTTTTTGTTTTTAAAGTGTCAATGTTTTAGTTAATGACTTGTGAACCACAACAGATGAATGAAATCTGATTGTAGGAATGAATTCCTAAGAAAAAACTGGTGTTGTTTGATATGTCATATGACCCCCTTTCCATTTAAGAAAATTAACCTTGACTCAAAGTGGTGGATTTCAAGATGGCAGGCAAACTCCAAAACTATCCCAAAAGACATAGCACTTATCCTATTCCCTTTCATATATTTTACACACCATTTCAGAAATGGACATCCATACAATCAAGGAGGTACAGAATACTGAAAAGGCCAATACTGTACAGGCCACATTGACATTGAATATCATTCATTAAGAGTTCTAATTGAAAGTAAAACTATTGTTAAAATTGTGAATTGGATTCAGCGATTACAGACTGCTTAAGAAAACCTATCCTGAAACAAAGGATTTCAATATTAAGAAAAATTTCAGGATTAGAGAAAAGAAGAAATAATTGTGTAATTGTAGATAGGAGGTTGTTGGTTTCCAGCATTATATGTAATAACTAACCATATAATGAATAGCTTTATTTTTATAATTTTAATGCTTGCTAACCTTAATTCTCTCTAGATGTCTTTTCTTTTTTTATGTAAGCAATTTTTGATATGATATGAAGAAGTTCTGTGGTGTCCTTATGTTCCAATTTTGAGTCAACTGAAAAACTGTTATCACTATGCTAAACTATTTCATATGTTCATTCATTTCAAAGGGAAATTAATCCATAGAAATAACAAGTTTTGGGATTAAGATTTGAAAAATATATGATATCTATTATTTTTTGTAAATGGTATCTTTATTAATGATATCAGCTTATTTCTTGATCTTTTAAAAAGTTTCATAATTATCCTTTGATTTCACGCGCTCTAGGTCTTAATTGAAACACTAACCATGTTAGGTGCCAAAGTCCGATGGGCAGCCTGCAATATCTACTCCACTCAAGTAAGATGGTATTTGTTTTAAAAGTTTTTAACGTAAGCTACTTTTTTTATTTTTAGACTTTGGTATTGACATTAAACTCTTTTAACAGAATGAAGTGGCAGCAGCATTAGCAGAGGCTGGTAATTATATATTTTTTTTTTTCCTGAAATTTAAATAACTGTGTTTCAGATTAAAAACTTTCTTTAAATAGGCGTCGATTCTCCACACATGAATGAAAATTATGGTTCCCTTAACTTAAGATATAATGAAGGATAATAAAATTTCATATCTTGAATTAGCTTGAAATTTCAGTGCACTTTTATTGTAGATAAATTAGAAATTTTAAAATATGCTCTTTTGTTTTCTTTTCATTTTAGTGCTCTCTTACTTTCTTTTATTTTATTTATTTATTTATTTTTTTGGTCACATATTTTGGTGTCCCTTTCTGTTTGCTTAACAGATAAATATTACCAGTTTATATAAAAAAAAGAAAAACAAATTTGTTCAGAATGCATGATATTGCATTACCATAATGATGAAAAGCATTGTTACCGTATTTGTGAAGTCAGTCGTTCTGTTGCCAATTTTTTAGAATTTTTCTTGATTTTGACTTCAGATTCGGATAGAGCATCAAAAAGCAAATAAATTATATAGGTTGACTCTGGTTATAACGAATAGCAAGGGGCCAAAAAAATTAGTTCGTTATAATGAAAATCAGTTATAATCGGGATAAAAAAAGATAAAATCTATCTAAAAAAAAAATAATCTTTTTTTTTTTAAACTTTTACAAGCAATTGTTGCAATTTGTGCTTCAATGTCAACAATTTTGCCTAAATTTGAATTGGGAACATTTTCTTTCAATTGATTATTGTTTTAAAGTTGAAGTTGCTGACATGGCTTGCTTATTAGAAATAGCAGCAAATTCACTTCATTTTCATCATCACACAAAAGAATCATCAAGATTT
This sequence comes from Rhysida immarginata, assembly GCA_023313115.1. Taxonomy (NCBI): domain Eukaryota; kingdom Metazoa; phylum Arthropoda; class Chilopoda; order Scolopendromorpha; family Scolopendridae; genus Rhysida; species Rhysida immarginata. The sequence goes on along the minus strand of JAHWFO010104322.1, from coordinate 253,247 downwards.
AAGTCTTGAGGCTGCATCACAGTTTTCAAAATATCTTCATCATGCAGTTAATAAGATATCATCTGCTGTAATAAACGAATGAAAATCGTTTTATTTTTTCTTTATTTTTGATGAAAGTTGATTGAGATAGTTCAAACTTTTAGCCAACAAAAATTTCCTTTTCACCATTCTCTATGCATTCTAAACCTGGGTTTAAAATCAGTGGTAAAATGTTTTCTTTGACTAGCTATATTTGCAATGTCCAGGCAAGTGAGAATGTGGGATTCAGATAGAATGTGAAAATTTGTTACAGCAAACATTACTATTATTGCAGGGACCATAACACATTACGATTATTTTTGTTTCTTATAATGAGGAGTTCGTTATATTGAAATTCGTTACAATGAGGTTTTTTTGTAATTAAATCAGTTACATTTGGGCGGGACTTCAAAAATAATTCGTTACATCGAGGAGTTCGTTATAACATAGTTTCTTTCAATAAGTTGCATTTGGTCAATATTACTGTAAAACGAAATAGAAAAAGTGCCTAGGAATAGCAATAGATAGTGTTTTATTGCAAACTCTATGTGTTTCGAGGAACTCTCATCATCAGGATTCAGAATGACTACAAAGGAGACAGTGGAAAACCATATACTTTGGGAACCATATACGAGTGAATACATGGATACTAACCACGATTAATGAAAATCGACTATTGTTTGCTTTAAAAAAAAAAAAATTAGACCCTAATTATAACGAACAGCTAGGGACCAAATAAAATTAGTTTGTTTTAACGAAAATTCATTTTACCGATTTAAAAAAAAAAAGTAAAATCAATGAAAAAATTATTTATTTCCAAAATATATTAATATATAGCTGTATACTTTTTTGCATTAAACTTTTCCAAGCAGTTATTGCAATATGTGCTTCAATAGTAAAAGAAATTTAAGACAGCCAAAAATTGTGAACAGAAGGATAACAACAAAGGAAGAAAAGAAACCACTATATCACGTAAATGAATTTTATAGAATAAAAACTCGTATGTCATTTTGGAGCTCTGTCTCCTTCATCAGTGAGAAACAACAAGATTTTTTATTTTATAAATAGTGAAATAGTGATTTCTTCTTTTAGTCATCAATTTTACCAAAATTGGAATTGGGAACATTTTCTTCAATTGGGAACTTTTCGTCAATTATTGTTTTAAAGTTGAATTTGACGACAGAGTTGTTTATTAGAAACAACAGCAAATGTCACTTCATTTTCATCATCAGATGAAGAATCATCAAGATTCAAGTGTTGAGGCTTCATCACACTTGCCAAACTATCTGCATTCATGAGCTACAAAATAAGATTATCATCTGCTGTAATATATAGGAATGAAAATCATTTTATTTTTGCTTTATCTTTGATGAAAGTTGATGAAGTTGATTGAGATAGTTCAAACTTTTTGGCAACAAATCATCTTTTCTTTTCACCCCATTCTCTATACATTCTAAAATTTTGAGTTTAAATAGGTGATAAATTGTTTTCTTTTAATAGCCATGTTCACAATGTCCAGATAAGTGGAAATGTGAGATTCAGATAGAATGAAAGCCCATTTCCTATTTTGTTTTTTTACCCCCCCCCCCCCCATCTAAAAGCACATGATCATTGGCAGCACGAAAAATGATTTGTCTCTTTCCGAGTATAGGTTGATTTAAGTATAGATGGCAGCGCCTACGCTTTATGTATCTGAGGCTATGACGCTATGGTCGAAATGAGGAGAAAATCTCGGCAATGTTAAGAATACTGTATAAGAGAATGTGTGTATATGGTTAATAATCATAATAATATTATTATCATTGCACTTTATGAATAGACATGAAGAAATTGTCAAAATAATGTTAACCTTAATGGATAACAAAACAACATTAAATTAAAACAATGAATTAATTGTTCATGTAAATTGTTCAGTTTCATAGTGTTCGTACAACAATGTTAAAAACAAAAATCTCAAGTTTCATGGATTTCCTACACATCGAAAAATTCAGTGAGATTAAATGAGATGTCGTAGCCTAGCCCAATATTTAGCATCGTCACTTTCGTAAATCGTAATTCATTATAAAATTTGCTCACTGTTAGTCAATGCTTGTTTATTTCCGTCAGTTTTCGCTCCTATTAACTGAAGCTTTTCTTTCAAGTCTTTAACTTTCATCTTCACTAAACTTTTGTAAATAAACTAGAACAAAATTCATAAACCATAGGGGATGCCCTCTGGCGGATAGATTTGGCATTTAAATCAACCTATTGTGAAAATTCTTTACAACATACAGTTATGATTATTGTAGGGACTAAAAAATTTTTTGAATGTCTTCAATTTTCTAAATAGAAAAAAAGAAGTATCTTTAAGCCATAAAACCTTTAATATTCTGAAAAATATGTGAGAATTATAATTTGCTTATAGCTTATTGCATATTATGTAAAAGTTTTGGATTAAAATATTGTCAAATATCATGGCAAGATTAATAGCTTTACAGAATCACTGCTGTTATACTGCATGGTACTGGGAAGACATATGCCCATCACTTCCATTACCATGGATACTGAGTGATTCAGCCTTAGCCTCATTCAAGGTCACCCTTTATCGTATAGAAAAATCTCACAAGAAAATTTATTTTTTTAAACAAAGGCTGCAGAGAGGCTATCGTTAAAGATTGGCTGTGCTGGACATGTGACTTTCTATACTTGCCCAGTTTAACGATGCCTCATCAAGTTTGTGTTAAATGTGTTCTCAGCAGCTAAGAATTTATTTCAAAATTTTGATATATGCTATGTTATTTGGAAATGTGATATTTTGTAAATTTGCATTTCTTTGTTTTTCTCACTGGAATTATAAGATGCTCATTTAAATTTCCATTAGGATTCCCTATATTTGCGTGGAAAGGTGAAACGGAAGAAGATTTTTGGTGGTGCATAGATCGTTGCATAGGTGCTGAAGGCTGGGAACCCAATATGGTAGGAATAGCAAACATTTCATAATCTGAAAATCAATATATGTATCCTGTGATAAACAAATTTAACTACTAATATAGAATAAAAGTGAAGAAATTTTATTAAAGTATAATGGTAATCTATTCTTGAAAATAAAAATTCTTCTTATTGCTAGTGTTTTTTTGTGATGACAATTGTTTAACCCTCTTAACCAGTGGTTCTTAACTTTTTCATAATCACATACCACTAAAACAGAATTTTTAGCAATCACGCACCACTCAAACAAAATAACTAATAAAACAACTAACAAAACATTAGCAACGACCCTTTCCAAGTACCACCATTAATTGCGTGTGTACCATGGGTTGAGAACCACTGCTCTTAACCAGTGTTTCCTGTCTTTTGGTAATAATAAGACAATGTTTGCATTGTTAAAACAACTATAACAAAGGGTAAGTATAGGTAAAACAACCAAAAAGAAAAAATGAACAAGTGTTTTAGACTAATGAAAGAACTATAAAACTATAGATAGGAATGAAACTTATGTTACCAAAATACAATGTGCTATCAAGATACGTATGTGTTAAAACGAACTTGTAAAAGATTTGAATTTGTTTCAGCCTTCTCCTTCGAAAAATTGTGTTTGAACGTCTATTTGCACTCTGAGAAAAAATAAAATCTATTGAGTAGTGTGAGTAATAACGATCTTGACAAGAGATTTTTTTTAATTGCTGAATTCTACTTGATGAGATTACAATGAACTTTGCTATTTTGTTACCTAGCTACTTTACAATAAGAAGTATATAAAAAGCTCTTTAACCACAATATAAACTTTTTATGTACTTATTATTGTATCTTCTTATCCACATATTTAAGCTAGTTTTGACTAGTTTTATTTATTACCTAGCTACTTTGACAACAATAAAAGAGTCAGTTACCTGGGAATTTAATTTTGTTTACAAAAAAGAAAATGGTATAGGAATATAGTGGAAAAGGAATGATTTTAGCTGGCGGCCCTGAAGGTCATAGAAATCACCGAGAGGACCCTTTTTGGTAGTAATAAATATTAATGACAAAAAAGAAGAAAAGATATCAACGAATTGATGATCATTAAATGTTACGTAATCAAGAGACTTTTGATGATCATTTTCGACATGATTGATGAATATTGTCAAAGCAAAGAGACTTCATGGGCTTTAACCTAATCCCAACACGTCCATTTACAAAAGGTGAAAGAAAAGAAACATCGCTTGAATTACTTTTACCTGCCCACATCAAGAAAGGACAATTGTGAATTGAACTTTGTGTTAACTCTACCCTGGTTCTCCGAAAATTGGGAACTTTTGAGATCTTTGAGATTCGACCCAGCCATTATCGCAGTGAAGCTTCAGAATTCCAGTGGATGCCCGATGCTGAGAGCCAAGACTAGAGCCGACCATACGGACATTCGTCTCCTCAAGAAAAAAATGAACTGAAAGTGATTTAGCTTACCTGAAATTGCAACGACTTCCAGATCATTCAAAATGGTAGTAAAAAAGCAGCTAAAGCCCAAGCTGTAGAATCGGGTAAAAATTTTTCTATCGAAAAATGGACTATCGCAGACACCCTGGACAGCCATGCTGTCTCAAGGTGTCTTAAAGACAACCAAGTTGTCATGGTTGAAAGCCCAATGGGTGTCTGTGATAGCCCAACTGGTAAAGGCATCGGCCATGACAGCCAAGGTTCCTGGTTCGAACCCAGGTCGTAGAATTTTTCCTTCCATTTTTCGATAGAGAAAAAAAAAAAAAAAGAAAAGAAAAAAAAGAAAAATTTTTACTTGATTCTTGGTAGGCTTATCTCCAGTTATAATATCAGTTATTATTTAATTTATCTGTAGAATCGGGTTACCGGAAACTGGCCCATATCAATAACATCACCCAGTTGAGCACCCATCCGAGGTCTGTTATGTATGGTAGGCCTAAGGTTAGGGCCAGATCATGTGTTGCAAAGGGGCGGAAGATGATGGTTTCCATTAAGGGAAACACATATGGCAACGGTTTTGGGCCATTTTGAATAATGAAAAAAGTATCAAAGACCCATGTCAAGATTAAGGGGATAAGGTTTGGAGACATACAATGTGTTCACAAAAATAGGATTAAATATGTCACTAAACTGAAAGGATCTCATCTCAATAAATATGAGAGTGGGTCCACAATGGGTTATGGGGTTGTAATAGGGTTGCCACCTCTCCGGTTTTGGGCCGGAGTCTCCGGTTTTTGCCTTATTTCTCCGGTCTCCGGTTTCAAACAGCCAATCTCCGGTTTTACAGCCGTAACTGTGGGACTCGAAAGTCACTTTGAAGGTTAGGTTAGGTTAGGTTAGTAAATTATAACATCACCTGCATGGAGTTTTATGAATATATTAAACATCCAGAACAGTTAAGTTCACTGAAAAGTTGTCGGGAGAATTCAAAATTTACGTTCATATTAAATAAAATGTGACATTATGTAGTTTTAATTTGAATCTTGTAATTTAAACGGTAAGTGTCTACATACTTTTTATCATGTAATTTTACATACAATTTATATCATTATCATTATTTGAAAGCAATGTGACTTCGGCTGTGGTCAACCCTCGCCGGTGAGAGAATGGTCAACCTTCGTCTTTTTCTTGGTGAGGACGGTTACACTAACCGGTTTGGCATAGCAGCACTAACTGGCGTTTTTGACCGCGTTAAAATGACGTCACACTTTTCTCACTGGAATTTCTGACCGACCAAACGCTAACTCTTCTCACCGGTGAGAGTTTTTGACCTCACCCTTCATTAATCACACAATGCCAGTCACCTCTTTAACAGTGTTATAGAGGTCAGTGCACAATGCCCATTTCCGGTATTCAATCCTAAAACATTGACTTCCGGTTTGCAATTTCCGGTTCCGGTTCTCCGGTTTTGAAACTCTCTGAAGGTGGCAACCCTAGGTTGTAAATGCCTGTGCATTCCCAGTGGGAATTGATAAAGGCAGAGATATATAGGTGACGCTGTCACTAATGCAGTGGACAGTGCGATGAGCTGCTACAGTAGTAGCGGTGCCTCAGCCTCCACCTATGTTTGCCTCGTGTTATGAGTATTGTACACTTGGGAATTAGCCACTGAACGGGCATAACAGTGCAGAGTTCTGTCCCCTGGTGTATGAGCTGATGTTCTTCCTGCATGAAGGGAAGCGGCTTGGTTTTGTGAGCTGGGAGTTATAGAGTAGGTCTATGACCCTGTGGGAAATGAGTCAGCGGAGGAAGATCCATATTTTGGGTGACTTGATCATTGTTTGGTTTGGGGCAATGATCGATCTGCAAATGGGTGTGTGACCTTCCAGGTCAGTTGAATTTTTAATTTAGGTCCTATCGCACGCTCATTTCTAGGGGTTGGGGCATGGAAAATGCCTGATTTTATGGGCTACAATGTTGTTGTTTTTTTGTGGAAGTTAAAAATACTGTGTTAACTGTGCTTTTTGTTATGTAGCGATAATTTCGCTTGTTCCGTTGTGCTTAAAATGTTTGTGGTTTGTTTTGCGCCAAGCACGATTTCTTCTGTTGGCGGCGCGGCAACAATCGTTGGTCAGATGTCAACTTTGTTTCCTGATGTAAATCTCTGACAGAGGGTTGTTGACATCTCGCATAGTTATTGTTGTGTCGTCGACGTGTTGTTTTTCTGTTTTTTTGTTTTTTTTAAGTGTTTAAGTGTTCAAAAATGGCACGTTTGGAGCGAGAAGAGCGTGAAGCGGGTTGGGCTTGGACGCGGCTGACGATGTTGTCGCCAATATAACGAGTTGCTTAGCGACTCAAGCCTACAAACGTTCGAGTGTGCTATCAGTTTCAGCTGTGCTCTATTTGATGCTATATTACAGAAGTTGAATGTTGATTGCTCATGATTTTGATGGTTTTATTCCCGTTTGTAGTTGTTTTTTGTTTTTTTGTTGTTGTTTTTTTTGCTACAAGGTTTTTGTCTGCGTTTTGTGCTGAGCAGGCCCTTCAAAGATAAGACTGTTCGAATGCCGACGGGAACGAGGTGTGCCAATGAGCGCCCTCACATCATAGATTATGCAGGGAAATGTACTTTGTTATGGATTGTGGATTTCACGCCGGGTGAGTTTTAAATTTAAGAGCGCAAAACAATCTCGTGTTTTCAACATACGGTTGGAGAAATGCAAGTGAACCTGGTGTTACATCCAAGGGAGTGCGTCAATGACGAATTACAAGTTTTGTCAAAGCGTAGTTGCTAAGAACTTGTTTTTAAATGCAACTTTTGAGCTACTGTTTGGTAGCGATAGTTTGAAACTGAAACAGTCAGTCCCCCCCCACCCCCTGCTAATGTATAATATAAAAAACGGGAGATATTGGTATGGCCAGGGTAAACGAGAAATGTAAGGTGTAGCAACTTTTCCAAGGGTATTGTTTTGGTTGCTCCGAGCTTGTGAGCACTTTCGTATTTGGGAGTGAATTTTGCATACCAACATAGTTTGGAACCATGGCAAGTAACCTGGTCTGCTGAATTGGCATTGGTATTCGAGTCGCTTTGTTAGTGGCGTTTAAGAAAGGGACACCAAAAGGGTTAAGGTACCCCTCCCTGGTTCATTTTCTTTAAAAAGGGGCACACAACATGTTCGTGCATTGGCTTTGTTTGGTACGTAAAGCCCAAAGTCTCCCACAAACTGAAACTCGGCGCACCATACAATCAATTGTTGTAACTCTGTAGTTCAGTTAGCTGGAGTATGGAAAGGCCCTGCTCTATAAAAGTGCCTTCATGCTTAAATAGAATAGCGGCATCCCCCTGAAACAGCCTGAAGTATATATTGTTGTGCTGGACGTCAACATGTAATGTAAACTGTAATGAATGTTGATTCCTATGACTTGATTAATCATAAGGACCCTGCACGCACGTTTATTTTGCTACTAACCTGAAATATATGCAAATAAATATGTATTTTTTTGGAAATTTCTTGTTTAGACTACCATTAAAATTTGTTTTGTTTAACCTCCCAGTCTGCTTTATTACACACCTACCAAGTCCAACAACCCTAGCCGCCCCACTCCCCGTGGTAGGCTACTGCCATTGCTCGAACCCTGCCATTGCTACACTTTAGTTAATATATTGGCTACTGATAATGTACGAGGGTTGTTCAAGAATTTTTGCCTCCTGGTCCGTAACCTTTTTATTTGTTAACCGATTTTTAAAATTCTTTTTGTATCTGATACTATGTGTAATGCACTATTCATATTTTGACATAGTCTCCATCCCTTTCCACTCATTGCACCAACACGTGACTAGTCGGGTGAACCTGTTGGAGAGGAATTCCGGGGTTGTTGTCGACACCAGATTTGAATGGCAGCTTTGGACCCTCTTCAGCACAACAATAACGCCTGCCCGCACACGATCGCCACACAGTAGAGAAGTTGCAGCAGCTACAGTTCAAAGATGAAAAACTGCAGTTCAAAGATGAAAGACTTGGCACCTTGCAACTTTCACCACTTCTCAAAGAAAAAAGACCACCTTAAGGGACATGAATTGTGTTCTGACGACAAGGTGAAAGATACCGTTCAATCTTCATGTCGACAACAACCCCGGAATTCCTCTCCGACGGGTTCACCCGACTAGTCACGCGTTGGCGCAATACATGGAAAGGGATGGGGACTATGTCGAAAAGTGAATAGTGCATTACATAGGGGACAAATGTATCGGGTACAAAAAGAATTTTAAAAATCTATTTTCAAATAAAAAAGTTACAGACCGGGAGGCAAAAAATTCTTGAACAACATTCATAATAACCCTCTCCTATTCATCTTCTTTTATTATGGGGAACGTCATTTTGTTTTCCGCTGTTAAGAACTTGTTTGAGTATCGATTTCCTTTCACAATCGATTGAGTTAATTAAATTAGTTGTTGAAGCCAGCAACATTTACTGACCATTCAGAGCGTTATAATATCCAGTGCTTGTAAAGTGATTCTTTATAATGGAAAAAAGAATTAATGAACTCATTTTTTAAACAGTTTAGACTATCGCCTCTTCATGAGACTATGACTGATTGTTTAAGACAGAAAAGTTAGTCAGTAATAATCCCTTATTAAAAATTTAGAAATGTAAAACCATCAAGGAAAAGACTACAAGTATCCCATGCTTTACGAAAGTTTGCTTTATGCCATTTCACTTTTATGAAAGGCCTACATTAGTGCCTGTTTTTATTAACCAAAAGAAATTCAGAGGATTCTTGTGTTTACAAAAAAAGGTGGAAAAATAAAAAAATGAGGCGTGTTCAAAGAAACCCATTTGAATCGGGTAAGGTGGTGTAAGAAGAAGGCAGGAAATAGGAAAACACAAGCAAATAGAAAGAGTAGTATTTAATGAATGCAATATTGTACATGTGTTTTTCAAAAGAAGTCACCCATGGTGTTTAGGCACACATCCCACTGTTTAAGGGAGATCTGAAATTCTGTCCATGAAAAAAATGGCTATCATAAACAAGCAACCTGATATGCTGTCTTCAGGAGTGATCATTCTCCACAACATGCGCCCCCACATGTCACAGAAGTTGTGGATGCACTAGCCAAGAAGAAATTGGAGGTTCTCGAACATCCTCCTGCAGCCCAGATTTGTCCCTTGTGACTTAATCTCTTTGGACCATTGAAGAAATTCCTCAAGGGACATTGATTCACTACAGATGAGGATGTGCAGGAAACAGTTACGAACTCACTCAAACAGCAACCCACATTTTTTTTTAACATAAGACAAAATTCATCTTGATTCTAATCAAAAACTTAACAATCAAACAGCAGAGTGTACATTTCTTCACATAACTCATCATACCCAAAAGACACCTAATTGAATACAAAACTAACAATTGAATATAAATCAACTATAAACATTGAAATGTTATAACTCTTTCTTTAAAAAAAAAATTACAATAATGTGCATGGTAATTGTTTAAAAAATTTTCTGTTTATAACACTCTGATTACAATAGTAAATTTGTATATTTTCATGCATAAGAAATATCTTCACCTTTTTGTTCTTTCAAAATTTGTTGCAAAATTTTGGATGTGCCTAATATAAGCCTAAATATTAATATGAATGCTTGGCTGGAAAAACTTTTCCTTTTTGTGGGTGCATAGACGCACAGTAGGGCTTCACTTCACCATTCTTCATCAGTTGGAATAAAATACAGTATAACCCAGTTAATGTGAACCGTCAGGGGACCGGACAAAAAGTTCGTGTTGTCTGGGATTCGTTTTAAGCTGTTTTGGCATGACTCCCGAATTCAACTTCTGGTTTCGAAAGCAAAATGTATTAAAAACACAGACACAGGAAATGGTTTGCTACGAATGGGTTTATTATAAAAAAATTACATCAATCATTTTTTAAAAAATTTTGAAATTTTTATCTGTCTCAAATTATTCATTGCATGATTTTCAACTAAATTTTCTATTGAAAACATATTCTTAAGCGGGTTTCACAAATAAAAAGCTAGCGCCGCAAACCTCACGGATCCGCTTCTAAAAGCGGCAGATAGTTGGTGATAACCGCAAACGCTTCTTGTTTCACGAAAAAATGCGGCACAGCAACCGTCTGCATCTGCTGTTGCAATCTGATTGGTCGGTGGTTATGGCGTCATGCAAAATTTGTTTGTGTTAGATGGGTTTATATAAAATTGAGGTTGTGTTAACAGGTGATATTTGCACTACTTCAGGGGGATGGGACCAAGGGTTTTGTACATTTTACTGGGAGTTTTGTGTTAATCGAGTTCGTATTAATCAAGTTATACTGTGACACATTTTTATATCCTAACTGACGATGGTTTAGAACTGAAATGTATGTTGAAATAAATATTAACACTTTCTTACAGTCTAGTCATTTTCTGCCGATATGATTATTTCAACATGGAACAAACAAATATATACACTTACGTTGGAATGTTTGTGTATTCTGTATTCTAGTTGATTGAAGAAATACTATTTTCCAGAAAACAAATAAATTTTAAAATAAAAGTTCCAAAAGGCCTAAGCTAAAACTCGCAGGCAGCCGACGAAATGGGAGAATGTTCTGGAATACAACTGTCTTCACTAAAACATCATAATATCATTGGATGCAAAGAATCATTATCTATGTGAAAACCAAAAAATTATTTGTCTATCCTAGCTGTGCCTTATAGAACATGATATACAGTTAAAAAGCATCACTCACATTAAAAGGATATAAAGATTCAAAATTAAATCTAAACCTTAACTCACAGTTAAAGCAGATATAATCACAGTTTAGAATTTGTATTAAAAAAAAATACAAAAAAACAAAAACTGTTCTCAATCAAGTATTTGTATTTTCAAAAAGAATATTGTATGATCATGAGTTTAAAGGTAAACTCCACACACAAAACAACTTTGTTTAAAATGAAAAATGAAGGTCTCAATAATAACGTAGCATGTATAAAAATTTTCGATTCAAACTCAAAATTGATAAAATATATAAAAAAAAACTTTCATTTTTTCCCTCCCCCTGCGAACGACACTGGCACCTTGTTTCAGCAACTGTTAACGTCACAAGTTGTCGAGAAGTGCGAAGGAGTTTCGAATTCGTGACGTCACACATTGGACGCTATCAGTTAGTTTGTCAGTTGGGCATCGCAATGGACTATGAATGTGAAACAAGACCGATAGTAACAGTGACAGTGATATATAAGGGCCGTTAGCAGAATTAAATGCTACTGCAACTTCTGCGATATACAGCCCTATGCATTAAACCGTGAAACGGGATCTTCTTGCTGTGTCTGCGTGTGCACATTAGGGCAGCGTATGCCTTACACAGCAGATAGGCCTACCTCATTCCTTCGGCGTTTAGCGAGTGCTGTTGCGGTCGTTGTTCTTGAAGAACGCCAGGCGCGTTTACAGTTGGAAGAGCATCTAGTTCCACCTTATACGTGATCTAGTTTCAGCGAATTTCTTGTTTGAGTTGATACTGAATTTAAAACTGCAGATGCGTAGACAAAGCAAAACCAAAGAACTTAAAATGGAAGAGCATCTAGTTCCATTTACGTTCTTTGGCAAGACTCTTCGAAATGAGCACACGATGATGTTTGGAGTGGGATACTAGTTCCCTCGCTGTCAAAAACTAATCCACTGTTTTTTAATTGATTCTGATTGTGGAAATCTATGAAACGTGAAATTTCTATCAGACTGTCTATTTACACATCCAAACAGAGAACAAATTGAAGGCATACTGACATAAAACAGGTTATCAAAATCTTATGAAATGTAGAATCATTCTAAGCGACTAGACTCTCAGCAACGAAATTCCCTGAGGTTCTTGCGGCAGGAAATGATGCCTTGTTCCGCTGTGTTCTCTGGATCTTTCAATTTTCCGAGGATCTTAATAAAATATTAGGAAAAATCGAAAAATTTTGAATGATATATACTCTATTAACCTGGATTAATGTTATGATCCAAAAAAAAAAATAAAGTCGATTTTTTCCATGGAGTTTACCTTCAAATTTATATTCAGTTATTCTTTTGTAATAAATCTAATTCTTGGGACAGAAAAAGATTTGTCAAATTTGTTGAGGATTGATTTGATATATATCTATCACATTGAAGTGTTAAGTTATGATTTAACTTAAGATTTATTAACTTATGGAATATTGAAACAATAATGCAGAAAACGACTTAAGAAGAGAGGTGAAAGAAGAACACCGTTCTCAAGAATTCAGCAAAATTACATGCGTGTATGTTACATTATTAAGCACGTACATGAGTGTGTAAGCAGTTACATTATTGTAGACAATAATAAAGAAAAACTATATGTTAAGTGATTGAATATTTTTCTTCAACACTTCCCTTAAATGTTCACATTACTTAATATTACTTAAAGTGAGCCTTTAGTCAAAAAAATATTTTTGATATTTTATACATCTAAGTCTAAAAACACTAGTCTGCGTGGAGAAAATTTAATATCTACCTTTATTTATTAATAAACAGCATTTTTAGACAAAAAAATTATAGCCCATGGAGGCTGCCATCTTTCCCCGACTTCGCAAAGGAACACTGTAATTATGTGACGTCAGGTATGGCCTGCGCAAAACAAGGCCAACTATAGATGAGAACACGCAGCTGTACCAGGCTATCCAGCTTTAATGAGGTTGAGCAGAGGCAGCGGAAGGGAGAAATGGAAGCCAAACCAGTGAAACTGTTTACTTTCTAGTTTTTATGTCTCCTTTAGTTTTACAGTAACTATATTCAACATTCAATGGATTTTAAATATTAAGAATTACTTACAGGTTTTTTTTTCCTGTTTTTGTAAAAATTAATTAATATCGCCAACTGGGTAAAGGTTAACAATAATCTATTTTATCATTCGCGTGTTAAGCCTAATGCAATCAAGGTCGGCGATGTATTTTAACCTCGTTCCTTTTACTGTAATGTATATAAGAAATAATGATATTTCATTTTGAATTTTAAACTTACTTCAAATCGGTCTTTGTATTTCTGGAGCTTTTTGGATAGTATTCTCCTTGGTGTTTGTTCAGGTTGCCGATGAACGAAAACCGTCGGTATCGCGTCCGGCTTCAGGAGACAAGGACGGCGGCCTACTTCGCTTCTTGTGGCCTTTAACAATTCTCCCTTGAAATCTCTCTCATAACAGCATTCAGTAAAATGATGCGACCACATCCTGACTATTTCATTTACTGGAGAATTTTCCCTGTTAATATTATGCAACCACTGCTTCATCATTTCATTATTTAGCTGCAAGTTTTTTTTGTCATAGACCTATTATTACAGCCATAAGCAATGCAGTAAATCACATTATATCTTAAAGCTGGATTGCCTGTTGCAGCTGTACGTTCTCATCTGTAGTTGGCCTTGTTTTACATAGGCCATACCTGACGCCACATAATTCCCGTGTTCCTTTGCGCATTCGGGGAAAGATGGCGACCTCCATGGGCTATAATTTTTCGTCTAAAAATGTTATTTATTAATAAATAAAGGTAGATATTAAATTATTTCCACACGGACTAGTGTTTTTAGACTTAGATGTATAAAATATCAAAAAAAATATTTTTTTAACATACAGTAACAATAACAAAAAAGGAAAACTTAATTCATTCCTAATAGACAACAGAAATGTTCAAATAATAACTTAGGAAGTGGCTTCGTCAGAACATCTGCCACTTAGATGTTTTGAGGCACATGTCCAATTCTCATTTGGTCTTCCTCAAGTTATTCCCGTATAAAATGGTAACGAACATCTATATGTTTGGAACGCTTATGAAACACATTATTGTTAGCAAGCTTTATGGCACTCGTATTATCAACTAAGAGTACAAATACACTCTCTAAAGGTGTGATCTCGTTGAACAACCTCTTTGAATGTTTCATTTTAATCAATTCCTTCCTTTTGACTGTACCCTTTTACAACCAGTCTTGCTTTAAAATGACTTATTTCTCAGTTTGCTTTACGTTTGATATGATAAACCCAATGATTGGAAATTGGTTTCCATCCTAATGGCAATTCAACTAGTGTCCATGTTGAATTTTCTTTTAAGGATTCCATTTCCTCTTCCATTGCCATTTTCCAACAAAAATAATCTGCTGATTCAATAGCTTCAGTGTAGCTTCTAGGCTCATCAATTTCACCTGACATTACTTCAGTCAGTCATTCAGGGGACTGAAGTGTTGCTCTATCTCGCAGACGTTTCTTATAGTCTTCTTCTACTGGAGTTATATTAGTACCTTCTTCATTATCTGCTACGGTTGTGTCTGAAGGAACTTGACTATCATTTCCAAAGTCTGAAACACTACTTGTGTCAACCGGAAATATTGACAATGTTCTTGCAGGGGTTTCTGGATCGAATATCAAATTTTTGCTTCTTACAATTTGGTCTTTTGATTTCAACCAAATACGATAGCCATCGACATTACCTGAATACCAACAAATACTCCACGTTGACCTTTTGGATCCCATTTCTTTCGGAGAACTTGTGGAACATGCACATAACATCCAGCGTCAAATATGCGTAGTTTATCCAGATATGAACTTTTCTTTTCAAAGAGTTCATACGGTAATTTTCCGTCAATATTACTCAGCCCAGTTCTGTTTAACAAGAACACAGTAGTGTTAACTGCTTCTGCCCACAGCACTTTAGGTAAGCTTTTAGCTAACAGCATTGTTCGAGCTAAATCTGTCACAGTTCTATTTGAATGTTCAGCACAACCATTCTGTTCTGGTGTATACGGACTGACAACAAAAAACTTTATACCATTTGTTTTTAAACTCACGACCACCATCACATTGAAACATTTTTACTGAATGGTCACAGTGGTTTTCAACAAATTGTAACATTTCCTGAATCTTTTCTATAACTTCTGACTTCTCCTTGAGAAAATAACTATATGGTACTTTGAATAATTGCAAATAAAACACAAGTAATACTTTGAACCTACTAAAGATCTGCTTTCCATTGGCCCACAGAGATCAGCATGAATAACTTCACCAGGCATTGTCGCATGTTGACTACGGGACTGAAAAGTAGTACCATGCTGCTTCCCCTCAATGCAAGCACCACAGAACTCATTATTATCTAAAAAGTTAATACCGTGCTGCAACAACACCTTTTGAACATGTCGTTTGTTTTGGTGTCCCAGTTTTTCGTGCCAAACTTGTAAAGTTTCTTTGGAAACATAATTTATTTCACTCACCACTCACACATGGTATATCTGGGAGTTTCATGCGAATTAATACTTTAAATAACTGACCAACTCTTACTCCTCTAGCTTTAACAACACCATTGTTTACAAATTCACATCTTGTACTAGTTGCACGGAACATTAAACCTTTATCAAGCGCAGATGTCACAGAAAACAAATTCTTCTGGCTGCAGGAACATATAATACATTTTCCATATAAGATGACAGCCATCTGCCTTTAACATGAGTCAAATTTAATTGTTCCTTTTCTGACTGCATTCATTTTAGACTTATCACTGGTATATTCAGCTAGGGGTATTTTAAACTGGGTGAGTGGTTAGATACAAATGGGTTAGATGATCCGTTGCTCCAGAATCTACTATCCAGCAATCATCATCAAGTTCAGCATTTAAGGACTCCGAGACAAACACTTGATCTTGGCTACTATTTCCCGACGTACTTGCACTTGTTGCATTCCGCTTCTTTTGCTTTGTTAGTTTTGTGTAGTTTCTGTGTATGTGGTTCTTTTCACCACAAATGTAGCATCTTCTTTTCTTAAATTTATCTGATGAAGACTCAACACTTTTACCATGCAGTACTTGTATATGTTGATTTTATTTCAGGCTGTTGACAATGCTACTGTCTCTTCCCGATTGTTTGCATGCTGATGTCGTCACTTCTCTTCCGACGTTAGCACTTCAATCAAATTGGCAAGCATCTGCTGACTCTCAGATCTTGCCCACCTCGCCTGATGAAGACTATCATAGTCGTCTGATAACGTATCTAGCAGCTTGATCATAAGTGAAGCTTCATCAGGCTTCACTCCTAATTGCTGCATATGTAAGACTAACTCTTCAAATCTGGCGATATGAGCCACCATGTCATCACTTGGACTCATGTTAAATGTGAAGAACTCTGCCTGAACAGTGTGAACGGCTCGCTTGGTCTACTGTTCGAAAATTCCGTGCAGTTTCAACCACATTTCTCTTGCAGATTCACGGGTTAAAATTAACGCCATTATTTTCGATTCCAGTGTTCGAACGATGGCTTGACATGCTAATCGATCTGCCTTGTCTCAAACAGCTAGATCTCATTTGTACACTGCCTGTTGTTCAGGAGTAGGCTGCGACACTTGCAAAGGTTTCGATAATTCCCCAGTGCACACTTCATATGCTCCCACTGTTCCACGAAACAAACTCCTTGCAGCAAATTTCTATACGGTCGAATTTTCTGCGCCTCGTAGTTTCTTGATTCCATGGAGATTCATAACGGCGACCGCAATTCATTCAATCGGTGACCAGGCCTAATTTCAGCAAAGGAGCAGACTAGAAGACACTTCAACGAGAACCGCACTCTGTTACCATGTTGAGGATTGATTTAAAATAATCTATCACGTTGAAGTGTTAAGTTAATTTATTAACTTTTGGAGATATTGAAACATTAATACAGAAAATGACTTAAGAAGAGAGGTGAGAGAAGATCACCGTTCTCAAGAATTCAGCAAAATTACATGCATGTATGTTACATTATTGTACACGACTATAAAGAAAAACTATACGTTAAGTGATTGAATATTTTTCTCCAACAAAATTATATAGTATACTGTGCTTAATTATTCATGAGTTTTATTGTTTAAATTTGATTGTTGACATAGATGGATTTGTTTGCTTTATATATTATAAGGATTTATTTGTTGTGTGAAAAATAGCATTCTTTCAATCAAATATATATACTTTTTTTTTTTGCCAGCCAATATACAAATACATTGTAATTATCGTAAATGTATGGACTTAAAAAAGAAATTAACAAACTGAATAAAATAATTCAATTATTTACTAATTACAGTGTAGAAACGAGAAGGAGAAATTTCGCAACCTGGACTCAAAACAGGGATCACAACTAACACTGTTGCTGCTATAACCAAATGAACTATCACAGATACTGAAAAGCGATGCTATTGCTAAATGTCTTTATAGATAGCCAGTTGATAGTTGAAATGACAGAGCAGATCCCTGATTTGAAAGTCGGGAAAGTCCTTACCTTGAAACCATCTCGGCTTGATGGCCGAGAGCGCTGAGGCGCAGGTCTTATCGCTCTCGCACCAGCAAGTCGCGGGTTCGAATCCCGCTTGGGGCATGGATGTTTGTGTTTGTCCTTTATTATAGAAACCCTGTGCTGGGCTATGGCCTGTTGGGGGACAACCCGCGGGTTGTTTAAATAAATGTTTAATCAAATACAATAATGAAAGCATTTTTTTCTTCTAGATTTTGGATGATGGAGGTGATGCAACTTACTTAATGCTTAAAAAATATCCAGAGGCAATGAAAAAAATGAAAGGTATTGTAGAAGAAAGTGTTACTGGAGTCCATCGTCTTTATCAATTGTCCAAAGCAGAAACCCTATACATCCCTGCTATCAATGTTAATGATTCAGTTACAAAAGTAAGTTTTGTGGCAGGATTATTTGATACAGATTTCTTTCTAATTTTGAATTGAAAATTATAATAATTCTACATTTTATTTTAATTTCTAGAGCAAGTTTGATAATTTATATAGCTGTCGTGAATCCATTCTAGATAGGTTAGTTTTTGGTGCATTATTATACCATATTATATTATTTAACTGAATATAAGCTAATCTTGATCTTAATCTTTGATGAACTTTCTGGAAACGAAAATGAATCTTAAAAAATTTATATATCGCATAAAGAGATATATTGCATAATTAGATGTGATTAGAACTGACCAGAAATTCAACTTGGCTAGAGAGTTCAACTTGGATTAGCTCCTCATAAAAAAATAGTGCGATTTGGCCCTAAAGCCCGTATTCAGAATGAACACTAATGCTCTTGCTCTTGCTCAAGAGCATTAGCACTCATTCCTGAATACAGGCCTAACAGACTTTTCTGCAGTGTCGTGTAAAGTCAAATTATAGATGAATGGCTACAAATTGATGGATGCTGTCTATGTATACAACTATTTCTTCAATGCAACTAGAATAGATAAGGAACACCTTAATCTCAAATTCTGAAAGTGACATTAGAACTTCCAATGGTGTGGAATATTTTGCAGCCCATTTGCTGGTATTCTGAATGTTGATATGTCCAATTTAATGAAACTATAAAACTTTTTCTCTGATAAAGCCTTGTTAAATAAGATTTTTCCACAAGTAAGCTTCTTGGTATTGTCTTGGTTTCTCTTTTAAAAAACTATCAACTGCAGATCTTGTGCAAGACCATAGTGCAAGCTAAACAATATTCCCTTCATCAGTGAAAGACTAACCACTACTCATTTGTACTCTCATCTATCTTATTGAGTTATTCTTTAATAAAATTTCCACTACGAAGAGAGATTGTTAAGTTGAATTTCCATGATTAGCAGCGTATATTGTATTTTATATTGTAAAATGTGATACTTTATATTTTAAATATTCACTTTTAAAATTAGTGTTTTTAAATTTTTCAAGTTGAATTTTTTTTACAAACTGAAGTTGAATTTTTAATACATTCTTTTAAAGTTTTATGATATTAATGCTCTGTAAACATAAAAAGTAACTATCAGGTCTCTTCATTTTGAAGTGTAAAAAAAAAAAATAAATATCACTGTATTATAATTTAGAATGAATTAATTTATATACATAGAGTTATCCCCACTCCGAATAACTCTGCATAAAGTATGAGTTATCCCCACCCACAAGAAGTTATCCGAATGAGCATAAAGTAGGTATACAGCAAGCGATACATCTGAACACACCTTTATTACGTTATGGAGCCAAGACGTGCACTCGTTTGTACAGGGTGTCCCAACGGAAAGCGGCATCAGTAGGTTGTTTCAACACCTCTAGTGGCGATTCATTGTTCCAGCCACGGGTGTAGGGATCATACAGGTGGCGAATGTCATCTTGGGGTACGTCTGCCCAGGCCTGGCGAACTGCTATGTCAGTTCATGGAGATTGCAGGGTGATCGTAAATGTCGTCCCACCATGTCCCACATCTGCTCAATTGGCGATAGGTCTGGGGACCTCGCATGCCATGGCAGGCAGTTGACATCATGCAGACATACCATACTCATGTTTGCTGTGTGCGGTCTGGCGTTATCCTGCTGAAAGACTGCGCTGGTTATGGTGTGCAGAAAGCGCAGTAATACGGGCTGCAGAATTTTTGTGACGTACCGTGCTGACAGGGTGCCTTGGATGGTGACTAAAGGCGTTCTGGTATCGTAGCCGATGGCACCCCAGACAACGATCCCGGGTGTTGGTCCACGATGGCGATACCGGATGCATTGTTCATTGGCACGTTCCAGTGGTCTGCACCACACCAGTCTGAGTCTGTCATCGGTGTCCAAACAAAAGCGGGATTTATCTCTGAAGACCACCGGGTGCCATTCCATTCACCAGCCCACTCGTTCACTTCACCATTGCAGTTGTATCGCGCGGTGCTCAGGTTTCAAAGGAAGACACAACAATGGACGCCTGGCAGACATTGTCGCTGCGTGTAACTGGCATGCTATTGTCGCTATTGACACTAGAGCAGTACCAGAAATAATGATGTTGTTGTGCAGTTGCCGCAGGGTGATGGTTCTGTCCGCTAGCGCTGTTTGCAGTATCCGCCTATCGGTATGAGCTGACGTGCTTCTCCGGGTCCCAGAGCCTGGTCTTCTATCATGTGTGCCTTCCTCTCGCCATTGCCTCCAACATCAGCTTACCGTCGGCGCGTTGTGCGGATTACAGTACTGTACATTCATGAGGCAATTGCTTCCTCCCTACTGCATGGAACGTCTCGCACAGGTGTCAACTGATGAGCCTATACAGGTCCCCGGACACCCTCTATCAACCCAAATGGTCATTCCCGTGAGCATCCATCTAGTACAATGAGACACAGGGAAACCACTTATCCACATAGAAATTTTAATTCGATGAATACGCATTTCAGCAGCCACACTGCCTTCTTCGTAGCTTTCCCTCTGCCTTCACGATGAATACTCTGCCTTCGTAGCTTTCCCTCTGCTTCCACGCTGCCTTCTACGATGAATACTCTGATCGTAGCTTTCCCTCTTGAGATGCTGAAGAAGGCAGCGTGGCTGCCGAAATGCGTATTCATCGTTTTAAACTATCTATGTGGATAAGTGGTTTCCCTGTGTCTCATTGTTTGAAGTCCATCCACAGTTTCTGGTTCATAGTACATCTGTTTATGCATCTAGTAGTTTACTAGTCGGAGGTAGACAACCCCCCCCCCCCCCCCCTAAATATGGATAAGGTTGGTGGGGCAATTTCATTGCAAAGCAGTGTGTGTCCATAAATATTAAATCTTTAATTTTTTTGGTAAGTAAATTTAGTGTGTTTAAGAAATTTTCAAAATTTACAAAGAAAACCATAATTTTTTAATGATTTCATTTTAAAATGTTAAATTATTAAACGAGGTAAACATGTCAGCTTCATCAATCATCATGGAAATCTGTATGAATGTCCTTCATAAGGGTTCAGTTAGTAACAAGTAATTATAGAAAATAAAAGTAATACAATAGAATATGCACTAAAACCAAAAATAGAATAAAAATAAATAAAGAATAAATAAGAATTAATATATGGGATGATTCAGAAGGCTGGGGAAAAATTGAAGAAGCATATAGTGGATGCAATCCTCTAACCAAGATGTTATAAACCACGTTTAAAATATAAAACCACCTTAATTTTGGGGCTTCGTTAAAAAGATATAGCGTCTTTTATTAATTTTTCAAAATGTAAATTTAATAATTTGAAGATGATTTTGGCAGTTTACGAATATGTTTAACAATGACCGGAAATAACGTCACAAAATGTTAAGATACTACAGGCTGGTTTTCCATGTGCACAAAATTTCATGGGTTTATCTGTCAATACGAATGCATGTCATCCGATTCGCCTGATTTCTATGCATGCACAAAGTCATGCGTTTATGTGTCTATTAGGCGTGTTTTTGCATCTCAGCTTCTTGTGATTCAGATCGTGTGATCACCCCAATGCATGTGTAATAACAGTGTTTTCATCTCGTATGTGTTTTCATTTTTCATCTAAGATGTGCTTTCAATTATCAGAAGAACAAAAATTATTACAAGGGTCGAAACCAGGCTTACCCGTGCTTGACCTAGTTTTTTTCGTGTTTGACCTTGCCAGAAAATGATGAGAAAAGTTTATATACGAGGGTTGGGGCATAAGTCATGGCAACTATTTTTTTTATCATAGCTAAGGGATGGTATCACAAAATGTCATATGTCTCGAGGAAACCATTCATTCATAGTATATTTCCACAACACCAGATGGCTCTGTGATTTCCTTTTGTTGCATTGAGAACAGTGTTAAATCAGTTCTTAGTCAACCGCCGTGCAGGATGGATGTAACCCGAGTTGAACAACGCTGGCTTTGGTAAGATTTGGAGCACCCACTATACTCTCCGGACTTTTCTCCATGTGATTTTGATCTTATACGGACGGTAAGGAACCATTACGTGGTAGACAGCTTCGGACACGAATGGACATTGCAAATTGTGCAACAGGAGATGACCAGATTTCCACATGGTGAGAGAAATGGTGAAGCAGATGATATGGGCACCTGTCACATTGTTGGCGGCACTGTGAACGTTCAGGAGACTACTTTGAGGCCCTTTAGAATGGATATGTGTGCTGTAATGATTCTGGAACATGAAAGTTGTAACGTTATATCAACTATCTTAATAAACATGAAGAGCAAAATATTTCTGTGTTGTTAAATGTCCATACCTTTCCTCCATTCCTTGTCCTTTCATCTATATATTTCACATTTTGAATTCTCACGGTTGAATTCTCACAACAAAAAATAGTTGCCATGACTTATGCCCCAACCCTCGTATATTTTAATTATAATTTAAC
>JAHWFO010104322.1:173604-225227 GCA_023313115.1 Rhysida immarginata | reverse complement strand
ATAAATAAATAAATAAATAAATAAATAAATAAATAAATAAATAAATAGTAATTCATTCATTCCATTTCTTCTAAATCCATTTTTGTTTCTAGCTTGAAACGTTGCACTGATGTTATGTTTGGAGGGAAGCAAGTTTGTGTTTGTGGATATGGAGAGGTATATATATATTTTTATTTGGTAAGAACATTTTTAAAAAAACTTTTAAAAAAATTTTTTTTTCATGATAATTTTTATAAGTTTAAAAAAAATGTTTTTTAGGTGGGTAAAGGTTGTTGTCAAGCACTTAAGGGTCTTGGCAGCATCATTTATGTGACTGAAATTGATCCAATATGTGCCTTACAGGCTTGGTAAGATGAATACAATTTATTATATGATTAGTATTGAATTACGATGATCACTTGATTTATGATTTGTTTATTATAAAATTTTTAGTATGGATGGTTTTCGTGTGGTAAAATTAAATGAAATAGTTCGAAATATTGATATACTGATTACTGCCACAGGTATTTATAGATATTCATTTGCCTTATTACTAGAAGTTAAATTGTTGCATTATTTTTGTTGAATCATTCAAAATTGCTATTGTTTATTTTTAGGAAATAAAAATGTAGTCTTAAGGGAACATATGGACAAAATGAAAAATGGTTGCATTGTTTGCAACATGGGACATTCCAATACTGAAATAGATGTGGTAGAGTGTAATTATCTAAATTAAGTAGATATTTATTTTTTAAATTTTCAAAATTTAATGTTAAAGTTTGGCAATTGCAGAATAGCCTTCGTACACCTGAATTAACTTGGGAGAAAGTACGTTCACAAGTTGATCATGTCATTTGGCCAAATGGAAAAAGAATAGTACTTCTGGCTGAAGTAAAAACAGTTTTTTATTCTATTATAACTAATTGCACATGTAATTTTTATATTGAATCTAAATTTAATATTAACTTGCAGGGACGTTTAGTGAATCTAAGCTGCTCAAGCATTCCATCATTTGTTGTTTCAATTACGGCAACAACTCAGGTGAACATAACTATATTTAATCTTGTCAACCCCCCCCCCCCTCCCATGAAATTTTGCATTTTGAAAACCTGAAAAACTAAAATTAGAAAACTCACAAATTAAAAATTAGAAACATTGAATAGATATCGTGGAGATGATGCCCTATCCTCAAGTAGTCTAAAAAACAAAACCATTTGAGAATGCATGGTACTACGAGGTGCGCCCAAGTTATAAGGTCTCCAAATTTTTTAACCTGCAATGAGAGTAAGTAGAAAGATTCAGTTGTTTTTAAAATTTTGCGGGAGATATTTCGTCTTTACTAACATAGATGGCAGCACTATACGTGAACGGCGTGAATACCGTGTGCGTTGCCGCGAACAATGTTTCATGTACTTAAAATGGCGAAGTTTAGTTTACAAGATCAACGTGTAATACCAGTAATTCGTTTTCTGCACTTGCGGGGTGAAACACCTATCGAAATTCATTGCCAATTTGAGTGAAATATGCGATGAAGGCGTTATGAATGTTAAAGATGTGCGTTCATGGGTGCGAAAGTTTAAAGAAGGTCGAGAATCATATGAGAATGAACCGAAGCAGCCTCGACCACAAACTAGCCGGATGGAAGCCATGATTGCTCGTGTGGAACAAGTTATGGAAGACCGTCGCTTAGGTGTGCGTGATATCGCCTCTAAACTTGGCATTTCCGTGGGGTCTGTGGAGTCCATTTTGCATGGTGAGCTGAAAATGCAGAAAGTTTCTTCAAGGTGGGTCCCATGAATGCTGACCGACAAACACAAGTCTGCGCCGGTAGCAATTTCTCAGCTGATGTTGATACGTGGTGAAGCAATGAGTGGTGCTTTCTTTTCATCAGTTGTGACGATGGATGAGACGTGGATTCCATTTTTAACCCCGAAACGAAACGCCAATCTTCACAATGGAAACGCACTGATTCACCACCCTCAAAAACTTACGAGTCACAGTCTCTGCTGAGAAAGTTATGGTGGCCATGTTTTGGGACAGTGAAGGCGTAATCCTCACGCATTGTGTTCCAAAGGGTACAACTGTTACAGGTAATTCATATGAAAATGTTTTGAGAACAAAATTCCTTCCAGCATTGTATGAGAAACGACCAAACAAGACTGGATGGGTGCTTTTTCATCGAGACAATGCCCCCTGCTCATCGGGCACTCCTAAATCAGCAGTTTCTTCAAAATAACAACTTTGAGGTGGTTTCCCATACTCCATACTCACCAGACCTTGCTCCTAGCGATTTCTAGCTTTTTCCAATCATGAAGGACATTCTCCATGGCCGCTCGTTTCCCAACCGAGCTGCCGTTGTTTCAGTGATTTACCGATGGGCAAAATATACCCCTAAAGAAGAGTTCTCAGCAGCTATGGAATCATGGCGCCGCCGTTGTGAAAAATGTGTTCGACTTCACGGTGATTACATCGAGAAGTAGCAGTAGTTACAACTTTCTGGATTTAAGTATTTTGTCAGAAAAAAATTTGGAGCCTTAGAACTTGAACGCACCTTGTATATTCATGATGTAGGCTGCTGTGTCACCAATTTTTACGAAATTTTTTACTTTTAAATTTTTTTTTTTTTTATTTTTTTTTTTGGCAGACTATCATTATTTGAAACAAATAAAATACAACTGTAGCAATAGAAAAATTTTAAAACCATTATTTCATTATGAAAATCACCTTTAAAATGTGAAAAATGCTACTTCTGGTCTTCACCCTCGCACTCCATTTTATATCCATTTTGTCACCCTTAGTCTAGATTAGGCTCCAGTCCCAAAAACATTAGAGAGAAGCTCTTCCATAGCGATCCCTAATTAAATTAAATCATGCCTACCAATTGTTCCATGTATGGGTGAAACAACCTAGGTACTGATAAAGTTTATCTTTTCATAAGTTTCCTAAGTCGGAATTAATAAGAAACAAATGGATTAACTTTTCTCGGAGAGAAAGTTGGTGCCCTTCAGCGTACTCAAATATTTGTTCTGTTCATTTTGAAACTATTGATCCAATAGTTTTAAAATCTTTGAACGTGAAGCAAATAAATCACTTGAAGAAGGATGCTGTCCTTACTCTTCGACGACCAAGTATTTTGGGAGTGATCCAGGAGCTACCTGAACGATTAGCTCTTATGAAGGATTGGAGAAACCAGGCAATAAAGAATAAATGTAGGGTAAAAGTTCAGAATAGCTTACATTTTCCAACTGTTTTGTCTAGGACAGCCACCTTCATTTTTAGAATTATTATTATTATTGTATCAGCTCCATGTAACAAATAATTCATTATATTAATTTTTGTGTAATTCACGCGAGAAAAACATAGCTTCATCCCATCTGATAGCAGCTATGAACGGCCAAACCAACCATACCATCTGATAGCAGCTACGAACGGCCCAGCCAACTGCAGAAAATTGTGGAATTTTTCACTTCCTAAAATAGCACGATTTGCTATCTTATATTCTCACATTATTCCGTACTGAAAAATGCCTATAATTGTATAATAATCACTTTATGTAATTTATTAATTAATAAGCATTGTCAGTAATTGTACTTATCTGGATTCAGCCACGTCGGTCTCTGCATTCTTCATGCTCACTAACGGGCGAGGTACTTTAGTCTTATGCTAAAGATGATTGCGTCTCAACGGTTCATAACGGTACATGAACATTTGTGTCATTTCCGAATGAAACTTCTTCCATATCCTTTAAAAAGGAATTCAAATCTATATCTGATTCAGAACTGCTGCAGGTGTAATTCTCTTGTTCATAAGCGTAAACTATTATAAAAAAGCACATGTATAGAAATATATGCATGGTGGTCACTTCTTCTATGTGTAATGGAGCGTAGGAAGTGACCTTGACCTTCATAATTTTCATTCATTTTATATATTTCACGTTTGATTTGAAACTTTTCATTTATGCTACATTATTTATATCTCAAACTTTCATTTTAAATAAAGTTGTATATTAGAGTGGAGTTGTCCTTTAAGATTCAGTTAAAGCATCAGAAAGTAGGCTAAAGTTATAATAGGTACACATGTTCTATCTAATTGGGAACATGGCCTATCTATCTAGCTCGAAGGACCAAAGTGATTAACTTTAACTGCCATTTTAATTTGTTTTTACACTGGTAATTATACATAGTGTTAAAAGTAATGTAAGCTCTCCCTCAAGGTCATGTAAGCCAAACTGCTGTCACTTAAGCATATATAAGAAGCAAATGATCTAAAATGCAAACATTTGCAATCTGGCATTGTCAAATACCGTACACCCTAGGTGCTTAGTCTCTCTCCTATCAAATGTTTCTTCCAACATTGGATGCAAATTTCTGTATTCTCACAGTCCATCGAGACCACTTCAATACCTTGACAGTATCAGGAGAGGGTGTTTTTTTCAGCTGACCTCATATGAAAGAGGGTACCTTAATGGTTTTTCCAGGAATAGTTAGTTGGTCATATCATAGTATAGTCACAGAAGGTGCATTTGTCAGTCACATGAATTACATCCTCATAGATGGAGAAACCGAGTGACTCTAGATAAATATAATCGCCAAGAAGAAAATACAATCTCTTGTCCACATCATTTTGGCCCTTTATTGTGGACAAGAGGTTGTGTTTTCTTCTTTGTGATCCCCATAAAAGCTTTGTTTTTTTTTTTTGTTTAAAACATGAGTTTTTTTTTTGTTTAAAAGTGTTTTTTGTTTCGATCGGCAAATGCAAGGGGAGATCGGAGCATTGCATGTGCAGCTAGTGCCAGTCCTCATGTCACCTTTTCAGATATCCTGAAGGATGTGCAGAGTTCCTTGCATAAAACTGTGTTTAACAGTACTATTCTTTGTTGTATCCATGTAGCTAGGCTCACTGCAGAAACATGCCAGAGTAGATTCCATTGGTGCCAAGGCAGATGCCATTGGAAAGCTGAATGAACATGTTTAATCTTTATTGATGAATCTTGACTCTGTCTTGGTATAGATAATGGTCAGGTATACACGTGGCAAACTGTGGGTGAAGAATTTCAATACATACATTTGATTCATAATGGTGTAGGATACCATATCCTACAACTCTTGGACTGGTCTAGTGTTTATAGTGGGCAGTCTTAACTGGTCAACAATGTGCAGATGAGGTGGTTAGGGCCATCATCCCCTTCATGGCTACCATCCAAGGTGGACTGGTTCAGCTGGACAGTGTGTAACCAGACGTCAGCTGTGTAGTTGCATCTGTTCTACAGACTGTGGATTCTTGCCTCGGACAGCAGATCACCGATCAAGCAAGTGTGGAACTGCAACGTTGCCCCCTCCCACCTAATGTAATAGACCCCACTAAGTACAGCTCATCGGCGAAGAAAACTCAAACATTTACTTTTAAACAAACAAACAAACAAAAAAAACAAAGCTTTTATTAATCTAAAATCGTTGTCCAAAAACATACATATTAAGCTTGTTTCTAATGTTCCAACACTCAGTGCACTGGTTCCTTAAAACTCAACAAAAGATCTCTTAAACTCCCAAAAATAAACAATATACATATCTTAACAAGAATTCATTGTCCATTAAACATCTTAAATCTCAAATATCTACACAACATCTACGTAGCAGTGTCATCACTTGACATTTTCACCAGGTGACCATTAGTGATCAATGTGTGCCCATGAGTGTGGCTGTGTGCACTTCTCATAATTTCAGCACGAGTTGCGCTGCCACTAGGGAATTAGGTCGGAGGAGCTTAGAAGATTTGGCTCCCTGGCTAGAGCCAGCTCCCTATACCCCCTTAAACCGACGTACTCTGACGCCCTGTGGTTCCTTTAATTTAATCAATGGAAGGGGGAACCACAGTAACCCTTCCGGGGAGACAGACTCTAACACCAGGCAGAACCAAAAGAGCTAACCGCTCTGCACATGGGCAGTCGCGGGAGAAACTGTCTGTGCGCATGCAGAGATACCCCGAACTAGACTACGCCGCTCACTCACGCTCAACTCACTCACCCACCCACTTGCACGCTTGGCTGGGATCATGCCACAACCAAATTGACTGGCCATCCTGTACACATACAGCAA
The DNA here is from genome assembly GCA_023313115.1 of Rhysida immarginata. Taxonomy (NCBI): domain Eukaryota; kingdom Metazoa; phylum Arthropoda; class Chilopoda; order Scolopendromorpha; family Scolopendridae; genus Rhysida; species Rhysida immarginata. Next base: position 219,153 of record JAHWFO010104322.1, on the reverse strand, counting down.
CTCCAAACAAGAAATCAGTAACATTAAACAAAACTTAAATCTATGCCAGAAGCAACTACAGAGGCAGCTGGATTTCGCAAACATCAATGTACACTACGGTCGTTCTCCAAGCTTGCCGTAGCTCAGGCGCAAGCATGTCACACGTCTGATGCTGAAAACTGGAGCAGCCATGTGGGTGGAAATCGTTCGACGTATGCACGACACAAGCACTGTCCACGCACGGTAACACTGTTCATCATCTAAGGGCTTTTAAATCGACTAGCAAGAAAGTAAAACGATCTTACCAATAATGTCATCAAATTGGCTGCAATTCTTGTTCTTTCTTTTCGGTTAAACAGGGCAGAAAAAGTAGGCTGACGCTGACAACAACGAACGGAGCTGACAAGGTCCGGCAGCTGCACATAAGGCGCAAGGCGCCGACGAAAACACAAGGCGAGCGTTCATCCACGGAACAACAAAAAAAAAACTGATTATTAAACAAGTGTTTCGCTTTTTTTTTTTTTTTTTTTTTTTTGTTTAAGACAAAACTTTTATCCACTGCTGATGCCATAAATGTTCAATAACATTTTGTTAACTTCATTGGCATTGGCGAAAACCCATTAGTGCTAGCGATCGAACGCCTCCATCGCTTAAAAGTAGCCTGTCATAAAAAAAAAAAAACGCTGCCTCACACAACGACAGCCTCAGAACAACGATACAGAGACAATAATGCCTCTTCGAGAGGCTGATATTATCTTCTTAGAAATCCACTAAAATGACAATATCAGGTCTCGTCAACAATAGCAAACTCTGTGGTGTCGCCATTATGCAACAGCGAATGCTACAACAAAGTTAACAAAAGAAGTAAAATAAAATGCAGTAATTAAGAAAATGGACGTACTTAACATAAACAAAACAAAACAGATCTTGCAGAAATCACAATTATAGCTTTAACTTTTTGCCGGGCATATGTGAGCAGCCAACTGACATGACATGTAACAAGACTGTGTAGTTGCAGCTGTTCTACAAACTGTGGATTCTTGCCTCGGACAGCAGATCACCGATCAAGCAAGTGTGGAATCACTTGGGAAAACTGATCTATTCCCTTCCACAGCCACCAAGAGATGTTGTCACCCTGTGCCAATGGGTTGAAGCATCTTGGTGGGCTGTACCCCAGGACTTCATCTGCATTCTGTTTGACTGTTTGCCACTTCGGTGAACAGCTGTTGTGACATGCATGGGGGCTACTCGGAGAATTAATGTTAGAATCTGGTGTGCTATATTATAAGTAGTGTGTATTACAAGGGCAAGTCAAAAAAAATCATTTTTCATGTGGCATATACATTTCCTTCCTATGCCTTCTTACAATTTGTACAACTTCTTCTGGGGTTGCATTTCTTTTGATGGTGCATGTACACAGTGCAGTAATTTGAAATCAGGATTGGTGTTCTAAAAAATAAAAAAGAAGAAAAAAAATGCATTTTACCTGTATAATTTTTTTTTTTTAAACCTTGAATTGCATCCACACAGCATTGCAGAAGGATTGCTTTAGCTCATTTTGCACTGTGCTGTTTAAAATCCATGTCGTAACATAGATTCCCTTTTGAGCTGAAAAGTCTTTCACAACCACTGCCATCCCGATATCCGATAAAATACAGCATTAACTGTCTGGACAAATTCCTTAAGCATAATGCCCTTACTATCATAAAATATAATGACCAAAGTTTCGATTTGGGATTTTCTCACTGTCCTTGCTGCACCTGGATGCTCGTTTCCTTCACTAAAACACCTGTGCCATTCAAATACACGCATATGGGATAAACAAGTGGTCCCACACACTTGCTTCAACATTTGAAATGTTTCTGTAGCAGTCTTAACCAAGTGTGCTCTTCTTTCCATGTTGATATCCCAGCTTAATCTCACAACACCTAACCACACCACACACATCAGTGACATTCAAAATCAGTGAACTCCACACTGACTGTTTGTGAGATACCCCTCAGTTGTTTGCACTACAATTACAAAAAGCTTGCACAGTTGTGCCAACTACTGAGAAAAAAAAAATTGGTTCTGATTTCAAATTGCCACACTGTATACAGGGTGACCCAAACTTATCCAGCATTATTGTTTAGGAACATTGTATGCTTCAAATGGAACAAAAAAACGTCCTATAAATATTACATCTAGTTTCGATCGTGTGTGAGATATCAACGTTTGTCTATTTTCTTTTATTTAGAGTCTTTTCCTAGAAATAGGTTTACCTATTTATTTTTAAATGTACTCTTCCTGTTTTGCATATGCCAAACAGGAAGAGGAATCGTCGTACTTGTAACATGTGTGAAAGCTATTTTATTGACTTCATGGACCTCACCCCATTATATTTTTTGCTGTGGGGAACACTGAAGGAGGAGGTCTACAGCTATCTGCCCACCACCAGAGATGAGCTCATTGCATCCATTCAAGTTTGTAGTCGAGCAATTACACCCGACCAGATTGTCCAAAGATGTAACCAGTGCATTGGAGCTGGGGGCAACCATTTTGAGGGGCTTCCTCGACATTGATTTGTTACTTTCTTCTTATTCTTATTCCTTGTATCATTTTAGTTTTGTTTTGTAGTTCGATGTGATGTTCTTTCAGTATGTAGAAGAAAATAGAGAAACATCGATATCTCACACACGATCGAAACTAGATGTAAGGTTTATATGACATTTTTTGTTCCATTTGAACCATACAGTGTTCCTAAACAATTATGCTGGATAAGTTTGAGCCGCCATGTATATTTTATCAGTTGGAACCATTAATTCTTTTTTCACCACTATAACTGTTATTTTTATAAAATTGATGCTTTGAATTTATTTTCTCAATATTCTAATATCTGATTAAGACTTATTAATTAATTTTAATTTTTGTAGGCTCTAGCATTAATTGAGCTTTGCAATGCTCCTCTCACAAGATATGGTAAAGAGGTGTATTTACTTCCTAAAAAAATGGGTAAGCATATTTTAAATTTTAATTGTCTATCTAAAAACATATATACACTTATTAACAGTTTGAGTCAATTTGAGATTTAAGGAGAATAAGAAATTAATGTTAAAAAAATGATCACTTTTAACAGTAAAGGTAAAAGAAATTATTAAAGAAAAACTGGATTTATTATAATACTTTTATACTTGAGTATTCACTTTTGTTTTGATTATCCCATTAATTTTTGCTTGATTGAACTTCATTTTTAAAGATCAGAATGTAAAATCTCTAAACATTGTAATTTCATATGTAAAAATGCACATAACAGATCCGAAGTAGTATATTTGCCTGTAGGCCTGGTGGGCTTGGTGGGCTTCCACTGAGCATGCAAGTTCTGTGAAGTTAAGCAACACCAGGCACGGCTAGTCACTGGATGGGCGACCATCAGTAAGCCAAGATTCTTCACCCCCCCTCCCCCCCTCTGGCTGCTGCGACCATCCTACAGCAGTCGTCAATCCAGGTCCATCCAGGGATCCAACTGCCATACAGGCCCTGGATGGACATATTGGATCCAGGGATCGGCATTGGCCTCTTTTCTAGCTTTTAGTCTCTTATTTTTGATCTTGTCGCTAAAAGTATCTTTTTCGTGAATTTAGTCTACAAAGTCGCTTTTTTAGGCATCTACAACCATTTTCATTATTTAAAAAAATCGAAAGCTCAGTTCTTTGAGATCGAAAGTGGAAGTGAGAAAGATTCAGAATGCTTCAGCTAGCTTCAGAATGCATTCAAATCGCACAGCAACTGTCAGAAGACCATCTTAAAGAACATTCATAAACCAAATGGTCAGTTTGGGAGGGGGGGCTTAAGACAAACTTCAAACGAAACTAGCGTATATTTAATCATTAAAGAGTCAAAAGAAGAAATAACTTGATATACCACTAGAGAGTTGGCTGATGTCATGTCAGAAGCTACTGCTAGGTTGAAAAAAGCTTTACAGAAGGGAGACCTGCAAGAAATGCATTTGGCTCAGACAATGATTTTAATGCTTTCTTTTCTTTGAATGAAAAAATTGATAAGCGTTTGTAGAAACGATTTAAGCAGTCGCAAATAGAGAACTATTTTCATAAATTGTAATTTTTGGATGAATAAATATAGTTATATATAGTAAAAGCAGTTTATTTACAGTAAATTTTCATGACTTATGACTTGTTTCTATTGTTCCTGGATAATATGAAACCTGGATAATACAAAAAATTTGTTGGCCCCCAACGAGTTCGTATTGTCAGGGTTATACTGTACTTGAATGCTAGATCAATTGAGAACAAGCTCGATTACCGCTAATTGTTGATGTATGAAAATCTATTGACTTATGTTTCATAACAGAAACATGGCTGTCGCCTGGTTGTGCATCTAAAGCCATCTCCTTCCCGGGCTATAGAATGTATAGAGATGAACGTTCCACCAGAGGTGATGGCCTGATTCCATTTATTCTATTCCCTGTCTATCAAAAAACAACAGTGCTACGGAACGGTTACCAAAAAATGCTGCCTCGCCTCTGATTAGATTACATTCACTCTTATTTACCGTCCAACATATGTTTCCATGGAAGAATGTGCTACCTTCATCAATAGCCTAGAACCTACTGAAGTCAACTTTATCTTAGGAGACTTTAACTGTAATTATCTTTTTTTAGAATATATTAATACAGAAGTGACGAGGGCTGCAATTAAAGCAGGATTAGAATTTCATAGCATCAAAAGGCTAGATACAAAACATGGTGGAATCTCGATATTGCCCTTAAATGGAAAGAAAAAATTAACGCTTATAAAAATTTTATGTTACTTAAGGATGCACCATCTTTAAATTCCTATTAATAGATCAACAAGAACTATTAAAAGGCGATAAGAGAGGCGAAGAGATTAATTGTTGCTAAATATGCCCAATCGACTCGTGTATGGCATCTTGTATGTTCCAACTGCCAGAGTCAGACACCTACTATGTCTACTGATGATTATTGCACAATTATCTAGACTGGATAAACAATCCTACTTAATATACCTCAACCAGATACAATAATTGGATCTGAAATTTCATGTCAAGGTAAATCGCCTGAGCTTCAAATTCTGAGTGGTTAGGATTTTGTTACTTTAATTAAAGGACTCAAGATTAAGGGTCCCAGTTATCCTATCAATATCACTGCCAAGAGCATCAAAAATTTGAATGCAACAGGCGTTAATCTATTATGTACTACCGTTGTTAGGAAGGGGAAATTTCCCAATGTGCCTAAAATAGCAAGAATCCATCCGATTTATAACGCTGGCGACACGAGACATAACAAATTACCAACCAGTTTTGATTTTGTCTCCGTTAGCCAAAATAGTGGAGGAGGCGATGTTTAGTAATACAACCTCTGACAATTAAGTTCGGTGAATGAGTTCACACAACAAAATGCAAAACAGATAGAGCCACATTTACTTTATTGTCCTTCGAAATAATCACCCTGGAAGGCAATACACTTTTGGGATTGGGTGTATAAGTCCTGGAAGCTCCTTAGGGATGGCTTTAAGTTCACGTGTCACATTTGCTTGAATGTCCGCAAATCTGTGTCCCTTTAAGGCCCGTTTCAGGCGTGGGAACAAGAAAAAGTCTGCCGGTGCCAAGTCTGGTGAATAAGGTGGATGAGCTATGGATATGACCCCTTTGTTGGCCAGAAACTGTTGCACGATTACGGCAGTGTTCCTCTTTGATCCATTATCCACAGTTACGTGCGCACGCTACACTGAAGAAACGAGCATCTACTAAACCATTGCACACACAAACGTGACCTGTCTGAACTTGCTTAAACAATGACTGAGCTTGTATTCACATGCATTGTTACTCGCGTAAAGCTCGCACAGATTAGGGTGTGACGTCATTCATCGAACTTAATTGTCAGAGGTTGTATTATTAGCTATCTTTGGACAAAAATCCCTAAACATCAGTGTGGAAGTAGACTTGGTCAGAAAGTTACTTGGGTGCCCCTTCAAATATACCTTTGAACGAATTTCATAATTGTGCAAACGGATATGTCAAAAGCTTTTGACACTGTTTACAGACTCCAATTACTGAATGATCTTAAAGGACTGGGAGTGTCACAGGCTTATTTACAGTTATTTTTATTCAAGAAAGATAAAATATCATTAGTTACAATTCGTTAATCGCAAAATCCTCTATACGAGGCATAGTGCAAGGATCGGGCCTCGCCCCTTTATTATATGCAGTTTCCACTGCCTCCCTTTATAGACAGCAATTCAACTTTGATCTCTTGAGCTATGTTAATGATAATTTTTTGTTTGCTGCCTTCCCTTCTACCAATTATGATAGTACTATGGGCTTATTGAATCAAGATTTGCTCTATTTAACCAAATGTTACGGTGATCGTGATCTAAGTTTGAATAGTACAAAAACCAAGATATTAATACGTGGTAAGGGTGTGCAGATAGATAATACAATAAAGATACTAGGTATAACTTTTGATGTAAACTTTTAATGATATGACTAACCAACTCATAACTGCCCTGTCATAAAAATTATATTGTTAGAAGGTTAAGATCTTTTCTAACCAACAACCAACTGAGCCAATTTATAATTGCGGTCGTTGTCCTCAAGGTGGCATATGCTGCTATTTTTTGGTCCTCAACATCTCAAGTCAACCTTAAGAGAATAACTGTAGCCTATAACAGGATAATATGGATAGCTTTCAAACTTAGCAGACTGGATTCCTTTACTCAAACTTGCTTATGCTTTAGATTATCAACACTTATGACAATATGTAAGGTTGCCTTGATCTCCAAATTAGCCAATGCCATCCGCTATGAAGAACATCCAGCGGCTTTTGTTAAAAAGTGGTTCAAGAACGCTGATAGTATACGGTCAATCAGAAGGTTTAAATTTGAAATTCTACATACGAGGGTTGTACCAAAAGTAAGGTTCCCATATTTTTTACAAGTAGAAAACATTGTTTATTGTTATTAATTTATACATCGTTGAAAAGCTTACACTGTTGTCTATTTTTCAACATAGTCTCCATTTTTTTCGACACACTTTTGAAGACGGTGCTCCAGCTTTTGTATTCCTAAGTCGAAGAAGTCTCCCGCCAATCCGTTGAGGAAGCGTGTGCCGTGGGAACCTTCAGGAATGCGTTCAACAAGTTCACGGACAGTGACCCTCCGATCTTTCAGCAGCTCACTGTTGATCTTCTGGGCAATTGAATCCGAAACCGGCGGTCTTCCACTCCGTTCTTCATCGTGAACTTCCGTGCGACCCTCAGCAAAAGCCCTGCACCATTTTCGAACGTGCTGAACGGACATGCACTTTTCACCATAAACCTCAGTCAGTTGCCGATGAATCTCCACGGGCGGTAACTTCCTTGCGTGGAGAAACCGGATTACTGCTCGAACCTCGCACTTGGCGGGAGCGGCGATCAACACTTCCATCTCTGACGGCTGCCAAGCGAACACTGAGCGCCATAGCGAATCGCTCGAGAGTGGGCTCGAGAGTGCGGGAACCACTGCGCACAGCACTGTTGTCGGATTTAGCCTAGCACCTTCCCTCGAGGCTGTAGCTCATTGGGGACCTTACTTTTGGTACAACCCTCGTAGATTATCTTCTTTTAAATCCAATTGTTTTCCGTATAGAGCTATTACCTATTGGAATGAGCTTCCCTATGGTATACATTATAATGTATGTTGACACAATATATTAGGTCTTATACATGCAGTAATTTTTACTCTTCTTTTGTTCTCTCTGTTGTTTTGCTCTCGAATGGCTTTTTTGTATCTGGTTGTTTTTACTCCACGGCGAGTGAGTGCATTAATAAAATAATAATAATAATAATTATGACACAGTGAGGCTGCTTTTCATTAAGCCTGTTTGGGAAACTGCTGCCCTGTTTCAGGTCTTCCAATCAGCTGGAAGTGATCTACCTAATGGTGAAAAACTTAACAGTATAATCGTGAAACGTAAGATGCCTGGTAAAATTATGAATCCTCTTGAAATGGATGATTAGACAAAATTACCTGAAGATATTAAGTCCAAGTTTTGATTGGATCAAAACGCGTTACCAATGGAATTCCAGTGCGGTAATGGTTTGATGAATGTTAAAAATTAGGGCTGTATAATTCCCTGATCTCAGTCCACAATCTGTAAATTAAGTGAATTCCTTTGGAATAAATTGGAACACTAATTGTAATCCAGTTTGCAGTAATAATAAATGTTCTTGTGAAAGAAAGAAGGCATTTCTGCAACAGCACCAAGAATTTTATATTATTTTGTAATATGAGATAATTTGGCTAATTCAGGGAAATGATTAAATAATTTTATGATATTGATCATTGTGGTTATTATGGGAACATCGGACTGCTTTTAAGACATTGAATTGTTCATTAAAACTATTTCATTAAAAAAAATTCAAAATTATCATTTTCCTTGTAACTTCTGCTTTTATAGCAGTAAAACCAAGCCTAATGGATGCACCAGTGGAAGATTAGTTTTGAATCTTCTGGAATATGGCCATCACTTTCGATTTGATAACCTTCGTGGTTGCAAAACATGTCCGTTTGAGGCCCATTTTAGAGCAGGGAATAACAGTCTCTCATGGGAAATATCCAGAAAATATGGTGAGAAATTGCTGCAAAAAGTGATGTGTGGCTCAGTCCATTATTGTGATGGAGAACCCTATCATTTGTTGTGCTGCTTCCTCTGAACTGCTTCATTCAACCTCTAGACAGTAGAAAATTATTTTATATATTCAGTTTTGACTTGAAAGAAGTTAGCTTTCATCCATTTCATACAAGGGATACATGAAGTCCTCATCATCAATAGCATCATCATCAGTGAAAAAACATTGATAACTTGATGCTTTTCTGATCTCAATTTTTGAATGTTTTTTATTAGTGCCACTGAGATGATAATGCTTTAAACAAATACAGTGGAACCGCCTTATGACAAAATTCAAGGGACCAACAAGATAATTTTGCCATATAGATAATTCATTACAAGGGTTTAAACTTGCATCATTTTGATGTATATGTGGTAGCCATCTGGTTTATTTAGCTCTTCAATTAACGATCTAGCCCTTTAACAAACTGTGCCATTCAATCAATGGCCTAAATGATGCTCAGGCAATATGTTTAATAATAACATTTAACGAACCAGTTGCCCAATGCTTAGCCACACACAAAATAAGGTTACCATAAGATGAAGAAGAACAATATTTTTTGAGAAATCTTTATTGTAAACATCTGAAAATATGTAACATATTTTAGAGAAATTAATATTCCAAGATATGGGAACTTACGATATTCATCTCACAACTACATAAAATAATCATTTAGATCTAACATACTTGAGTTGTAGTTTTGGTTCGAGAACTAAATTTGGTAAAAAAAAAAAATAAAATAAAAAAAAATAAAAAAATAAAAAAAAAGTCAAAAATTAAGTAATTACATAAAAAACTATATGACCTAACCAACATTTAATATTACTTATCGATTAACATAAAATTATTTATTAACACAAGTTGCACTTAGATCCACAGAGGACTTTGTTTTTGAAACATGCACACCTATTATTGCGACACTGGTTTGCAGCAGGCTTACTGGTACATTTCTGGAATCTGGTACATTTTATATTCCATATAACATTTTATGTCACCCGCCATGCCTGCAAGATAAAATATCAAAATATTGTTCTCTAGCTACAATTATCCACTACTGGCTCTGACGAGGTCAGCCTTTTAAAAATTAAATAATCTTCTGTCGCAGTGCCCATTATATTGTACTTGCCAATCCAATAATAGTCCATGACTGTTCGTCGATGCCCAGAATTCATGGTCACTTAAGCATTGTGTATTTCACTTATAACCTCAAATATTCTTTTGCATGTCCAAGGTTTTCGTTGAGATCCCAAAAATAATATTGAGGAAAATTAATTATCACACTGTTTTATATAAAAAATTATTAAGAAACAAGACAAGTACTAGATTGAAAACAAATTTACTTACAGTAATTTTCGGCAGTAATGCTGCGGCAACTGATAGGCTGCAGCAGCAAAAATTTAACAAAAATATAAAATCTCCGACAGTTATGCCACGGCGGCCAATCGGCCGCGCCCCCCTCCCTTCACCACACACAACCCCCACCCCCTCTAACTCCCACCCCCGTAATTCTGACCCCAGTGGGCTAATCAAAACCAAAATAAATAGTGAAGGAGGACATGCCTATGGTAAGCTATGTTCGAAATTTCAACTTTCTAAGTGTATGCTTCAATAAAAGTAATATGCATTTCAGTGGGAAAACTTTTTAATTTCATACCCTTAATATATTTCTGCATACATTTCCTCCATCGCCGAATAGGCCTACATTTTTCGTCGAGTCCTAATTGCCTTGCTGCTGCACGATTGCTCTTTGGCCTTTTCAATCTTGACTGTTAGTTTAAAAGCTTGCACATCGCTTTGGCGAATTTGAAAAATACTCTTGATCATGGTGGAGATATACTCCACCATGTTCTTGCTTATAAAAATACCGGTACTTCTAAAATCTCGAGCGCTCTCGTGACCATTTAGCCACGCGGGCGCTCGTGAAATTTTTGATAGTCAGCCCCGAGCATCGAGATAAAAGCCCGATCAGTAAATAAGAGTTAACTACCACAGAAACTCGTTATGCTTTCAAACTTTCCGTTTTAAGCGTAATTATTTATTATTTATTGTCAGATATTACAGGGTGCATTATGAAAGTAATCGCATAATTTTATTGTGACGTGACTATCCATTGCAGCGCGCTCGGACTGGTCGAATAATGTGGTGGGGGGTCTGCCCTTCCAAACGTGCCCGGCCTCAGTTCGCTCCGAGCAGTAGGAGCAGTAGGACGTGTCTTCGCACGAAGTCTGTTTTTCGATTGTGTCACAGCACGATGGAGCGTTCGCTGGAACAGTGGTACGCGATCAAGTTTTGGGTGCAGCTTGGGAAGAATGCAACAGAAACTGACATCAAAGACGTTTTCAAGATCCACCACGACAATGCCCCCAGCCACACGGCCTTTGTCGTCACCAACTTCCTGACCCAGAGGAAGACTCCCGATGTACCCCAGCCTCCTTACAGCCCTGACTTGGCTCCGTGTGACTTTTTTTTGTTCCCTCAACGAAAGAGAGAGCTGCAGGGAAAGCACTGGGAGTCGTTGGAGAACATCCAAGCTCATGTTACAAGGTTCCTGAAAAACATTCTAGTCAAGGAATTCCAGGGTGCCTTCCAGGCGTGGCAGAATCGTCTCTGCAAGTGTAATGATGCAGGAGGAGACTATTTTGAAGAATTTTAACCATCTGTACCAAGCGGATCAATAAACCTTTTTTTCCCAGAAAATGCGCATTACTTTCATAATGCACCTTGTATAATCTGGTGAGGTTTTATTATATTTCAATGCATTTATTCTTTCATGAAAAAAAAAAAATGAGAAATGCAAAAATCTACGTACGAGAAAAGCGAAACTTTAAAGAAAATTCGAAACCTAACAGAAAAAAATTTAAAAAAATAAAAAATATAAAACAATCTTCGCTTTTATCTCCAGCTCCTTCGTCCCTACCATGTATCCAGCTATAAGAAATTTTAATTAAAAAGCAGAAAAGAAATACGCCAACAGGCAGCTTGTTTCTCCCCAAAGACAAATTTTGTTTCCCGTTTTCACTATACCCGTATGTGCGCGGCTATCATAAGTGGGCTGCGGGAGTTGGCCGTTGTGTAGAGAGTGCCCGACACTGCCGTTACCTAAAAGGGAAGAATTATCCTAAAAAAACATGTATCCTGATGTGTTTTGTGCCTTCAGATTTATTACAAAACTATAAACGCATTGGGAACATACTTTGAGGTGGGATATGCTTTCACTGTCGGCCATTATTGCAAAGCGAAAGTAGCGAAAGTGATCAGACGCACTTGAATGTGATCAGACATGGCCTGCTAGCTTATAGAAGGCCTGTCCATTCGATGATAAGAAGTGGAGGCAAATAAGTTTATCTTATATGCCACAATGGCACTAAAACTCATCCCTAGCCAAAGCTTCGGTTTCGTTTAACCAAACCTATCGCACGCTTTTTCGTTTAACAACAATCATGACAATAATTAAAGAACAAACAAAGCGTATTGAATCAACACCACCTAGAAAGAACATCTGCGCACTGAACCGTCATACATTAATAAATTAAAAGATTAAAAATTATTATAAATAGCTTAATTAAAATAATACATTATGAAAAGAATTATTAAAACCTATAAGTAGACACAGAAGAATTTTAGAGTAAACTAGCAAACCCGCGCCCGGCGTTGCCTGGGCTTTTTGAATCATGAAATAAAAATATAGTATAGGTAAATTTTAAAAAACATTTATTTAATGTCAAAAAATTAATGGAAGTTTTTGGACTACACCAAAAGTCTTGGAAGTCTTGAGTACTTCCTTATAAACAACATTTAATGTTGTTGCATCTTTACTGCAAATGTATAAATTTCTAGGGTCGCTAACTCTAGAACAGGCAACATACAGTTGGCCATGTGAGAAACAATCTTCTTGCAAATTTACTCCAGCTACTTTCAATTTAATTGATTTTTCTATTTGATTTTGAACCTCAACATTTTAAACTTTAATAAACAATTAATTTTAAACGTTATCATTAAACAATGATTAAAAGCAATTTTTATATTATGTAGTAAGTTTTTCTGATCATTGCTTAAATTTTATGATGTTTATGTAATAATAGTGGACTTTAATTTAATCATTTTTAAACATCGTTTTGTGATATTCTGGAGAAATGTCACAATAAATTGATCACAGGACCAACGGCTTTACTTTCCTTCCGAAGAAAGTGCGTGATCTCAGAAGTTCCCCCCTAAAAATCTTCGTCATCCTCAGCCGGAATCGAACCTGCGTCCTCGGGCATCAGAGGCGATCAGGTAACCATTGAACTACCGATGCCGATGACAATAAATTGATAATAATTTATGTGAACGGATTTAATTATACTGTTATCCAACAAATCGACATTTTAAATTATTATATAGATAATTCTAGTTCTCTATTATTATTATTTTTCATCTTAAAATACTTGAGGAAAAGTTTAGTCGGTAAGTAGAAAACTTATATTAATCCATAATGAGCGATTGAATTTCTCCCCACTACAGTGTTCTCAGCGCCGCTCTGTCGGCCAGAGAAAAAAATGTCCAAAGCTCTTAACATGGGATTTTCCTACCTGTATAGAAAAAGCCTTGGTATGAGAACGGTCATAGGCTTAAGCCTAGAGCGTATCGAATACTTTATTTTCGAATAATTAAATAGACTACAGGTTTAATTTCGAATAATTATAGATAGGCTACAGAAATAGACCAAATAAAAATATACAAACCTTTTAATAAACTTTTAATATTTGATGTAAAATCCTTAGACAAATTCGGCACATGTTTTACCATCCATGAAAGAAACAGGATGGACAACTCCTATGAGTCGTGCATGAGTTCGGTTTCGCTTCGCATGGTTTCTGTTTACACAGCTGTTAGAGGAGAAAAAAGCATGGCAGCCTATCACAAAAATATTACGTATTTCATCGAGTTCTTTTGAATTTTTTTGTGTTATATATTTTTTATTTTTTTATTGAATTAGTTTATTTAAATATTAAGTTGTGGAGTTACAGTATAGGTAAATTTTAAAATACCTTTATTTAATGTCAAAAAATTAATGGAAGTTTTTGGACTACACCTAAGTCTTGAGTACTTCCTTATAAACGACATTTAATGTTGTTGCATCTTTACTGCAAATGTATAAATTTCTAGGATCGCTAACTCTAGAACAGGCAACATACAGTTGGCCATGTGAGAAACAATGTTCTTGCAAATTTACTCAGCTATTAAGATGAAGTAGAATTAGCTTATGTTTGTTTGTTTGCTCAAGAGATGGCGCTAAGCGTTTCGATCGCCGATCACCATATGATGAGCAGCCATGTTGACGCATTTTGAGAGCAATTAACGTAAATAATTTAATATAAAACCAATTTTTATGAATTTATACCTAGCCTACAAAGTTTCTACATAAATCCCCTAACAAACAAAACTTGTTTCATAAAAATCGATGCAGTAGTTCTTAAGGTTATCGAGCACATACACCGGGGAAGTGACTTAGATTTATACTATGTATAGATTAAATAGCTATATCGCCTATTCAGAATGCATTATTTTCAATTGCATGGTGACGAGTTTTAGCGCACTGTGGCAAAAATAAGAAACCTATTTGCCTCCCATTTTAGATGCTGAAAAGCATCAAATGGACAGGCCTTCTATAATCTAGTGGGCCTTGGATTAGACTTGAAAGTTGATAATGAACGATAAGAATGATAAGAGCAGGAAGTTTTTAGATACAGTGCTCACGTTGATCGATGAACATGGGTGAACTGGCAGTCTAAATCGTACCGGGCAGGTACGCGGAAAAATCGGCGTAAGCAGCCCTCAACCACGAGAAGGTAAGGGCATCCGTCCGGCCCACTGGGTTTTTCCCGATGTCCCGGTGGTTCAATCCGCCGCTCGCTGTCGATGAACGCTCACGCTCTTGCTCAATCGCTATCAGAGTGAATTTTTAATTAATAGAATGTGAATTCATCAATAAATATAAATCAAGGAATACATAGCCATTACTCATTTTATATAGTTGAGAGAAACGATATGAAGTAGGCCTAAAATCGTGGGTAGAAGTTTGTTTTTTTTTTTTTGGAAAATCTCCAACAGTTACGCCGCGGCAGCTCAAAGGCCGCACATGCCAAAATTTTCACTTTTATTAACAGAAACGCTGCGACGTCATTGCCGAAAATTACGGTACTTTTCAAGCCCGCTTATCCATTAGGGTCACATGGGTAGCAGCCCTATGGAGGATCTCCAGCGATCTCGATCTTCTGCCATCAAGTGCATGTCCTCCCTGGTAAGATCCAAGCGACTCAAACCCAGATTCTCCATATAGTCTAGCCACCTGATTCTAGGTCGACCCCTTGATCTCTTACCCACCGGTTTGGAAAATCACAACTGCCTAGGAAGACCAAGTTTGTGGCATCCATATCACGTGGCCATACCAGCACAACTGAGATCTCTCAGTGCGGAGAAGTAGTGGCTCAACACTTAAAGACTTCCTTATTGTGCTGCTGTGCACTCTAGTTAGTAGAGTAACACCTGCCACACCTCTTGGAAATCTCATTTCGGCTGTTTGTACCCGCGATCGCACTCTTTTGGTCATTGCCCAAGACTCATGACCATAGATGAGAATGGGGACAAAGATAGAGCTGAAGACAGAGCTTGACTTTGTTTCCCAGCTCACTTTTCGTTACCTTGGATTGCCACAGTTCACGTCTGACACAGCTTGCTGCGCCGATTCGAGCATCCAATTTTTTTTCCTGCTGCCCATCACTCATGAATGCAATCCCGAGATACTTGAACTTCTCCACATTGAGCAGGCTGTCTTGAAAAGACTAGAACCTCTGTCTTAGCTACACTGATCTTCATCCCAGCTTTTTCACATTTGGCTGCAAACCTATGCATGCTGAAGGTTAGTGTGAGAAGATCCAAGGAGGACAAGGTTGTCAGAAAAGAGCAACCTCTCCACCAAGCAGTCGCCACACAAACACGCTCATCGCCTCGGCTGCCCCTGTCTATCCAGTCCATAAATATAATGAAGAGAGGCGACAGTATTCACCCTTGGCGGAGTCCAACATCCACAGTGAACAGTTTTGACTTAATGCCATTTATCCAGACACACATCTTAGCTTTTGTACGGAGACATGATAGCAACCAGTAATTGCCCATATACTCTTGCAACACTTGCGAGAGCTTCTCCTGAGGAACTGTGTCATATGCTTTTTCGAGGTCCATAAACCAAGTATAGACATCTTTTGCATACTCCCAGGATTTCTCAAAGATTTGCCTTTAGAGCAAAGATGTGATCTGTCTTGCTTCAGCCAGGTCAGAAACCACACTGCTCCCCCAACAGTTTGGAGTCGACTATTTCGCAACTTCTCTTCTCCAGACACTTAGCGTACACTTTCCCAGGAATACTGAGCAAAGAGATGCCTCGATAGTTGTTGCAATCTCGCTGATCTCCCTTTTTGAAGATAAGGATCACAATTCCTGTCTGCCATTGCTTAGGGGCCTGGCCAGATATCCAAGGCCAGGGTCAGTCGCAGGATACCATCCTGATTTAAGGCCTTTAACATCTCGGACCGGATTTCATCATCACCTGCAGCTTTGCCAGTCTTCAGGGACTTACTTGCCCATCTACTTCGGTGATACTAACGTGACTATTCTCCGCTCCTCATGTGCCTGAATTGTTGCTGTCACTGGATTAGGAAGAGATGCAAAGTATTCCTTCCACCTATGCATTACTCTCTCCTCTGTTTTCAGAAGCCTCCCATCTGAACTTTTAATATTTGTGATGAAAGAGACTTCTTTCCATGGAGGCGGTGCACGGTCTGCCAGAATACCTTGTTTGCCAAACCATAGTCTGCCTCCAATTTCTCCCCAAACTTCTCCCAGGCCTTGGATTTAGCTGTTGATACTGTCTTTGCTGCTGCTTTTCGTGCCCAGTGTACCGCATTCTACTTGAAAATGACTTATTCTGTAACAAGGTGGAAAACTTACTTGCTTTGTTATAAAGAAGCATAATAGATGAACAGAGGAAATTAACAAAATGCACCTCACTCTGTGTATTAGGGTGACCTATATCTTATTTTCCAGAAGATAATTAAAAGTTTATTAAAAGGTTATCAAAGAGATACAAATTTCATAGAATTTGACTTGTACAAATGATGGAGGACAAAAGAAAAAAAATGAGTACATGGAGATGTAAGTTCTCATTTAGTAGGAAAATGAGTTGCCCATCTGTGAAGGTTGAATGATACTATCCGATTTCCATGACGTGGTCGGGATTCAGCTTTGTCTATTTGTTTGTTACTTTACAAGCAACGGGCTATGACAGCCCAATAACAGCTTACAATAATAAAAATAATACAATAATATAGTATAAAAAATAAATACAGTAAAAAAAGAATAAATATAGCATTATTAAATATAGACAAGGAAAGTAATTATAAGATAAATATAATAGTTCAAAGTCGTTTTTAACATAGTGATTATAATTTTAAAAAATTACAATCAAATTGTCACTTGACTCGTTGATCGAAGTGGTCCCAAACACAAGAAATCTGGTCCAGATTCCTAAGAGAATGAAAAATAAAAAGAAAACACAAATAAACAGATCAGAAAGAGTAAAGAAAGGAATTGGAGTAAAATAAACAATCTCACGAGACAACAATCAAATAAAAAGTTGTAGAACCATCCATTTCCGATCAAACTATGGACAAAATCAAAAAGCAAGCCTTGAACATCATCCTTTAGAAAGATTTAAGTAACACCAAAAACAGTCTGAGATAAAGCTACTAAACGAATGAACATTGACCATTGTCGGAGGCTAAGCGTAATGCCGAAACGCGTTAGGCGTAATAAAATCATACTACCGTATCATTATTTGACCCTTGCCTTATTTATTTATTTTTTCACGAATTTCCTCAATGATCCTCTGTCTTTCGGCATATGTTTTCGTTCGTTTGGCGGCGGGGGAGGGGGGGGTGGTCCTTAAATTTAATAATCGCATACCCTGGTGTGATATTCCGTTGTAGACACTTCCTGTTGCTAGATGCTTAGCCTCCGACGATGGCGTAATGCCGAAACGTGCTAGGCGTAATAAAATCATACTACCGTATCATTATTTGACCCTTGCCTTATTTATTTAGACATTATGATACTCGACAAAGCTCAATCCATGGACAAAATTTTGATTAATATAAAATTGATTTTCATCCTTTCAGATATCATCAGTATTTATATTTGAAATGTGATTCTTTTTTAAATTTTGAACAATACTTTTCTATTCATTGTTATATACACAATGCAATACAACGTACATAAAATAATGAATCTAATTGACCATTGACTTGAAAGTCAAAACTATAAGAGGCATGAAAAAATTCAGATACATCTAAAGTTGCAGGTTCCATCATGTTGAACACTAGTGGCCAGCCTGGCGAACAATAACTCGCTCATGGCAGTCTCATCCAAGATCCAGCACCAACTTTCAATGACTACTACCTCTTCAAAGCTGTCAAGTGAACCCATGAAACTGTGGGATGTGAAAAGTTTGGAAGAACAGCTGATTATGATACACTACAGGGTTACTATAAATGATTCATTCGATTTCAAAACACTATATTTTACAAAGTATTACACATAAAAATATAATTGATATACCAAGTTTGCATCGTGACATACCCGTTTGCAGTGTCTTTACAAAATGGCGACAAAATGGAAAGAGTTTGTGTGTTGGAATATTCGAGATGTATGTCTGTTATTTTAGTGCAGCATGCATTCAGAAGAGAGTACAGAAAAGAATCACCATGCAAACAAACCATTACAGAGTATCGGCAGTTTAAGGATGCAGGTTGTCTGGAAAAGCACCAGCCAACCAAGCATGTTAACTGAAATAGTGGAGAGAGTGAGGGATTATTGGACATTTGACCATGTGAGCGGAGGGATACACACAGAACATTTGTAAACTGTGAGAAAAACTTTTATGAATTTGTCTGTGAGTTTGTCTCTTTTCATGTATGAATTATACTTTTATGTGTAATACTTTGAAAAATACAGTGTTTTGAAATCGAATGAATCATTTATAGTAATCCTGTATTTCTAGGCTGCCTGGTATATATTTGTCCTATTCAAATATCACTCTTTCCCCATTCCTGCTTACATTTGTACACTCAACTGATTGTAAGAGAGTTGTCTTGCTGTATTATCCCCATTGGTCTGTCTGTGACATTTAAATCAGTGAATAAACCATGATGTGAAATGGAGATTTTCTGTACCTAATAAAGTGGCTAGAAAGTGCATATACAAGATTGAACTAAGGTGCATCTCAGAAGTTTAAAGAAACATGTTTTTGTTCAAAAGAAAAAAGACTATTGAAGCTACATACAAATGCTTTAATTACTAGCTGTACAAAGCACTTAAAAGAAACTCCTGAAAATATTACTCACGAAAACATAATAGAAATAAAAATATTCAACAAAATGAAATTTTGCGTGTCTCAAAAGTTTAAAGAACCACCCTCAGATGCTGAATGGAAACATCCAATATGTAAATTTGCGAGTGACAAGACATTAATCTGTTGAAGAGTTAGTCATTTTTTTCAAAGAAAGCTTTTCTTCCACTCACAATTGACCTACGACAATGCCTCGCCAATCTCAATTCACAATCTATGAAGTGGCTGAAATCTGGTGATTGAAAGCCAACGGACTATCTGTTGCTGATATTGTCACAATTACTGGAAGATCCACAGTAGGGATTTATAATGTTTTGAAGAGGAGTTCATCGTTCCACCAAAAACCACGATCTAGTCGTCCCAAAGTTACCTCAACTCGCGATGACAGACGCATTATATGACTGACAGCCACACAAAATCTTTCTGTTCGCCAGATACAAGACGTGACTGGGTTAAACATATCCAAAGACACTGTACACCGGCGAATAATTGCGAGTAGACATATTGTCTCCAAATAAGATGAAGAAACCGCCTCTGATTGCCAAGCGCATTCAAGAAAGGCTACGTTGGGCACAAGAACACATGGCCTGGAAATACGAATGGATGTCGGTGTTCTTCAGTGTTGAAAAGAAGTGGAACTTGGATGGTCCTGATGGGTGGGCATCATACAGGCATGACCTACAACAGGAACCGAAGACCTTTTACTCAAGACAACAAGGAGGTGGTTCTGTCATGGTTTGGGGCGACTTCGCATTCAACGGTACCACCAATTTGGCTTTCATCAGTGGAAGAGAAAATTCTGACATACCAAGAAACCCTTACACAGTATCTGTTAACCGTCTGTGATCATTAGTGTGGCCTGGGATTCGTGTTCCAGCAGGATAACGCTAGCATCCATACTTCACGATCAACAATGGAGTGGTTCAGAAAACAAAATATTTACGTTATGACGTGACCCCAAGAAGCCCAGACTTGTACCCTATACAGAATCTATGGGGAATCATGTCTCGTGCAGTTTATGCCGGTGGACATCAATTTTCTTCAACTGATGAATTGTAAAGAGCAATTGAAGCTGCATGGTACAATGTAATACCAGAAACGTTGTTCAACCTCATAAACTCAATGCCGAACAGAGTATTTGATACAATCAAGGCAAATGGTCGTTCAATTTAAGCTGTTGTATAATTCATGCAATGTTTTTTCAGTCGTTCTTTAAACTTTTGAGACACACAAAATTCCATTTTTTGGAATATTTTTATTTCTATTATGTTTTCATGAATAATTTTTTCAGGAGCTTCTTTTAAGTGCTTTGTACAGCCAGTAATTAAAGCATTTGTACGTACCTTCAATAGTCTTTTTTCTTTTGAACAAAAACATGTTTCTTTAAATTTTTGAGACGCACCTTATTATGACAATAATTAAGCTTTAAAAATGAGCTACTGTGAGAAAAATTTAGCCAACAGTTAAATGTGCCAGTAAGTGCTTTGTCATTATCATTATTTGTAAGAGCTAATAGTACCTTTGTTTGAGAACTAGACTATAATTCAAGACAGATTAATCTTGCAATGAAAAAGCAAGTACAATTGCAAGATCATTGCATCAATGTACGGGATTAAAAAGGAAGAGGGGGTAGGTAATAAGAAAAACTTACTCTAAAGACCGGACACCTTCTTGCTATAGAATTATTGGGATATTGTTCACACAATTTTATGTAAACATTTAAAAACTAATTGCTTCATTTGACTTGTTGAAGGCGTGTGACTTGAATAGTGACTGCATTGAAACCTGGCATGGTAGCATGATAAGATATAATTCCGAAAAGTGTCTACGCATGCATTATTAAATAAAAAGGTCTAGAAAGTGATGTATTAAGTTTGTAAAATAAGAAGAGAATATAAATTTAATCGTATATATTTACTATATAATTATATTAAAAAGAAAGTTGCTAGGAGCTGTATTTCAGCTACGCATGCACACACTCTTCTCACTGCCTGTACGTGTTTCTTTACTGCAAGGTTAGCCTGTCCCGAATTATAATTGTAGGTTTTTAATCTTCAGTGAATAAATACCTCATAATCAAGAATTTGCTTTTTTTAAATATATTATAGATGAATTTGTAGCAAGTCTCCATCTGCCAACATTTGATGCTCACCTTACTGAATTGACAGACGAACAAGCCAAATACATGGGTTTATATAAGGCAGGGCCATTTAAGCCTAATTATTATAGGTAAATATTTTTATCGAAGTTATGTATGATTATGTATTTATTAAGTGCTTTTAATTACTGTCATAGATTGCTAAATAATGGAAACCCCCATTATGTGATTTTGATTGATTGATGTCTATTGCTACCAAAGAAAAAACAAAGGTAGCTTAGTGCCACATTGGAATCTCCAACAAGAGATTTCATTATTTGCCAATAGAAATAAGGAAAAATTTAACAGAAATTTTTTTATTATCTTATAAATATGCAATTTTATACAGGGTTAGTCAAAAGTCTGTACCCTCCCTTCTATCTTGAATACAAATGTATTTATGCAAATTCTAACAAAGGGAATGAAGAGGAAGTTGAGGGTGCTCTCTCTCATGGTGGGACTTACAGTGTTGTCAACATGCAAATTAAGACATAATGCAATCGTATCTACTAAACCATAGGAGATACACAAAAAAAAAACAAAACAAAACACAAACTTATTCAGCATCAAATAAACAACAAAACAAAAAAAAATTTCAAAATCCAATGAACAGATCACCCAAAGACCTCATTGCAATCTCTGCAGTTGGACAATCAGTAAACAGCTCTTGTATTGTTTGTTGTTTACAGACAAATGTACAAATTAAGTCTTTCAGCCATTCCAGAAGGTGTCCAATTGCACCATATAATTCTGCACTGCATTTCAACGATGCCATTACATTTGCAAATGTGACTGGTGTTATTTATTGCCCTGCATGCTTCCTGGATTCGTTTTCCAGATACTGTTGTGAGGTGGGTTGTGTGGCATAAAAGTGAAGCCGGCATCAGATCAGGTGAGCGTGATGGACAATGAACTGGTCCTCCTGGGCTTCATCTGACCATAACACCTTGTCATCAAATTTCAAGGTTTTCATTAAGGCGACAAAGAAACCAGTTGCAGAACTGGTGACTGTGTACGTGATATGGGTGGAAACTATGTGAATGCAGGATCCTGATGACAATTTGTTGAGAAGAACCAGCATCTGCAACAATTGCTCTGCTGCTTATGTGAGAGTTTTCAGCAACTGCTGTCAAGACTGCTAATGTATTTCCTTAGTCGACCTTGGTGTTGGTGCAGATGGACAGTTCCTGTATTTAGAAACCGTTGTACAATTTGTCTGATTACATGACAGGTTGGATGGCAATGATTAGGGTATTTTTTTCATACAGCCTAACTGTTGCATGATAGTTTTGCCTTGTCTTACCAAAGCAGAGAACCATGTTCATCATTTCCTGAGCAGTTACAGTGTCATCGTACTTTGATCTGATCTTGTTTCAGCTTCAACATGCCTTCTTATACCAATTGCACAGGAAATTGGTGTCTTCATGGTAATTTGTGGAACTTTACTGAACAGGATATTATTACAACATGAAATAATTTGCATGCTTGGCAAATGGTATTAAGCAGGGAAAAAAACAAAAACTTATTAGTTACTCCTGGGATTTGAACCCAGGATTTTTTGACACTGTTGCTCTTGCTGGGGGGGGGACTGACCCTATTCTTCTAGTTGGGGGCCAAGCAACATAATTACTTGTCACAGCTCACTCATCCATTACTCAATCCTGACAGGATTTAAGGTATTAAAGTTGCAGAGATTGTGATAAGGTTTTTGGGTGATCCGTTCATCGGATTTTGAAAATTTTTTTTTATGTTGCTTATTTGATGCTGAACAAGTTTGTAATTGTTACTTGGATGTTTCCTGTAAATGACTGACTGTAACTTCGTAAGGGTTCTGTAACATATGGCTGCAATGACAGTGTGACCCTGGGGCAGATATTCTACAAATGTGATGCCTTTACTGTCTCAAATTACGATGACCATTACCTTCATCGGCCTCAGGGCTCATTGGTTGAGTGATCGCCTCTGATGCCCAAGGAGTTGGGTTTGATCCTGGCTGGGGACGGTGAGGATTTTTTCATGGGGAAAATCCTCAAATCACGCACTTTCTTCGGAAGGGAAGTAAAGCCGTTAATCCCGTGTAGTCGTTTGCTCGTGGAGTGTTTTTGTATATCTCCTATGGCTTAGTAGATATGATTTGCATATGTCTTAATTTGCATGTTGACACCATGACAAAGAGCACCCTTAACTTCTATTCTCTTCCTTTATTGGAATTTGCATAACTACATTTGTATCCAAGATAGAAGGGGGGTACACACTTTTGACTTATCCTGTATAAAGGCTGCATCAGAAATTCTTATTCCAATTTATTTTGTTTTCCCCCAGCCTGTTAGCCAATAACTGATCGACAGATATTCATTTTCTTATGATAAAGACAAGAAACTTTGTGATTAGGTTTGTTTGGAATGTTGCATTATGAGTTCATAATAATTTATCAATAAGACAGCTATTCGTCACCTCACGTCGTTGGAATGGGTATATCTCTTTATAATGGACAACAACTCATTTAACTTGAAAAGCAGATATAGAGTTCCCGAAATTCCCCTGCAGATGGAGAATGAGAGACAGCAAGCAAAAAATGTTGGCTCATCTGGGGAAGTTTTATAGTGTTTCAGTTCATTTAGACACGAGTATTGGTCATTTGACTCGATCTCACAGTTCGAACACTGTCCAAACATCAAGTTCATAATCTTATTGTTCAAGGACAATCTGTTACTAGTCATTCCTACATGCAAGATTGTCAGAGGTGTGATGTAATTTAGTGAAAGCAATGTGGTGCAACAGGTGTTGGGGGGAATGGTTTCTGCATCATGATAACACCCTGAACAGCACACTTTTTCCTGTTCGCTATTCTGAAAATGGGTCTGAAAGGGATGTGTTTTGTAGCCATGGAGGACATCAAATCGAGTCCAACAACCAAACTCCAAGAAATTTCAAAACAAGCCTTCTACAGTGGCGGGATCGATTGAATAAGAGATGTGCTGCTTGTGTGTATGTTTTTTTGTGTGTGCATATGTGTGAGTAGGTGTGCACATGTGCGTGCATACGCATCTGCTGCATAAGCGTCCTTTATAAAGTTGATTAGGTAAGCATTCCCATATATCCTTTTTTTATATGGTACAGAGGGTAGATTATCGCTGTCTTGACCTATCAGCAGTAATCTAGGTGCTTATTCTGCTAGGGAATTTTGACAGTAGCAACCGGGACTGAGAGCTTAACATGCCCTCCAAAGCACGAGGGGTTCAAGATGAAAAAAAGCGCTGGTGGACACACAAGCAGTAGTTATCACCCCCAGCTGCAACACTGGTCCCTCGGCAAATAGGTCCGACCAAGAAGTTCCCCCAGTAGCTGTGCCCCAGTTGCCAAGACTCTCTCACTGTCAGGTCCATCAAGTCACTGGCTATCGCCAAAACAGTAGTTGGGTGTGTCCGTGTTGCTTAACTACATTGATCGGATGGTATCAGTGAAACAACTGGGCCAGGACCACCCCCATGTCCCTACATTACAGTGCTATATCATAATTCTTTGAACGTTTTTGATTGCCCTTTGTTCTGATTCGTACTCAACAAACCTTTTAAGAAACCGACGTCAACTTCAGATGTTATTAACCTAACCTAACCATCCTATCCAACACAAGATGGCTGCAGTCTGTTATCACTTCTGTCGGGCAATGATGTACCCGATCACTGAGAGGGGTATGACTAATGAGATAGCTAGAAGAAACAGCTTCTCAGATTAAGTCACCTGATTAATCCTTAGAAGAATAAAGAAAGCAAGACACATGAAGGTGGCAAGAATAAGGAGAGCTAAGAGTAAGTGATAATCAAATACAATGGACAAGTGAATAGGTTACCTAATGTCTTTTCGTGATTATGCATTAGGTGTAGCCTTTAGACTGATAGCTAATTCAAGCATGTACTAAACTTGATGAAACCACTTAACAATGATAATAAATTTTTTGAAGCCTCTTACATTGGATCCACAATATGTTCACTTAAAGCAAGCAATAAGTACATACGAGGTCTTGGATAAACAATGACGGTAGATCAGCTTCTGCTGACCACTTACGCAGAAACATGCATCGAATGTGTCCTATTGAAGAAGCCATAATGATATTAAAAGTTGTTCAGGATTCAAAAAAGGTACTAATATATAAAGCCTTAGAAATACGATCCCATTACCAAAAAACTCTGACAAAATTGTTAAACAATCAAGTTGGCACATAATAAATAATGAATATAAACTGGAGCTGATCCTCCAAACATCAGGTTATGATATTATTTGAAAAACTGGAAGGAAAAAGTGTCTGCGATAGCCCATTTGGTAGAGGCATTGAGCATATAACACATTCGAGGTTCCTTGTTCGAATCCAGGTCGCAGAAATTTTCCATCCATTTTTTCAAATATCATAACCAGATGTTGGAGGATCAGCTCCAGTTTATATTCATTATTTATTATGTGTGTTCATCAAAAAATCAAGTTGGCTTTGATAAAGATTTATTATTAGACATTGTAAATGACTTTTCTAGAATTAATGCTAATAAGCAAATTACATCATCCATAAGACATTTTTTCTTTATTTTTTTTCTTTCCCTCCATTAGTTTACTTTGTAAGTCCACCAATCAGCATCTTAGTTTGACAGGCTTTTCATACTGTACCATAAAACTGCTACGGTTTGTAGTCAATACTTCATAGACATTAGCCTTGTGATGATGGTGTAAACAAGAACACATTGGCATAATAAACTCGCCCATATTTCTTATACAGAACCACTTATTTTATTATGGTCCTTTTCAGCAATATTATAATACTATAGATCAGAGGTTTCCAACTTTATTTTAATGCGGAACCCTTCTAGACATGTTACACAGCCTATTATACAGGGTGCTCAATTTATCTGAAGACATTGAAATATCTCGAGAACCACACATCGGATCAAAAAAAGTGTGGAATGAAAAATGTTCGTCTCGGAAGGGGGACATCTAATGATACCAATATTACTAGATATTAATTAATATGCACCATTAACAAGCCAAAGAATGTTACTTTTCAAAAAAAAATGCGACATGTTATAAAAAAAAAAATTTTAACAATTATATAAGATTAAATATAAGATTAAGTATTAAATAAGAATAATATATTAATATATAAGATTATATAATATATAAGATTAAATATATATAATATTACATATATATGTAAATATGCAACCTGTTTGTAGGCTAACTAGTAGAAAACAATAGAATGGTAGCAGTGGTAAGGCTTTTTCAAGGCTAAAAAAGCTTTCTTCACCCTACTTAAAAGCGCCCTCCTCCTTTACTGCGGTGAAACTTGGAAACTGTCGATTGAACAGGCTGTTATCTATATAGTAGGCTGTGCATGTTACATATTATTGGAAGCCTTATTAATTTATATTAAATAATTAACGCAATGTTATTATGGATTAATTTTAATTTTAACTTTAGATTTTAAATTAAGAGTCTTTAGATTTCTTTGTATAAAATTAGTGAATTTCACATGGAACCCCAAAATTTTTTGGCAGAACCCTAGGGTTCTGCAGAACACCAGTTGGGAACATCTGCTATAGATATTATCAACCTGAAATCTTTAATTGTCTTGTTTAGTGATCAGCTATCATTAAATGTCTTTTTTTTTTCTTATACTCTTTGCAGGTATTAAAAAACAGATTGTTCATGCAGATAATTTGCTCCACATCATGCATTCCTGCATTTTTTTGGTTATCCGTCCATGGATATCAAGACCATCCAGTGGCTCCTCCAGTGGATTTATTGCGATAACTCAAAATATACTCATTTCATTAATAAGTTTAACAGCCCATGAAGCAATTTCCTTTATTTTGAACCTTATATGAAAGGAAAACAAATTGACTTGATTAAAAGCCACTATGAAGTAAGAAAAAAGATCGATAAATGCAGTAATTAAATATGCGTTTCATCCTTTTGCAGTAATTCAAATCGGAGGGGAAAAAGCAAGAGAAGTTTGAAATGGTCACCTAATTTATCCATCTTCCATTTTTTATATTTTTCTAGCATAGATTATCATATCTTTTAAAAAGTCAAAACAAAAATAAATATTTATATTTGAAAGAATCTTTCATAAAATAAAGGTCGAGTTGAATTTTAATACTTGACTGAAAGTTTGAAACTGCCACAACTGAGGATGCCATTGATTGCCTTTTTTAATTTCCTCCCTTCATCTTCAGATTTTTTAAAACTTAAATTTACTATAGCAGTTCACAAATTCTAGGCCATGTTGATGAAACAAGGCAATTCATTTTTTTTTCATTATTTTTTTTTTTTTTTAACTATCTCTTTACTTAGAATTCCAATATTTTAAATTGCTATTTATGTAGGCTTTTTTTAAGTTTCTAATTAAATTAGAAATATATATTAATTTAATTATAATTATTTTAGCTCATGAAACATTGAATGCTCTTAAGTTTTCCCCCTACATTCCATGATTTATTGTATTCAGTATAAACAATTTGCATACTGATGTGGAGATACTAGCAAACCTTATGAGACAAGATATTGACAATCACCTATTAGAATTATTCTCAGGTTTTAAGGTCAATTTTTTTTTTTTAATTTTATTTCTGTGCTAGTTTAAAGAAAAAAACGTGAAATTGATTTTATGCTGCCATGGAGGAACAAAAACAATTTTAATTTAGAACTGTGTTAGATATTAATAATCATAATATGAAATGATCACCGTAATGTAAGGCAAATGAAAACAAAATAGAATTTAATGTATATGGAAAAAAAAAGTTAATTTTTATAGCCTTCAGTTTAGTTAACTGAATAGTAAGTATTTTAAAAAATAAAGTACTCATTCGATAAAAATTTGAAAATGTTTATTTAACGTTAGTTCTTTTTTTTTTGGAATGATGTATGTGAATTGTAATAACATGAATATAGTTTCCAAAAGTACGCAACAATATTGTATCTTATTTTGTTATTACCATTAAAAGATATCATTATATAAAAAATTAAAAAAACCCAGAAACTTGTATAAATGACAGTTAAAATAAAGACATTGTTTTGGAGCTGAATAAATTTAATCTTGCCACAATTTCCTAAGTTTTTATTGAATTTTTTGATTGGAGCATAACCATTAATATACCGTGTGTCCCAAAAGTTGGATTGATTTTGTAGGTGAAATAGTGAAGTAGAGCAATAATGCTAACACCGGAACAACGTGTAGAGCTGATGCTTCTTTGTGTAGCTCACCACAGAACATCTCGAGAAGCTGCAGACGAATTTCATCACCGGCACCCTGATATTCCCAAGTCCACCAGGTGACAGAAGAAAATTTGGATCGTGTGAGAGATTGTCTTCGAGTGCATGGTGCACATTTAGAACATGAACGATAAGCTTGCAAAACGTGTGAACATAAAGCCAACGTTCATAAACTTCATCTGGCACGCGATTTTTGAGACACACGGTATTTTCTTTGGGTCTATTAGTAATTTTAAATAATTAAAAACAACCATGAGAAATATTTTTGATAGTTGGATGATTGAGACTTTTTTACACATTTAATATTCCATTTATACAGGAGTAACAGAATTTGAACAAAATTTTATTATAATATTATTGTAATGTAACTTATATTATTTACTTACCAGTGTAAATAAAAATAATTCTAATTGCCTCATAATCTGTGATGTGCCTACCTTCATCTGTTGTTGATGTTGCTTAGCACACTGCAAAAACAAATGAGAACTTTAACGAAAATATACCGGATGGACCACTTCGGGCGCATTCGCGTGACTCATTGATCTCTGTGGAGATATGAGATATCCAGTTCAGTGGATGCTGGGAGAGGCTGAAGGAGTTGGTCTCTGTGTAAGAGACTGTG
Source organism: Rhysida immarginata (assembly GCA_023313115.1). NCBI lineage: Eukaryota > Metazoa > Arthropoda > Chilopoda > Scolopendromorpha > Scolopendridae > Rhysida > Rhysida immarginata. Next base: position 190,052 of record JAHWFO010104322.1, on the reverse strand, counting down.
AGGAAAGGAATCTTTTCCCGTTACATCTTGGAGGAATGTTTATATGAGGTGCGATCAAAACGTCCCGGAACTGGTCCATTTTAAAGAGAAAGTGCTCTATTTAAATACATTTACGCACTGTCATCTTCAAACTAGTTTCCTTACGAATCATACAATGAGTCCAGCGTTCAGTTGAAACGAAGCACCTTCTGGGATTTGCATTGGATCTGCTTAATCATATCAAAATGGCAACCTTTCAACTGGATTTTCGGAAAGAGGGCAAAGTTTGCAGGAGCCAAATCTGGCGTGGAAGCGAAATCATGTTGTTTTTCGCAAGAAACTCGCGTGTGAGGAGAGCTGGATGAGAGAGTTCATTTGTCGTGGTGGGGCATCCAGTTTTTTTTCACGCCAAAGACCTGATCGCTTTCACCTAATGTCCTACCTCAGATTGCTCATGGCTCAAATATGCTCATTCTCAAATTTAATATCAATGATAAAATCGCATATGATCTCACACCGTAGTCACAATAGCAGTATTTTCTCAGTTCCCAATGCCCATGAAACAAAATCCTTTGAAAAACTGTTTTATGAGTGTTAGGGCTATAATTTACTGCTTTTGTGGACTTGTGCTGCTATTTGTTGCCGAGATTCGCAACCAGTCCCAGAACTGTTTGATTGTAAAGCATATAAATCAGACCAGAATAACTGAAATCGGAAGAAATAAGGTCCCGATTTACCTACCAAAAAATCAGGACTGTCCTAGCAAAATCGGGATATCTGGTCACCTTATAGAAGGTGCCTCTAAAAAGTTTGGTGAATGGAAACATAAAACAAATAAAACAAAACGTGGAAACAATATACGTTTTTATTTACCCTCAAAGTAACATCCGTTGGACACAATACACTTTTGACATCGTTGATAGCTGCTGAAATGAGTCAGCAAAGGCCTCTTTCGGGATCGTTCGAAGCACAGATGTCACACGTCGGATGTCTGGTAAGTGCAAAATGTGTGCCCTTCAGGACCCCCTTGAGAAGTCTGCAGGCGCCAGATCAGGCGAGTACCGTGGATATGCGATAACAGTTACACGACGTTGGGCCAAGAAGTTGCGTACCATATGCAATTTTTATTGATTTAAATCTTTTAAAATTATAATTACCATGTAAAATGATTTTGAAATATTATATTTATCTTATGATCATTTTCCTTGTTTATATTTAATAATAGTATATTTATTCTTTTTTATATTCTATTGCTAGCAGAGGACCCGGCATTGCCCGGGATAATTACACTTGTAAGTAAACAGAAAAATCTCAAAAAGTTAAATTATAACTCCCAATTGGTTAAATAATAACTCAATGAATACAACACAGAGCAAAGGGACTATCCATTCTACGAAAAATCCGAAAAACAGGAATTCTAGGTGATATACTGGGACTTTATTTAAACTCTTCTTGACTTGCCTCAGATTAAAACTGTTAAGTATATAAAGCCGCATTCACATATACGCGAGAAAGACCTATTCACGCCAGATACAATTCTCGCAAGGCCATTCACATATACGCCAGGGCCATTTCTCGCGCGAGTGGACGCAACTGGTGCCAGAAAAGGTGTTGCCAGAGTTTTCTGTTTGAAACAGAAAAGTCTAGCTCTGGCGCGCAAGAGCGAGAAAGACTCGCGGATAGAGACCACTTGAAACCTCCAGGTACTGAACTTAAGTCTTTTCAGCCCAGTGTGACCAGATTTTTTTTCAAGAAAATACTAAATGCAACGGCAAAAAAATACCAAAAAATACTAACACATAGTGCTTTAATACTAAATAAAATACTAAATGCGAAAGTACTCTAATCAAAGAACGTATAAGGATAAGAAGGAAAGGCTCGCGTAGACGTAAGTGGCGCCGCCCAAGTCTGGCGGGAAATGTGTGTTGCAGAGAAGCCCCCGTTTGATGATCGGGCAGCTTTTATCACGTGATATAAACATAGCCTTCACTTCTTATCCTTATACGTTTTTTGATTGTTTGTGCTGCTATAACAATGCATTTCAGCGCGACCTCAGCTTATCACATATCTTGCGCGTGTGTTGCTAAGGGTAAAACAATTGCCAAGCAAATTAACTTATGGCCACAAATCCTGGTCAGTAACTTATTTTATCCTAGTAAAATTAACTTATTTTATCCTGGTCAGTAGGAAACTGTGAAAAGGATAATGATAAACTTTTATCGCCAACTTGAATTCGAAGCAGTTGCAAAGTCTTCTTTTGACTCAGATCCAATAACTCTAGACACTGAAAATCCAAATTTATTTGAAACAAATTCGGATGCATACGTTGCAGGTTTTTCAGCCAAAAAAAATTCTTGAAAAAAAATGAATGCATTGACTGCAATTGATTTTATTTTTTTTTTATTTAAAAAAAATTATGTTCAACATCTTTTCCACGGTCTAATTTTTTGTGGTGTCTGCTTTTAAATCACTTTTAAGAAAGTAAGTGAATAAAAGTCATGTTAAAATATTTGCTTTCTTTTTAAAATATATTAAAAATTACAGAATTTTAAAAAAATTACAAGATTTCATTATAAAATAATATTATGGAATAAAATAATTATACTTTCAATATAATAAACCGTGTCAGTAAATAAATGAGAAAATAAATGAACAATAATTTAATTTAGCATTTTAAAACTAAATAAAAAAACTTTAATGAATGCAGGCATAACAAAGCATTTGCTGCCCTCTTTGACATGAGCGAGAGCTTCTCTGCATACCACTTTCCCGCCAGGCTGTGGCGGCGCTAGGATCTACAAACTTACACTAAATCAAGTAGAGCTTTCATTCTTTTCCTTAACGTTCTTTGCTCTAATACCATAGATACATAATACATTACTATATATCTGTGTTTAATACTAATTAAGGTACTGAATATTAGTGCGTAACGGAAATGGAAATCGGAATTGACCATAGAATTCTTGAGTTTAAAGCAGCTAGAAAAGCACTGAAGTGCCATGAATTATATGTTGCGTTAAAGCCTCTTCTCGCATTACAGGTAGGGAAACTAGATGAAAAGGTGTTGCTAATTACAGGTGTTGCGTTGCTTTTCTAGCAGCGAGTTTAAGCGTCTTGAAACTCAACAATGATCCGCTCTCTGATATAATAAGAAGCAAATATCAAAATCGGTTTCGGGTTCAGTTTTTCAAATTGGAGGATTGGAACGGAATTGGTATTGAAAAAATAAAAAGATGTATGGGAATCTGAATTTGAATTTAGCCATTTAACAAGGTGCTTACTGGATTAACCTATTCGTGCTGACTGACAGGCTGACAGACACTGAATCGACAATCGAACAGTGAAGTGTACATTTCTTCAGATGGGACGAAAGCAGGGCTTTCACAAAGCTCATCGAAACAGAATAAATTCCAAATGAAATACACTGAGGTAAGTCAAGATTCTTCAAGATTGACTCAAGAAGCCTAACCAACCCAAGCGGTCTTCCATATTATACAAAAAAGAAAATAAGATTGACGATTGTCAGAAAGAAAATACAAACGAAAAAAATAATAATAATCATTTATATAAAATCAGCGACGGTGGACGTTGTCACAACAAAGAAAAAATCTAACAATGGGTTATTTCCTGATTATACAAACAGGTGGGTTCGCTCAACACCTCCTAAAGAGAAAGCCTCTGCACGGAAACCGTCATACATTGTTACATCATCATAGTAGTGCAAATTCAGGGCTTATTATTGGTAGAAATACGAATAACAAAGCACTACTAGATGCGTTCGAGAGTATAGAGTCCAAATTTCCATACTCTCGAACGCATCTATGTCAAAAACCATTTGCACGAATTTGTCATAAAAATCAAAAAAATACCGGAAAAATATATATAATTTATATAAAAATACTGAAAAAATATATAATTTATATGAAAATACTAAAAAAAATACTAAATATACAAAAATACTAACGCTTCAAATTCTAGTCCAAAAAATACTAATTTAGTACCAAAATACCAAATCTGGTCACACTGTTTCAGCCAGCATGCCAGGCGCAATCAATCCATCTCATTCAGTCTGTATTAGGGTTTTTCGATATGGAAAATGATGTCGATATTCAGATATCGATATTATTCTCATTTAGTATTATCAAATACAGTACTTGATATTGCAAAAAATGTCGAGTGTTCATTCACTACTTAACAATTACTTTAATTTTCAGGTTTTTAACGTTAATAGTGTATGTTGGAAATAAATATCAATAGTTAAACACTATTAATTAAAGCAAATTTTATTTTTCATTTTGTAAAGGAACAAACTCCTGCTCACGTTTTGTAAAATGTATGTCTCACTGACACCATCATAAAAATTATAAAAGTTATACAAAGTTATAAAATGGGCTAATGAAACGAGAGGAAGCCCAAGGGGAAACATCTTGCCAATAGGGGAAGTGGGAGGGGGGGGGACCAAAACATAATACAGTAAACTCCCGATTATCCGCGCGTGGTACGAAAAGTGATAAAATACGTACTAAAAAGTTAGACCGAACTGACAAGTTTTTTTTAGTGCAAAACGCGCGCAGGCCTTCTCCGAACTCGGACAGTAGGCTGGCACGCAATCTAGTACTGTATTTTTATCTCCGAGCCACTGACAATACGCAGGTGTTCGCGCCAAGGTCGCTGAACTCCCCCTCCCACCATTCCCCTCCTCTTTCTCTCTCGCCTACAGCCGTAGGCCCCGCCTACTCATGTGTCCAAACTATCCCCTCTCATCTGACACTTCAGTATTGAGTAAGTGCTGACGCTGACCGGTCGATGTTTAACAGTATTGTTCGTCTTTTATCGTGTTTAGTGATTGTGTTGCCTGGTTTGGTACATTTTTCGTTGCGGATTTAAAATGGCTGAAAAGCGAAAGAAGGTTGTGTTGACGATTGCCCAAAAACTGGAAATTATTTCAAAATTAGAAAACGGCGCTTCAAGGAAGCAGATGTGTTTGGATTATGGAATCGGGGAAACAACAGTACGTGACATTTTAAAGAACAAAGAAAAATTGCTGAACTTTGCATCAATGTCAGACAGTGCTTCCGGAATGAAAAAACGAAAAACTATGAAGAAGTCTACATTTGATGAACTAGATACGGCTTTGGCGGAGTGGTTAGCTCAGGTGCGAAGTGAGGGAACTCCCGTAAACGGTCCTATCATCGCGGCTAAGGCAAAAGTATTTTTTGATTTGTTAGGCATGGAAGGCAAATTTGATGCATCATCCGGCTGGTTAACTCGTTTTAAGCAGCGTCATGGAATTCGTGAGATTGGAATTCATGGGGAAAAACTTAGTGGCGACCAGCAATCAGCGGACGATTTTCAACAGGAATTTGAAGCATTAGTGTCAAAAGAGAAGTTATCATTTGAACAAATTTATCACTGCGTTTACATGCACACTTTCGATCCGGATCGAAAGACAAGTTTCAAGTCAATCCTGCAAAAAGTGGCATGTAAACAGGCTTCAAAACCCCGATCCGGATCGAGTTCAATCCCGTCGAAAGAGGTGGTTTGAAACCAGGGAAGCACCCTCAGGAAAGAGGTCAACCCAATAATAATATCCGGATCGAGTTTAAATTTGCTGTTTGGTTGAAAGAAAAAATATAGAAAATTTTAGCTAAAATAAGTTCTTGGTTGATTTATACCTCAACACAATAAATATCTATAAATAAATAAATGAATAAATTTTAAAACACATTGCATGTTTAAATTTTTTTTTTGTAAACTTTTTTATCAAAATGTCATTTTTCCTAATTAAAAATTTTCAAATTGTCAATCAAATTGGAGTTTTATATATATATTTTTTTTTATCAAAATTTAATTTAATATTTTTTTTTATCAAATTATAATTATCAAATTAAATATTATATTTATATCAAAATTTAAATTTAACAATTTCTATTTTATTAAATTATAATTTTATAATTTTTATTATTTAATACAATTAAATAAACAATTAAATTGAAGTTTTTGATATAAATCTAAAAATTAATTTGATAAAATCAATTAAAATTATGTTTTGATAAGAATGTATAAAATTATATTTTGATAAAAATAAGAATAAAAAACTTAAACATGCAAATGCATTTTAAAAGTTATTAAGGATTATTATATTGAGGTAAATAAATCAAAAACTTGACATATAAATAACATTATAGTTAACATTATAAATAACCTCAACCTTATTATTTATATATAGAAAATTTTAATTGAAAACAAAATTTAAAGTAAAAATCAATAATTACAAAATGTATTGATTGTCAATTAAATTTCTAGGCGATAATAATGAGAAAATTTTAAAAAATTGAATTTCAGCCGTATTTTAGAGGAAGCGTAATTCAAGTGATAAGGTCGACTGAGCCAACAATGGCGGATTTTGTAGCAGATGACAAAGTCGGGCGTGCTTTCCTAATCTAGAGCTTTACCCACAGGGCATCTTATTGGACTCGATCCGGATCGAGTTAGATGCATGTAAACGCGAGGCAATTTTGGATTAACTCAAGTCGATCCGGATCGAAACGTGCATGTAAACGTAGTGCATAATGCTGACGAGTCTGGACTCTTTTGGAAATGCCTTCCCGCCCGCACGTTAGCATTTGAATGTGAACGTCAAGCGCCTGGACACAAAAGTAGCAAAGAAAGATACACCATCATGTCGTGCAGTAATGCTACAGGTAGTCATAAGCTTAGGCTTGCTGTCATTGGAAAGGCTAAAAAACCGCGGTCGTTTAATGCACAGGCGCGGATGACACACGAAGAGGCTTTACAACACGTCGACGGACTGCTCCATTATTTAGAGGAACAAGACGAAGACGCGCAGTTGGCTGAAAAACTTATGCTACGCAAAATTCAATCGCGGATCAAGAAAAAATGTTTCCAAAGCAAGAAACAAAAACAAGTGACTGACTTTTTTAAGAGGTAAGATTATTTTACGTCTTACTGTATGGTAATATTGTATTAAATAAACTGATTTTTCATGTTATAATTGTTTTCTCTTTTATTCTCTTCCATTTTCAACATTTTTGCGGATTATCCGCGATTTTCGTTATCCGCGGTAGCCGCGCCACCCAATTCCGCGGATAATCGGGAGTTTACTGTATTTGGTTTGTACAATCAGTTACAAATAAATACAAAAAGTAATTAAATAAGTTAAAAATATTTAAACATTAAATAACAGAATTAAATTGTTATTGTTAAATACAAATATTGCTTGTTGGCCGAGAGCGCTGAGGCGCAGGTCTTATCGCCCTCGCAACCAGCAATTTGCGGGTTTGAATCCCGCTTGGGGCATGGATGTTTGTGTTTGTTCTTTATTATAGAAACCCCGTGTTGGGCTCTGGCCTGTTGGGGGACAACCTGCGGGTTGTTTAAAATTAGAAATTAAAAAAATTAATAATAAAATAATAATTAAAAATACAAAATAATAAAAAAATGTTTATTATACTATTACTTTTGAAAATGCAGTACTAAATAAAATCATACAGAAACATTCATTTCTTACTTTATTGTCCAGAGATTTATTACACTAATACTTTTATAGAAAAAAAAAAAGCAGTTTAAAAATCGTGATCTTTCCACTCGTTAATTAGAACCACAAATGAACTTTTACAAATAATAGTTTTAAAATATTAAAATGAAATATAACGATTGAACTTGTACAAAAATCAAGTATAAAAATTTTTTTGGGTTTTCCAAAGTACTCGATATATCGATATTTTAGAAAATCATACTGAGTATTGTCTCGATATTTAAACAATTTCGATATATCGGTATATCGATATTTCCGACTCGATATTATCAAAATCATCAAGATCTAATACCAACAAATTTTTTTTATTATTTTGATTTTTTATTTGTTATTTTTAATTACCGGTAGTATTTTAATATTTATTTAATTCTGTTATTTAATGTTTAAATATTTTTAACCTATTTAATTATTTTTTGTATTTATTTGTAACTTTATGTCTTCAGGCCCGTTCTTAGGCATACGCTGACTACGCATCCGCGTAGGGCCGCATAACACCTAAGAACGGGCCTGATGTCTTAGTCCCCCCCTCCCACTTCCCCTATTAGCAAGAAGTTTCCCCTTGGGCTTCTTGTCGTTTCATTGCCCATTTCACAACTTTTTATAGCTTTTATTATTTTTATGATGGTGTCAATGAGACGTGCATTTTACAAAATGTGAGCAGGTCTTTATTTCTTTACAAAATGAAAAATAAAATTTGCTTTAATTTACTAGTGTTTAACTAATGATATTTATTTTCCACCATAACTATTAACGTTAAAACTTGATAATTAAAATAATTGTTAAATATTTTTGGTTATATCAAGTATTTGATAAAACTAAGCACGAATACCGTAAAATCTTGAATACACGCCGGTCTCAAATAAAAGCCGGGTGGAGTGTAAAAAATAGATTAAACGCCGGGTCTTTTTCGGGTCATCGATATAAATTCCGGCGTTTTTCCTCACTTTCAGGTTATTAAACGTCTTTTCATGTATATGCCTTCTCATTGGCCGCTTCATTTAACCCATTCTAACTTTATATATATAAATTTCACATCCATGACATTCATATAAATGTCACATTCATGAAACCATTAAGAGACACCTTAAAAGCACAAACACTGTTACTACTTTCATTCCCGGTGGTTGTACGAAATACATTCAGGCCCCAGATGTTTCTTGGAACAAACCTTTTAAAGCACGCATGACTGAACTGTATGATGAGTGGATGGCGGGAGATGGATTAAGAGTACACAAAGCCTGGCGGTAATTTAAAGCCTAGCGACCGGGAAAAGTCAGGGAATTTTACGCAATCGTTTTGGGACACCCTATTAGACATCCTATTATTGGGAATATCCCTTAACACCGGGTCTCGATTAATCGCCGGGGGGGGGGGGGGGGGCCCGGACCATTGAAACATATAGACGCCCGGGCGTGTATTCAAGATTTTACGGTAATATCGATATTCTGAATATCGATATCATTTTCCATATTGAAAAACCCTAAGACCCCTTTCACATGAGGCCACTATGGTGACGCGGCCGGGTCGTTACACTGCTGACAGTTGAACCTTTCACACGTGGTGGTGACCGCGCCATTGGACGCGCGGCCAGAAGAGGGGATGTGCTCCATACGCGATTCTTCGAGCCACCAGATTGGTGGCGCGGCCGCGTCGTTACACTGCTCACAGTAGAGCCTTTCACACGATGCCACGCCACCACCATTGTTGGGGAGCTTAGGAAGGGGGTTTCCATAGTAACAAATCGTTTGGGGCAACGTGAACAAAGGGTGACTATTTCCTTTACCACCCCTCGCAAACACCTGTGCAGCCAGTTCGCCAGCTGGGTGTTTGCTTATTTCCGTGAATAAAGGGTGACTCATTTCTGGTGGCCGCGGGTGGCAGGAGAATCTGAGCACGCCACCAAAAAGGGTGGTGGCGCGGCCGTGGTGGCGTCGTGTGAAAGGGGCCTAATACAGACTGAGATGGACTTGTTGCGCCTGGCAAGCAGGCTGAAAAGATTAAGTTCAGTATGTGGAGGTTTCAAGTGGTCTCTATCCGCGAGAGTGGCGGCACTAGGGTCAACAGAACCGTAAATCCGGTGGCTACGACAGAACTTACACTAAATCAAGTAGAGCTTTCCTTTGTTTCCTTGTATGTTCTTTAGTATAATCTTGCATTTATGTTAATATATTGTGATGAGTTGTAAGCAGTATGCTTGATATTAAATTGTTAATATTCCGTAACTGCAGTAGCCTACGTCTGTTCTTTGAGCATTTAGCATCTTCTCGCGAGTCTAAACAACCCTGCCTCACCGCATGGGGGGCACACATTTTCACACATCTTTTCCTAATGACTTACATCATATTGATTAGAGTTGAAATGAATTCAAGCCTTAATTTTCCAGTAACATTAGTCATCAGCTAAACTATCATGTGAGAAGTGTTCAAAGGAAGAGTTGAGACAACTACAGGGTGAGTCAAAAGTCCCCGAACTCAAAGTTTAAAAAATGTTTGCTGCAAAACCATAAAAGATATCCCAGTATTGCTTCATGTGGTTGTTGTATGTAACCTTGGGAACGTGTTCCACAATGTGAGAGTACCAGGTGACAAGATACTTTTCGAGAAGTGACGTTATGTCGGTCATTGTTCTCACGCAAGATCAGAGTTGCCTTGTTAGAAGCTTATTTTGCAGAAAAATCGTATGAACGTTGCATTCAGTGCTTTTAAAGGAAGTTTCCTGATGCTCCTATACAAGGAAAACAACTGCATATGATCTTGTAAACCAGTTTCACGAGACAGGCAGTGTGTATGATAAGCCTAAAAGTGCCCGACGGGCCGAAGTAACGACTATAGTGGCTAGAAGAATCTAGACACTATAATCCTATCTGACCTCCCGCGTAACACGCATCTATGTCGATTACAGCGCCACCGCTACTATCATCAAATCGGGAATCAATCGCGTAGCATTGCGAGTAGTAGCCGCTGCCACACTATTCTTCTAGTTTCAGGGGGAAATCCTGAGATCACGCACTTCCTTCGGAAGGGAAGTAAAGCCGTTGGTCCCGTGTAGTCGTTTGCCGGCTGCACGTTAAAGAACCCTTGCGAGGCAAAATTTGCGGCCCCTATAACGCCGTCCTGAAATGACCATAGCAGTTGAAAAGGACGTTAATACCAAACAAACCAAACCAAACCTATTCTTCTAGACACTATAATAACGACTACGTTTCTGGAGAAAATTCAAGTTTCCCTGCAGCGCTTTCCACAGAAGTCACTTCGGGTCGTATTCAGCCTGCCAGTCAAAATATCTAAAGCTAGGGCCGTAGAAAATTTGGGTAGTGCAAGAGTTTCGTTCTTTGGATTCGGAAAAGCACATTGTTTATTGCAAATGGTTTAGGATTTTAAGCGCAAGAGTTTTACGCCCAAGAATGTTTCTCCATGAAGTTGAATTTCACACCCCATCAGACACTTTTAGACTTATGATACATACAGCTTGTCTAGCGAAACTGGTTTACAAGATCATGCACAGTTGTTTTTTATTAAATTATTTATTACCCTTATTATACCGTTATGGAATAGTAATCTTGGGGTTTGCATCAAATCATGTCAAGAATAGACTTCATAGAGTGTATAGTCTATTCACAAAACTTTATTTTTACCGCTATATTAGAATTGGTATTTACTCCTTTTCTCAGATCTTGCAAGATTTGAACATTTGTGATTGTGTTGACATCTTTCATGCGAAGATTTTAAAATTTGTTGCTAATATCATTAATGGAAAGATTGATAGTCCTTTTTGTTTGGCTTACTTAAACTTTAACTGTAATACGCGGTTTAGAAACCAAGAATTGTTTTATATTCCTTGCTTTAATTTTAATTTATTAATTAAAATTTTATCTGGTTTTAATCAATTGCATAATGCTAAGAGTAATTTTGATTGTTTTTTATAGTATTGTCCAGTTTTGGTCTTTTATATAATTTCATCAATAACTTCATTAATACATAATTATTGTTTTGTTTTTGTTTTGTGATTTGTCTTTGTTCTCGGTGCCTTGGTGGGGATTCCAGTGTATACCTTTATCCTTATCTTTGGTAGCAATAAATCAATTAATAAATCAATCAGGAAACTTCCTTTGAATGATTTTTCAATCAGGAAACTTCAGCACTGAATGCAACGTTTGTACGATTTTTCTGCAAAATAAGCTTCTAACAAGGCAACTCTGATCTTGCGTGAGAACAATGACCGACATAACGTCAGTTCTCGTGCGCACACGCAAAAGCATCTTATCACCTGGTAGTCTCACATTGTGGAATGCGTTCCCAAGGTTACATATATCAAACAGTCAAACACAAGAATCAATACACGGATATCTTTTATGGTTTGCAGTAAACATTTTTTAAACTTTGAGTTCGGGGACTTTTGATTCGGCCTGTATGACATGGCTAACTCAACTCACTTGACTACTCAAGACTGTGAGGTCAGATGAGGGTACGAGTTGCCACTTGATAGTTGTCGCCGAGAAACCTCTGAATGAGGACTGCACGATGAGCAAGAGCAGCATTCCACTTTTGAATCAGCAATTTTCCAGTGCACAAAATAGACCATAGAGAAGTGTTTGCAGTGGCCATGTAATCATACATCAGCATTTGTAGAATGGAAGAAGACTCAGAACAAATCCTGAAAATACCCCCATTTTAGAAGTAATTTTAAAAATATACAAAAGTAGCTCAGATCCAAATAAAAGAAAGCTTATTCTCAATTCACAACTAAATTTCCATATCTTATATATTCAATACTATACTCAGTCTCTCTGTATCAGTAGAGAAACTCACATGACTAAAGTGTAGGGATTCCAGACATCCCTGTTTTCACGGGACAGTCCAGTTTTTCACAAGTTATTAAGTTTTCTTATCTTAAAAAGTTTGAAAACAAAATAATAACCTGTAGTAATAAATAAAGCATATAGATCATTATAATGTTTAATGCTGTGCTTATTTCTCAGGTTACTTTTTAAGTATCCCAGCTTTTTGTTTTGAAAATCTGGGATCCCAACTAAAGTGGCCTCTTTAGAAAGTAGCCCCTTTCAGTGATGCCAGATCTAGGGTTTTTCCTATCCCATCAATATCTGATAAGAAAATAAAAACCCAAGAAAAATGCAGACTAATAGAAGAGATAGCACGTGAGGGGAGAGAGGAAAAAAAAACCCAAATCTTGGTGGCAACAAAGATCCACTTGACTTGTAATATTGCTTTTCATACCATATGTCACTTGACTCAGAATTTTTGCCATCATACTTTTTTTTTCTTTTTCCTTATTTCTTCCGGAAAGTCAAAAAGTGATTTTATTATTTTTTATTTTGTGCTTGCAAAAAGATCACTTTAGTCCCACGAGTTTCTCTACCGATATAGATCAATTGGTTGACATTTACATTTCCTTTGTTTACCATTTTCATTATCATCTGCATAAACCAATCCCGCGACTTCTATAATTTAAAAATTTCTTTGTTTATCTTATTATTTCGTCACCATTTATTGTAAAAAGTAAACCATCTCTTATGAACACTTTGAAAAAGGCAGTAATAAATGCCAAAAGTAGTAGTGTCAAATTTAAATTTGCACCATGTTGTACTGTAAAGACTCAATCAAATGTATTAATTGCATAACCCTAAATTTGAATGATGTATGCAATCATGGTTTTTAGATGTACGAGGTCTGTTCAAAAAATACGTAGACTGTTTGAATTGCGCGGGCCCTGTTGGTCCCAATCAAAATCGCTTGGTGTCGCCATCTTCTGACAGATCCGCTGATTACAAGGCAGTTTTTTGATTGCAAATATCAGTATTGGTTGATTAGCTACGCGGTTGTTTGTGAAGTGTGTTTTTATTCGTTTGGCGGATTTTTAGAATGAGTGACTTGAACGAGCAAAGAGTTGCTGTGAAATTTTGTGTTAAACTCGGAAAAACTGCCACTGGACGAGTGGAAAAGGCCAGAAATGTGGACGAGAGGTGACTGGTTGTTTCATCACGACAACGCTCCAGCCCATTCAGCCCTCAGAACTCGAGAGTTTTTGGCCAAACACTCGATCACTGTTCTTCCTCACCCACCCTACTCACCTGACCTCGCTCCTTGTGACTTCTTCTTGTTTCCCAAACTCAAAAGACCTTTGAAAGGAAGGAGATTTGAGACGATTCCCGACATAAAGGCAAATGCGACGAAGGCGCTGAAGGACATCACAAAAGAAGCGTTCCAGGACTGTTTCCAAAAGTGGAAACACCGTTGGGATAAGTGTGGGCGTCGGGGAGGAGAGTACTTTGAAGGGGACCCAGATGTGTAACTTCTGAATAAAGTATATTTTGTTTTATGACGTCAGTCTACGTATTTTTTGAACAGACCTCGTAAATATATTAAAGAATAACCCAAAATGTCTTGAGTTAATGTAAATATATTTATCCCAGACATATTTCCTAGCACTGCCAAGTATAAATAAATTGAATATAAATTGGGAGTTCTTGGTATTGTTTCTACCAATGAATAAATGGCGAAACTAGTCGGAAACTCTGTTCTCCTTTTATTGTATTGTAAAGTCTCTACCAATTTTATTTATAAATAAATAGACTGAAGAGCCCAACAAGCAGTTATACATTAGAATTTATATTTCTGTTATATCCTTCCTTCATTCACTTTAATTCTACAGAATTGGAAGCCTTCATATGCAATTTCTGCAGATTCAAAATTACTAAGTGAACATCTTAGTTAGGGTTACCAGACATCCTCGTTTATCCGGACATGTCTTCTTTTTTGTCTCTTAAAAATTGTCCGGTCTGAAATTAAGAAAATGGAGCAATGTCCTCTTTTTCTGTCGCGACCTGAACGATTACGTACATGAAGTTGATTGTGAACGATAATAGAGTCCAAATTTGTGTGTCCTCTTTTTTAAAGTTTGTCATCTGGTAATTCTCATCTTACAAGGGAATCCACTTTAACAACGGAGTCCTTGTATGGCTATGTATGCTCAGATTTTTTCATTTTCATCTCACGCGAACCCTAATTTTCGCCCACATGTTCTCAATTGGGTTTAAATCTGGGAGTTACCCGGCCACTCAATAACACGAATGTCCTTTTCTTGAATTAGTTCTTTGACCTATGAGCTGGTGCGCCATCATCTTAGTAAATAACATCATCTGGAAAGAGAGATTCAGCGTTTGGAATCAAATAACTTTCCAGCAATTCACAATAAACACCGAAGTTAACTTTTGAATTGATGATACAAAGTTCTCCTACATCTTTACTTCCAAAACATCCCCAAACCAGAACCTTGATTGGGTTCTTTGCTTGACGATTCACACAGGATGGTTGAGCTGCTTGGTTACGGGATCTCCACACTCTATTTCTGTTATTCAAATTTAGACAAAACATGGATTCGACACGGAACAAAACTTTGCTCCACATTAACGGTCTCCAGTTCAAGTGCTTTTACACCCTTTCAAGACGTTTTTTCTTCTGAGCTGTAGTTAGAATCGGCTTTTTCGATGCGATGCATGATTTGATGTCCATGTCTGCTAGTCTTCTGTTTTTTAATCGAATGGGATACATATTTGCCTATGATCCCCGATAGTGCTGAGGCAACTTGCCTTATTTTAGCTCAACTGTCACCCGCTACAGTGGCTTTTAACTTTCTCAAATCCCGATTGTTGAGCACCTTTGGACGTCCACGTCGAGGTTTGACATAAACAGTTTTCGTTTCTCGCCATCTTTTTATAATTATGCTGATGATATTTTGTCCTCTGTTGACTTTCTTTGCAATTTCAACTTGTTTAAGTCCTTTCGAATGCCAAAAAATAATTTCATTTCTGTCCTTTTCAGAAACTTGTGTCTTCGCCATTTTGAGACGTTTGCAATTATTTGCTGCAATCTAGAAAATTTCCCTACCATTCCCTATTTTCTAATTTGGGTTTGACCCAATTTTGCATAAAATTTTATTATTTTTTTTAAATTATAAATTTTTCCCGACCGTTTAAACGAAAATATCCCAAACTTTTGAAACAAATTCTTTAATTTTGAGACAGATATGTAAACTTTGAGTTTGAATAAAGTTCAATGTTTAAATCATAATTATTTACAATTTTACAGACTAATACAATACAGTAAGTCATGTTAGTTTCGTAAGTTTGGAACTGATAGTTACAAATCAACCGATTTTTTAGGAACTTTTGTGTGCTTGGTGACGTATTGTACATGTTTGAGGGATTCCCTTGTTAGTAAAATATTGCAAGTATCTGATTATGATTCAAAATGTTGGAGACTATCAATAATGCTATTTTCATAATGAGGAAGTGAATTATCACACTAAACCTACAAGCCTTTGCAATCTCTACTTCTAAAAAACTGACACTATCTCCATCCGTGATGTCATGCCCACTAAAAATCGCTGTCTTCAATTTCATGACAATATCATTTACCTAGTATTGATTTTAAATAAGGTGATATGTAACCATGGACTTGGTTTAAAATTAATTTAATGTGTTGCATTAAGTTAGGATATTTAAAAAAAGTATTTTTATATTGCTGTAATATGCAGGGTGTCCGAAAAAGAATGTACCCTCTTCAAAAACACATTCTCGGGCCCCCTGATGTGATATTAGAATCCTTTATATATCAAAAGTTTTTACCTACCCTACAAAGATTCAATACGGGCGCCTTTCGTGTCATGGATTGCCGAACTCTGTCCACTGTCTCCTCTGAATCTGAAAGACTTTTTGGTCTCAGGAGGGTGGTTTTGCCTTTGCATAGGCAACCTGTCTCCATGAGTTGTCTATGCCAACGCTTAACGGAGTTTTTGTCAGGTGGATCGATCCCAAACTGTCGTCAAAGGTTGCATTGAATTGTGATAACGGACGTTGTCTTTGCGTATTCCACAGCACAAAATGCCTTCTGTT
>JAHWFO010104322.1:51753-126431 GCA_023313115.1 Rhysida immarginata | reverse complement strand
CCGGGGGGGGGGGGGAGTAACCTCGCAGCTAGGTGTGTGCTAAAGAAGCCGTCCTAAGAAGGACGCACCTAGCTCTAAGAAAAAAGAACAAGTCAGGTTTGCGAGAAAATTAATTCTACGCCAGGGACCCGCTCGTGAATGATTAGAATAATAATAGATGATATGAGAAAATGTCCTTAGTTAGGTTTGCGAGGAAATTAATCCCAACGCCAGGGACCCAGAAGGATAATGAGCGTCTTGATGTACTGGTTTACGGGAATATTAATTCCAACGCCAGGGACCAGCACATAAGACGTAACAGAAGGTGAATATCGCCCTGAAAAGGGCGCACCGTGAAATGAGAATAATGAAATGATACCTGAAAAGAGAGTAGAGTGATACCTTGAAGAGCTAGTCCGTTTTGATCGTCCTCAGCCTAGGTTCCGTCCTTCCTCGTTGACTCATGTTATGAGCACAACCCGACAATCGAGCAGTGTAGTGAAACGTTATTCGAGTAGCACTTGAAGCTAAGCTTCCATAATCTCACCCTTCCTAAATAAATGTCAAGGGAATTACACTGAAGTAGTTAAGAAGCGTGATGAACCCATAAAGGTCATCCATAATATGAAGGAGAAAATACCCCCTCTTGGTTGGAGGTGATTTTGATTGACGACTGTCAAGACTAGAAGCAGACCACTAGTATTAGATAAAACACGACCTATGAAGTCCAGTAATCTGGAAATAAGACATTATCAATGTCTTCAAAATTAATATCAAGTATATGCCTTGATCACGATATCTCTTTCTATGTATAGGATGATTTAAAATGCCCGAGACTAGCTCGTTGCTATGATTTTCTATATTGGGCAGCATGGATTCCATGAGCCCTTGAACGTATTTGCCAATATGAGTCATGTTGAAGTCATTATAAATGGAGGAATTGCGAACAATTCTCTGATCTTTTTGCGCAATAGTCCTAAGGGTAACGTTTTGGAACGTTTGCAGTTCTTTCCACCTAGTCTTACATATTGTGGCCCAGACGGGCATACCATACGTCAAGATGGTCCGAACAATGACCTTATAGAGTAGGAGTTTATTATCAATGTTTAGAGCACTATTCCGGCCCAGCAGAGCAATCAAGCTAAACTTGGCTCTCCTGGCCTTATTCAACGCATAAGTTGCGTGGGGAGTCCAGGTAAGTTTAGAGTCAATGACAACACCAAGATATTTATAAGTTTCAACCCAGTCCAGTTTTTTGCCATATAGTGTTAGAGAATCTAATGATCTCTTTCTCTTCTTGGAGACAAACATCGCCTTGCATTTGTCTACATTCAATTTTAGCCTCCACTTGCTAAACCAGCTTTCACACTCCTTTAGAGCCTTCTGTAGCCGCGAGACTACTACGGCTGGTTGACGAGCACAGGTCAGTATAGCAGCGTCATCTGCGTAAAAAAAGAGCTTACATTTGGAAGGACTTGGAAGGTCTCGCATAAAGTAATTGAATAATACTGGCCCCAGGACTGAACCCTGTGGGACACCAGCTTTTACTTCATACATATGAGTTAGACTATCTCCAACTCTGGCCTGAAAGAACCGGTTGGAGAGAAACGAGTGTATCAGAGTAATTATATCTTGAGGAAATCCATCCATAATCATTTTAAAAATAAGACCATCGTGCCAGACTTGGTCGAAGGCTTTGTGTACATCGAGGAAAACGACCCCACAATACATAGAAAGATTAAGGGGCTCATTGATATCCGCTGCGAGCCTCCATGTTTGGAGTTGGCAGGAATGGTTTGAGCTAAAGCCAAATTGTTCATTGCGGATGAGATCGTTGGCATCACAGTACTCAATGAATCTCTTGAGAATTGTTTTTTCCAGGATTTTGGAGATTGATGGTAACAAGCTGATGGGCCTGTAGCTAACAGGATTTGCAGGATTTTGTCCTGGCTTAGGAATGCTTAAGACAACTGATTGCTTCCAAGCATCTGGGAAGTAAGTGTTCTTCCAGCAGTCATTAATCACTTTTGCAATATCTTGAATTGTATTTTGAGGTAAATTCTTTAAAGCACTGTTCTTAATAGAGTCTTTACCTGGAGCTTTTCTCGTTTTTAAATTTTTAATGATGCTTTGGACTTCATTTATATCAATGCTTTGTTTTGGTAATTCATTGCCGTGAATATTATAGAAGCCAGTTATGCAGGATTTTACTTTCTCAGACATATCAAGTCCTATTTGCCGACCATCAGTAGGCGTGACAAACTGTTCTGAAAGTGAACTTGCAATAAGCTGCGCTTTGTCATCATCATTCGTGATGAATTTGCCATTTTGGGCTAACAGTGGTGGGATATTAATGGCTTTATTATTTTGTAAGGCTCGTCCATGCACCAAATAGAGTTATCGTGGGTCGACAGAATCTTAACTTTATCGCTCCACCTGTCATTACGAAGTGCTTTTACCTCCTCGTGAACTCTTCTAGTGAGCCTATTATACTTGGTCTTAAGCCATGAATCACGAGTTCGGTACCACTGCCTTCTAACCTTATTCCTTTGCTCAATTAATTGTCTGATTTCTGGTGCGAGATCAAGGTGATCAGCTCGCTTCGACACTAAGGGTGAAGCACTAGAATCAATAGCTGCATTTATACGTTTAGTAAGCCTTTTCACATTAGTATCTATGTCGCTCGTACTATGTACGTTATTTAGTGGGTCGTCATCGTTTTTGAGAATTTCTCTAAAAAATTTCTAGTCTTGTTTGAGCCTCAGTTCTTCTTTGAGGTCAATGTTTACGTTGTCAAAATTTAGTGCAACTGGTTTATGGTCTGAGGATAGATCATTGACAGTATAGATACTGAATGATTTGTAGAAGCCCTTCAACAACACAATATCAAGTACATCGCTTGAAGGAGAATGATCACAATATGTATCATCCACAGGGCCTACTGCAATAATATCAGATTGCCTTTGCACGTAGCCATACAAAAGCACAACCCCTAATTTATCTGCTTATATATACTTAAAGCACCAATGGAAAGCTAGCACCAAATCTCGAAAGCGGATTGGCTACTGGATAATCCAGTAGAAGAACAATAGGCCAATTATATTTATAGTAGCACAGTGCTTGCTCAGATCAATCTGGGAATTAGTCACAAATTATTTTCGGAGTAACTATGACGTTCAAATTAGGCGATGAAATATACATTAGTGTGTATGAAATGTACTTGATGATTGATCCAGTTTATATGAATTAAGTGATAATTTGAATTTGGCAGACTCGAATTACACGGAGTTTACTTTCTTTATTTGTTTTATCCCGTCTGTTTGATTTCTTATTCTTTAGTTCTTTTTATCCACCCCATTTTGTGCTCTTGCATGCGGGGGGCAACTCGGGGCTTCCGAGCGTTTTACCCGTTATGTTGTCACATTATTATTATTATTTTATTATTATTAATTATTATTATTATTATTATTGCTATTTTCATCAAGAGGAATCACCACACGGTACCCACAAAACTTTGTAATCTCTATGAATGATGTCATACCCACTAAAAATCACTCTTCTTCAGTTTCATGGCAATATCATTTATCTAGTATTGATTTTAAATAAGGTGACACGAAACCATGGAATTTGTTTAAAATTAATTTATTGTGTTGCATTAAATTTGGATATTTAAAGTTGGCATTTTATATTGCTGTAATATGCTGTGTATCTTGTGAGATCTTGCATGGTAAATTATATACAGGATAAACATATTAATGACAATTTGTAAAAATCCATTTGAAATACAGTTCTGTAAAAAAATTTTACTTATATAAAGTTTATAATTTAAGACTGAAGCTGTTGTAAACAATATAATATTGTCATTTCTTCACATTCTAGGTTATTGACCATAACCATTATAGAGTGCTAACTCTCATTTTGCTGAAAATTTGCAATCTGTGCAGTTTTCAAACAAAGAACATTTAATTTCTTAAATTTGTTTTTTATCATCTAAAGTTTACCAATATATATCATTTTTTTTTCCTCTCTGCAATAACATTAAATAACACAAAGTAAGAACGGTTACATCATGAATTTCTGTTTAATTGTTTTTTTCCTTTTCGGGCATGGAATGCTGACAGGCAAGACCCACATATAATAAAAGACAACTTAGATGATCATAACTACAATGAGTAAAATAGTGAGATTCACGTCATCACTTGCTTTTGTCACCTTTAAGTAAAAATCTTTCTTTTTCCATGTAAACGTTTCATTCCAGCCTAAAATATCAAGAAATAAAAGTTAATATTCTTAAGTTTAGAAAAAAAAACTGCAAAGAGGACGGCTGTCTTTCTTTTTAAAACAAAGACAATTTTCCATAATTTTTATTACACAAAAGTAAAGGTGACAAGTCTACAACTCAGATACAGCCTTGAGAGATTTGTACAGCTCATATTTCACTTTCTAATGGAATGCCATCACTGAAGTTCCTTCTTAATTGATGTCAACTATATTAGGACACTTGAACATATGTTCCAAGCTCATCATTTGAACACCTGGAAGATTTTGGGATAAGCATCAAACAGGGCCCTCTTTCACCTCTTTCCTAATTAAGAGTGAAGTAACACTTCAGCATTCGTGCACAACTGTAGTGCTATAATAATTGTTTCTTGTCCATGGAAACACTAGTATATGCTTCAAGACAATTCATTATATCGTGCTTGCATCATCTTTTTCACAGTGTCTTTGTACGAATTTCCAGCAGTTGCACCATATGTTCCACCTCTCATTCCTAATCCAGCAGATGCTGTGCGCCGTTGTGCCTAAAAAGAAAAAGAAAAAAAAGAAAAAAAAAGAAAGCACACAAAATAAAGATTACTTAGAATCTAGGATAAAGAAATTTATTCAAAACCAAAACATTAATATACGAGGGACAATGGTACCTCAATAATCTCCACTCGACCCTGATTGGCTTTCCCTAGACCCTGACCCTCTGTCCACCCCATGGCTTTCAACATTTTATTACCAACGTTATCACTGCCAATGCCTTGCTTAGTTGGTTCCTCGTAATTTCTGAAAAGGAAGAGTGGAGATTGTTTTATCGTAATATACTACAATCTAAAAAGTTTAATGAAAAAGGACATTTACAGCAAATTAAATTGCTCACATCGATCGATGTTTTAAATATTTTTCCTTCAGTTTATTTGGCCGAGGTGGCTCTGGCTCACCATATTTTTCTCTTCTTTCCTTTGCTCGATCTCTGTATTTTGCCTAATAAAATGTAAAATGAGCTTGACATTAAAAATAAGATTAATAATCAAAAATAATAAAATGGAAATATCCTATGAAGGCATAGGAAAAAAGTGGACAGATAATTAATAGAAAATACCTAATAGAAAATGATTATGAAATAAGCAGCTTGGCAAATTACACACATTGTAATTTTATCTAAAAAAGATTCATCAATTCCATGAACGCATAAAACAGACTGCCCAAATGAATAATGGATTCATGCCACGTGCTCAGGAAAATCACACATCCATCCCTATAGTTTGCGAGCCAACTTTTAGTGCTGCATAGATTTTGTACCAGAGTCCCTAGGAGACCTCATTTTATGCATTTTTGCTTTAATGCAATTTTACAAAATTAGTACCATAAGTCTAGTACAACAAAATACTTCCAAAACTAAATGGAGAAAAGAACTATCACTGGAGAATTATAAACATAATGAACTCATTCTATCGATATTTCATAGATTCAAGTAATCACAAAGCGAGGGACATAAAAGGATGAAAAAAATTCTTATAAACTTTACTCCAAAAATGCATCCTTCAGGAGTTAAGATGCACTAAACGATTAATGCCAGATTCAGAAGAAAAAAAAAAGTTGTTGAAAAGTCTACCATTAAGAACCAGTCTCTCAGAGCTGGTGATGAATGCTGGCAAAAGCATTCTTAGCACAACACTTGACATTGGGCTAAACTTGAATTCTCATTGTAAACTGAACATCAACCAAATTATAGTCTGCAGATCATATCTTGAGCCCCCGTTTCAAACAGTTTCAAACAGATCATTAGGGTTCTCAAAAACTGCTCTAATGATTTTGATGAAATTTGCCTAATAAGGGTTTCAAGGGGCAAAAAGTCGATCTAGCTAAATCTCATTTCTGGGAAATTTCAAATTCCTAATTTTTTTAATCAATGCTGCTATCGACTGTAGACAGCGCCACGCATTTCCTAACAATGCAATGTCGTTAACAAACATTTGTGATAAAATCAGACCATTAATTATTACATAAAAAATAGCCGGCTTCACCTTTGAAACAGATTGAAAAACGGTTTAAAAATAAACCGTTTAAGTGGGTAAAACCGTGAACAAATGGTTTAAGCTTTACAATTTTAAACGGTCTATTTCTTTTCGAAAATTTGACTGCAGAGGGAGCTGGTTGTTATAACCATGGCAGCCTCTTTGAGTATAGCGTACATGCATGATTACAACTACAAAACCTGTATAGAAGGAGATGAAGCCAGAAACTGTGGACACAGATTAACAAGAACAACAGGAAACCACTATTCCACATCAGAGTTGGAATAGTGGTTTCCTGTTGTTCTTGTTACAAATCCTGTTTTAACAACTTGATTTTTTTTAACGACATGATTTACTTTACCTGATCTTTGCCTAAATATGGAAATCCAACAATATAATTCGCAACTGCGAGCTCTTCATCTAAATCCCAAGCTCTATTTTGAGCCCTAATCCGACACCGCTTCGACGAAGGGTGGCCAGCCATGTTTTTTTTCTCAAAAAAACGAAATAAACGAACGGAAAAAACGACGGTGTCGTTTTCGTTTTTTCCCGATCGTTTAAACACAAACCGTTTATTTTTTCCTGAAATAAACGGTTTTAAAACAGTTTTTTTCGAAGCGTGAAACCGCCTACTGATTATAACATCTGTGAAAAATCCGAATTCATGTGCCACTCTCGCGTTCGGGTAGTTCCGGTTTGCCTCAGCGTGGATAGCTGCCATTACAAAACAACAGACAAATTGCATCAAAGGGGCCTGGATATGTTCCTGGGTAATCTCCCTCTATGCAGTTTGTATGCAAGTCCACAAAGCATCAACAGTGGATGCTGGAGGATTTGACAAATAAGTTGCTGACCACCATCTGATGGGCTATATGTCAGGTGAATGTGCAGAGCAGGGAAGCAGTGATACCAGACGTTCTTCAAGAAAGTTTGCACATTCCTAGCCATATCCACTGTTCTGCTGAAATATGGCATATGGATAAGTCTGAAGGAGGGACAGTACCATAGGCTCTAAAACCTCCATGATGTAGCGGTCCCTGTTCAGATTGCCCTCAATATATAGAGCGGGCATATTGTATCCAAAGGGCTGTTTTCCTTGCAATGAAAAATAGTGTGGCATTTTCCATTTCCTTAATTCTGCCTCCTTTATTTCCAGAAATGCTTCCTCCTTCACCCTCAAGATTAATTAGAACCCGACCTGCACTTCTCTCAACATAATACTGAGGGTCAGTCAAATGAAAACCAGAAATATTTTTTTTACAGCTCCTTTATTATATACAGAGTTGGAACAACTACACTATTTTTCAATGTAGTCCCCCCTGCTTTTCGATGTATTTCCGCCACAGACTCGGGAGGGCATCGATACTTTGGGGGGAAAAAATCTTTTGGCTGCGCGTGCAGCCACTCATGCACCGCCTGTTTCACCTCCGTGTCGGTCACAAACTTGTCGCCATCTAAGGAGTCCTTTAGTGAGCTAAAGATGTGGAAGTCGGAGGGCAAAAGGTCGGGAGAGTAAGGAGGATGGGGGAGGCACTCCAGATGCAAGTCCTAGATAGTTGCCACAGTCGCACGAGCCATATGAGGTCGCGCATTGTCATGCTGGATGAGAATGCTTGTTGAGAGGAGTCCACAGCGCTTGGTGCGTATAGCAGGTTCGGAATGTCACGCACCAATTCACTATAGGTGGCATTGGTCACAGTCTTGCCCTTATTCATGTTATGTTCCACTATGATCCTTGTGGTCCCAGAACAAGATCAGCATCACTTTTCCTGTGGATGGCTGGCTGCAGAACTTTTTCGGCTATGGTGATGTCGAGTGCTGCCATTCCTTACTGGAGCGCTTGGTCTGTGGTTGGTAATGATGGACCCAGGATTCATCTCCAGTCACAATCCGCTCCAAAAAGGTGTCACCTATAGTATCGCATCGGTATAGTCCTGGCAGGCATCGACTCGCCTCTCCATTTCATGCGTCAGCCGACGAGAGATCCATCTTGCAGCCACTTTCTTGTATTTCAGCTCATCATGGACAATATAATGAGCAGAGCCATGACTACCTGTAATGCCGTTGCAATGTCATCCATGGTGACCCTGGTGATTCCTGCGGAATCAACTCCTCGGCTGTCACAAGACGATGTGCCTGGCCTGGCCTCGGTGCATCCGCCAAACTTGTTGTGCCGCTGCTGAATTTCTTACACCTGAGTCTGCGATACAAGTGCAGCACCATACTGTGCCAACATGTGTTAATGGATTTCTATTGGTTTCGTGCCTTCACTGTGTAAAAAACGGACCACTCAACGCTGCTCTTCTTTGGTGCATTCAACAGAGGGGCCGCCACATTGGAAACGCCCGTATGGCGCCACTGGGTCACGTGGGGATGCCAATTGATGGCGGGAGGGTCCACGCACATGCTTGCCAGGTGTGATCGCAATGGGAGCAGTTTTCCAGTTTTCATTTGACTCAGCCTCTTATATACACACACATGCCAAAATTCATGGGATAGCACCTAATAACGTATGGGACCTCCTCTAACCCGGCAAAGCGCCACAGTGTGACGTGCAATTGATTCCACAAGTCGGTGGAAGAAATCTGAAGACATTGTCAACCATTCCGACTGGAGAGCATCCCACTATTGCCAAGTACGGAGCCACCACCGCCTTGCACAGTGCATGCTTGACAACTTGGGTCCATGTCCTTCATAGGGTCTGCGCCACACTTGAGCCCTACCATTAGCTCGTATCAGCTGGATTCGAGACTCAGACAAGTCACACGTTTCCAGTTGTCAAGTGTCCAGTCGATGTGTTCATGGACCCAGGAGTGACATTGCAGACGATGTATTGTTGTTAGCAAGGGCACCCTCGTGGGACTTTTGCTTCCATATCCCATGGAGACCAGATTTCGTTGCACAGTTCGCATCGATACAGCTCTAGTATCATTACCCTGGTTAAAAGCTGATGTCATCTGGCATAGTATCAGTTGCCTGTTAGCGGTGACCATCCTACTCAGACGCCGTTGGTCCCGTTCATTGAGAAGGTGTGGTTGACCACTGCGTTTTCCATAGTGGGAGGTAATGCCGTCAAGTTGGTACTCTAGGTAGACTCTTGAAACTGTGAACTGTGGGATGTTGATTTCTTGAGCCACCTCAGATACTGAATGACCCATACGTTGTGCTCCACATACCAGGCCACATTCGAACTCTGATAAGCTCTCGTCGTGTAGCCATTATCACACTGAAGACCTCACCCCTTACTCAGGACCAGGGGGCGGATTTTTATGCACTAAAAAACAACAAAATATGCATGCAAATATGCATTTAAAAATGCATTAAAAACTTATGGTTGTTTAGAATAATGGAAATTTTTTTTTTTTTAATTAATTTAGAACAAGAAAGTGACTATTCAAAAAATCATTTATTAAGTGTTTTTGCTGCACAAATCTATCTTGATAAAATATTATTGACATTTTTCAAATTTTTCGCTCCTAATTCGCATTTTTTTTTTGCTAATTTTGTAAAAATCTGATTTTTTTTTTAAAATTCCCTGACTTTTCCCGATTTTCGCTAGTCACCCTGTCATAGCAGAAAATTAGGCCTGTAGATAATACACGTTTTTGGATTGAAATTTGAAGTAGGCCCAAGAAATTTCCCATCGGCCCATGCGCCAATGCACGTTTCTTATTGGCCATTGCTGTCTCGACTGTAGCGCAACCTGTCGCCATTGGAGGGAAATGCTCATAACGTGGTGATGTCTCCACGTGGTTACGTGGGAGGGGGGTTTTATCTAGATTCGTTGTAAGTGATGCATGTCACATTGACAAATGAAAAAAAAACGCACAATGTGCAGCAGCAATGGTAGCTGTAAGCAAACACCTGGGTCGATTAAAAAAAAAGACTCTGCTGATAAGAAATGGACAAAAATATGCAAAAACATGCTCCAATTCAGAGAATATGCACAAAAGGCCAAAATATGCAATTTTATGCATTATAAAACCAATGTTTTTTAAACATGTTATATACCCAAAATCATTATCCATAAATTTCATGAAGTTGCATACTTGCAAAAAAAACATGCATTTTCATAGAAATCCGCCCCCTGCTCATGACAGTGTAACTATACCTACTGACACTGATTTGCATTTTTATACTGTTTGCACATGATGCTACTGCCACTTGAAAAAATAGTCCACTGCTATCCCATAACTTTTGGGGGTGGCCATGGCCTGGCTGTCTCGTTGGTCGGCTCGCTAATCGATGGAGTTAAGCAACTTCAGGTGCGGCCAGCTGCTGCTGGGTGGCAGCCAGTGGCTTGAGGACTATTGCTGGGTGGGACGGCTATTTGGGGCACAGTTGTTGGGGGACTTTGGTCTGACCCATTTGCTGAGTGACCAGTGCTGGATGTCCAGCAGTTGGTGATAGCCACTGGTTTCTTCGTTCGCCAGCAGATCTTCCATCATGAACCCCCCCTGCTTTGGAGGGCATGTTAAGCCGTTGGTCCCGGCTGCTACTGTCATCTCATAGCAGCCGTTAATTACTGGGATGGTGCGAAACTCCCTCGAAGGAGTAAGTGCCGCAGATTATCGTTCTGCGATAATCTAACCTCTGTACATGGTAAGATCCCATGACTTTTGGCATGTGAGTGTAATTTACATTGCAAAGTTTGTGAGAAACCAGTATGTTGGAAAATCTTGTAATACCATATGCACCAGATTTGCCAAGCACAAATTCGACATCCTTAACAATGCTGACCCCCCCCCACCCCACCCGTGGCTAAACACTTTAATACCCCTGGCCACTCCTTACAGGACGTTAGTCTTTATATTCTTTGCAACAACTTCCATAATAAAAATGAAAGAAAGCAATTCAAGTCTTTTCTCATTTGAATATTCAATTCCCTAACCCCTAATGGCACCATGCCCTTAATTACCTTTCCAATACTCCCCTCCCACTCCAGCTATAGGAAAGCTGGATGTTTTAGTTTTTCATTGCGCCGCCAGAGTGTTTTTCATCTTGGATTGCCTTTCCTTTTTTTGACTACTGAAACATGAGTTTCCTCTTTTGATTTCATCTGTAAATAAGCCATATATTTTTGTCTGGCACTTCCAACAGTTAATAGGAGGGATTTGGAGAGATTAACATTTTCAATCCTACCAACATATGAAATGTGATCATATATACCGTAATTTACGGTAATAACGCCGCAGCGGTAGTTAGGCCGCACCGATAAAAACGTTATCATTTTAGAAAAAAAAAACGGTAGTGTTAACAAAAACAATCATACGTCTTTCTTGTTTTGACAACAATATGAGAATGTTGTATAACTTTATTCAGGAGAATAAAGAAACAGAGGGAATACAGACGAGTTCTTTACAGCAACACCAACTAGTAGCAAAGTGGTAAAAATACAACAAATAAATATATCTCCAACATCCCCCTGGGTTTGGTAGCCTGTCAGGTCATCAAACCACACTGAAGTCGGCACCAATCATTTTTCAAACGGGGTATCGATTTTGTCAGAAAGTCTGCAATCATTTCGTTTGTGTTGATTCTTTTAACTAGGATTTTTCCTCTCTGCACGGCTTCTCTACATAGATGATGTTGAACGTCGATGTGTTTCGTGCGGTTGTGAAATACTGAGTTCTTTGTCAGATCTACCGCTCCCTTGTTATCACCACTGATCATTATTGGACTTGCCGATTGAAGAATCTCAGTGGAAAATTTTTGTAGCCAGATGGCCTCCTTTGCTGCAGCGGAAAGGGCCATATATTCCGCCTCTGTTGTGGAAGCAGCCACTGTTGGTTGTCGTCGGCTGTTCCATGTTATCGCACCACCAGCTAGGAGAAATACATAGCCAGTTGTTGAACGTCTTGTATCAATGCAGTCAGCAAAACTCGCATCACTAAATCCTTCAATGTTGAGATTGCCATCTCGTCGGTACACCAGCTTAACTTCAGCGGTCCCCTTGAGGTAACGCAGCACTTGCTTCGCCGCTGACCAGTGAGCTTGTCCAGGATTCTCGCAGAATTTCGCCAGTTCACCAACGATGTGAGCGATGTCTGGTCTTGTTACTTGGGAGGAGTGCAGTAAGTTTCCTTTCAGGGATCGAAATGGAATCTTTTTCATCTCGTTTCGGTCAGCATTGCTCGTTGGTGATTGTGCCTTTGAAAGCTGCAGTTTGCTTTCACTAGGGGTGGCAACAGCATTACAATCAATCATGTTGTATTTCTTCAGCATTTCTAGGATATATTTTCTTTGACTCAGCGTTGTCGTGCCTGTTCGTCTGTTGCGTTTTATCTCTATGCCTAAGACTTGTTGAACAGGTCCAAGCTCCTTCATCTTCATCTTTGCTGACAGTTCAGTCTTTGCCCATCTCAGCAAAGCAATGTCCTTAGTAAATATCAACAGGTCATCAACATACAGTATATCGCAATTATTAGAAGTCCTTCAGTCAGTGTCTTAATATATACGCAATCGTCAAAGTTTGATTGTTTCACTCCCATTGATTGAAGATGGCTAGTTAATAGCTTGTTCCAAACGTGCCCTGACTGCTTAAGTCCGTATAATGTTTTTCGGAGACGGCAAATTCGATTTTTACTTGAATTAGTTTGTATACCCTTTCCTTTGCCGTTTACCGTGGGCAGTGTTGGTAATTTCATATAGATCTCTTCTTCTAAAGATCCTTGAACAAAGGCCATAACCGCATCCATCTGTTCGATCTCGTAGTCGTTAATCGTCGCAAAGGCTAGTAAGGCGCGGAGAGATGAGTATCGTATGACTGGAGAAAACGTGTCATCATAATCCAGTCCAGGAATTTGGCTACATCCTTTAGCAACTAACCGTGCTTTGTAGCGGTCGATGGAACCATCTTGTTTTCGTTTGAGTTTAAAAATCCATTTATATTCGATTGCTGAACGTCCTGCTGGTAAAGTAGTTTCTTCCCAAGTGCCGTTGTCAATATGTGCTTCATATTCTTCATGCATCGCCCTTTCCCATTGAGCAGCATCTTCGCGGTTCAACGCTTCGAGAATGCTACATGGGTCATCTTTTTGCTGATTAAGGTCTCCAACCATCATTTCGAGAGGGTTGCTGTCGTCATCACTGTCATTTTCTTCCATTGCTGTCAGATTAGTGACGTAATCATCCAAATACAAAGGCCGGTGTCTCACTCTCGTTGATCGTCGTATTTGTAAATTCTGTTCTCCTATGGCCGTTTGTTTTTCAGTTAATGGGGTCGGCATGTCCGGGATTTCAAAATGGGAATCACAGTCATCTTCTCTTATGGCCATTTGGTCTTCCTCTTGTAGTGTAGTGAAGTCACGTGATGTGCTGTACATCTCGTCTTCTAAAAAAAAATGACATCTCGCGATACTTCAGTCTTGTGCGTTCTCGGGTTTATTAGTCGATACGCTTTGCAGTTTTTAGCATAGCCAACAAATATCATCTCTTTGCTTTTGGGATCCCATTTCTTTCGTTTCTCGTCTGGGATATGAACATATGCTTTGCAGCCAAAAATGCGAAGGTTTGATAAATTCGGTCTCTGTTTATGCCAAGCTTCATATGGCGTCATTCCATGTACTGCAATTGTTGGTGACATGTTCTTTAAGTATGTTGCGGTATTCACTGCTTCAGCCCAATATCGTTTATCGAGATTGGCATCATATAACATGGATCTCGCACGTTCACACAAAGTTCGGTTCGTCCTCTCTGCAACGCCATTTTGCTGTGGAGTGTATGCAGCAGTCACCTGATGGATAATTCCAGCCTTTTGTAGTTCGTTTCTTAGATATTGGTTCACATATTCCGTTCCTCGGTCGCTTCGGAGGATTTTAATCCGTCTATTAGTTTGATTTTCAACCAGCGCGCGATATTCAATAAATTTTTCTGTGACTTGCGACTTGTGTTTTAGAAAGTAGACAATCGTGTATCTCGTCTTGTCATCAATGAAGGTCAGAAGGTAGCGTGATCCTCCAAATGACTCTTGTTCCATAGGTCCGCACAGATCTGTGTGGATAATTCCCAAAACAACAGTCGCTCGAATCGGTCTCTTTTTGGGAAACGGCAATCTGGCTTGTTTTCCTTTAGGACAGCTCGTGCATCGAAATTCGTTATGATCATCAAACTCAATACCGTCAGCCATTTTACGAAGTTTTCTAAGATTATCCTGTCCTAAATGTGCGGTTCGACGATGCCAGAGTTGAATTCCTTCGTTTTGATTCGATTTGCACAGATAAGTCTGTTCATTTGTTGCCAAGTCCACTGTATACAGCGCGTTACCTCGTCCTGTGCCAGTCAGCATCAATTTATCTGCCCTGAAGAGGTGCGCTCGTTCTCCTGTGAAATATACTTCAAGGCCATGCCTTTTTGCAAGCCATTTCGTGGATATTAGGTTTATTGGTAGGTTTGGAACGTAATACACGTTTGAGATTGTTATTTTAGCTGTGGCTTCACCTCGTTGTATCGTCAGTGGTAAAGTTCCATAGCCTTGCGTCCGTATCTGTCCATTTACTGTCAGTACAGACTGAGGGGTGTCT
The DNA here is from genome assembly GCA_023313115.1 of Rhysida immarginata. Classification (NCBI taxonomy): domain Eukaryota; kingdom Metazoa; phylum Arthropoda; class Chilopoda; order Scolopendromorpha; family Scolopendridae; genus Rhysida; species Rhysida immarginata. Next base: position 111,646 of record JAHWFO010104322.1, on the reverse strand, counting down.
TCAACATAATTAATCAAAAGGTGCTTCATGCCAGTCATATGCCTTGATGCGCCAGAGTCAAGGTACCATTGGTCGGACTTGGGGGTATCTGCGATGAATGCATGAAACAGTGTTCCTTCCTCGATTGTTGAAGATGATGCAGGATTCTTAACTGTTGTTGCCATCGCTGCCTTAATGTGGCGTGGAGGTTTCGTGCATTCAGCCATTTTGTGCCCTTTTCGAAGCAATTGAAACAACTGTGCGTTCCCGGTGGAAGGTTCCGTCCGTTCGATGCTTGGCCCCGTCGTCTACCACGATATCGTTCTGGTCCCCGTCCACGGGTGTAAATAAGCCATATATTTTTGTCTGGCACTTCCAACAGTTAATAGGAGGGATTTGGAGAGATTAACATTTTCAATCCTACCAACATATGAAATGTGATCATATATACCGTAATTTACGGTAATAACGCCGCAGCGGTAGTTAGGCCGCATCGATAAAAACGTTATCATTTTAGAAAAAAAAACGGTAGTTAGGCTGCACCACCTCTCCCCCTTTATGATAGACAAGTAAAACGAATTGTCTATGATGTACAATCATGACAACAACGATTTCAGAAAACTGATACTGCTATGAAGTGATGCAGTTGCATTCCGTCCTGATGAAAATCAAACGAAATTAGCGCATAATATACATTACAGTACCTTAATTTTCCTGTATATACAATGTACAGTTCATTATTTATTACATTTATTCGCTTTTCATTTGAATTCCCCACTGCCCGTCGCCATTTTATCACATCGAAACAAAGTTGTACTTCATGGATTGAGAAGGTACATTCGTATTTTTTTTGGGTGCCGAAAATTCAAATGAAAAGTTGCATAATGAACTTCAGACGAAATTAACGTATAATATACATCACAGAACTTTAATTACCCTGTATTTACAATGTATAGTTCGTTATATATTACAATATTTCAATTTTCATCTGCATTTCTTGTCGCCAATAAAATACGAATGTAAGTTTTCAAATATGAAGGCCAACAAATATGTTGTAAAGTGGCATTCTGTTCATATTTCACTTTTCATTCCGATCCCACCTGGAAGTATGTTCCGAATGCGTTTATAGTTTTGTAATGAATCTGAAGGCACAAAACACGTCAGGATACACGTTTTTTTAGGATAAATCTTCACTTTTAGGTGACGGCGACACGCACTCACTACACTCCCACTACACAACGGCCAACTCCCACAGCCAGCTTATGATTGGCGCGCACACACAAGGATATAGTGAAAACGGGAAACAAAATTGGTCTTTAAGGAGAACAAGTTGCCTGTTAGCGTATTTCTTTTGTGTTTTTTAATTAAAATTTCTTATAGCTGGATACACGGTAGGGGCGAAGGAGCTGAAGATAAAAGCGAAGATTGTTTTACATTTTTTATTTTTTAAAGTTTTTTTCTCTTAGGTTTCGAATTTTCTTTAAAGTTTCGTTTGGTTTCTCGTAGATTTTTGCGTTTTTAACGCTGATACTTTTTTTTCATAAAAGAATAAATGCACTGAAATCTAATAAATCCCCACCAGATTATAATATAAGAAAATAAATAATTACTTGTAAAACAAAGTTTGAAAGCATAACGAGTTTCTGTGGCAGTTAACTCTTGCTCTTATTTACTGATCGGACCATGGAGCTATTAACCATGAGCTCCATGGATCGGACTTTTTATCTCGATGCTCGGAGCGTATCGGCCGCCGCGGCATTACTGTCGGAGATTTTACATTTATGAACTACACGGTAATTAAAGTTGTGTCATGTATATTATACGCTAATTTCGTTTGAAGTTCATAATACGACTTTTCATTTGAATTTCCCGTCGCCAAAAAAAAATACGAATGTAACTCAATATGAACAGAATGCCACTTTACCACATCAAACATGTTGTTGGACTTCATATTTGAAAACTTACATTCGTATTTTATTGGCGACGAGAAATGCAGATGAAAAGTGAAATATTGTAATATATAATGAACTATACATTGTAAATACAGGGTAATTAAAGTTCTGTGATGTATATTATACGCTAATTTCGTCTGAAGTTCATTATGCAGCTTTTCATTTGAATTTCCGGCGCCAAAAAAAAATACGAATGTACCTTCTCAATCCATGAAGTACAACTTTGTTTCGATGTGATAAAATGGCGACGGGCAGTGGGGAATTCAAATGAAAAGCGAATAAATGTAATAAATAATGAACTGTACATTGTATATACAGGAAAATTAAGGTACTGTAATGTATATTATGCGCTAATTTCGTTTGATTTTCATCAAGACGGAATGCAACTGCATCACTTCAAAGCAGTATCAGTTTTCTGAAATCATTGTTGTCATGCTGTTTGAAAAAAAAACGGTAGTTAGGCCGCACAGGCATTTTTTACAACTTTTTTATTAGATAAGCCGCGGCGTTACTACCGTAAATTATGGTAATCCTTTGAGATGTAATAGAATTTTCCTGCATATTTTCAATAATAAGTTCCTTATTTATCGAATAACCTCTTTCCACAGATGCTTATCCATGTGATAAAAGTAATAGAGACTGAATAATATTCCACAACTGTTTGAAGGATGGATTTGAAGACATATATTCATTAAACAATTCATCAATTCTTGATGCCTCTTCAGTTGAATCAAAATTTATGAAACCTGAGTTTATTTTTGCTACATCAGTTATAAATTCTTGGAATTGCCATAACACAATGTCACATTCTTCAGGCTGGAGGCGATGCGCATCTTCAAAAAGTGTTAAAATTGATTTGAAATTTTTCACACACGAATGTCCATTTGTGGCCATTAATTGGGGGTCTAAACACTTCAGGTGACAAACAAGAGAATACTGCATGGGGTTTTTAACTAGTAGTTTTGAAAGTAGTTCTTGTTAAAATGTTCTGCATTGTATTCGGAAATTCTTAACTTGCCGCTCACTAACATTCCTTAATATCAAACTCTTTGTTATTGTTTCTGCTTGAAAACCAATATCAATACTTTTGTAATGTTTTCTGCTTGAAAACACATTGCTATCATTGAAATCTAAGTTAAAGAGCTGTATAATTGAAGATGCTTCATCCATTACAGTCTTCTTAATAAAGCAATTCATTAAACTTCTAATAATTTTCTCCATATCCTTACCCAGAAATGGAAGCAAAGGTTTATATGCCTGATATCCTTTTAAAAATGGCAATAGCTGTTTAGCAACTGAATTAAAAAAGTGCAACTTCAATATGGTAAAAGGATATTGTAAAAATTTGTGTATTACATCAAAGGAAGCAGTGCTAGGATTTTTAAATATTATTTTGCTAATTTCATTATCGTATTTTTCAAAATATGACCAAAGTTCAATAACTCTCTCACAAGCAGGTGGATAAAATTTGAGTGGCATTTTTGGTGCACCTATTTTTATCTACACAATCTTCTTTTCTTGCAGGAGAATCTTTGAATAATCTGTACATGCTTGTAAGAAGTTCTTCAATTCCCCATCCACTAGCCATGGATCCATGTCTAAATGAATTGTTCATTATATGGAGGCCACATCTACCAACATTTAAAAGTGACACATTAAAATCAGAAGAAATCGAAACTTGAAACGAATCAAAAAATTTCCAGTTCACATTTGGCCCATCCATTGATAATTAGAGAATATTTTTATTGGCAGGCATTCAATACATTGTCAAAATAGTTCCATCATTTTATCTGCTGTTGCATGTCCCAAGAAGACTGAACTAAAATATCTTGTTTGGATTTTACCATCGTCCCATAATCTAACGTGAACATCCATTTGTTTTGTTTGAATAAATTTGTTTAGACTCTCATCAAATAAAATTACGAAATGTTTATTTTCACTTTTAATATTACTGACAAGAAGGGATTTAAAATAAGGAGCCAAGCCAAAGCAACAGATTTAGGCACTTTTTTTTTCTCCGCATGCAAAATTTTCTATCACACTGTCCGGAAGCATGAGTTTAAACAATAAATCGTTACCAGCACATGAACAATAGGAATAATGACTTTTAACTACCTTTAATGCCCAAAGTGTTTCGACTTTGATCATCGCATTTTTCTCCCGAGGAATTCGCAACGTTGAAGATGAGACAGAAATTGTTGGCATAACTTTACTACGAGAGGCGATTGATAAATAAGGTCTCCATGGCTGTAACTTTTTTATTTGTTAACCGATTTTCAAAATTCTTTTTGTATCTTATACTCACATTTGTCCTCTATGTAATGCACTATTCACTTTTCGACATAGTCCCCATTCCTTTTCAAGCATTGCGCCAACGTGTGACTAGTTGGGTGAACCCGTCGGAGAGGAATTCCGGAGTTGTTGTCGACACCAGGATTGAATGGCAGTGTTTACCTCGCCGTCAGAACCAACTCATGTCCCTTAAGGGGCTCTTTCTTCTTTGGGAAGTGGTGAAAGTCGCAATGTGCAAAGTCTTTCATTTTTGAACTGCAATTTTTCATCTTTGAACTCTAGGCGCTGCAACGACTCTGATGTGTGGTGACTCGTGTGCGGGCGGACGTTATCGTACTCCAGCAGAGGGTCCAAAGCTGCCATTCAATCCTGGTGTCGACAACAACTCCGGAATTCCTCTCCGACGGGTTCACCCAACTAGTCACACGTTGGCGCAATGCGTGGAAAGGGATGGGGACTATGTCGAAAAGTGAATAGTGCATTACATAGAGGACAAATGTGAGTATAAGTTACAAAAAGAATTTTGAAAATCGGTTAACAAATAAAAAAGTTACAGGCATGGAGACCTTATTTATCCATCGCCCCTCGTAGATTTATCCACTAGCAGCTGATCAAGCGTATTGTTTTTATCACGTTTTTCGAAGAGCGAATGATGTTTTTTACCTTTTATATGGCTCCTTAATGCAGATTCACCCATACTGGAAATATCCACGTTCTTCAAGCATAAAATACATTTTGCAATGTGACGATTATTAATATCTTTCGATATCCAACTTGCATATACAGGATTTTTAAGCCAAAGTTCGTTGAATGAACATTTACCCATATTTCGAATGAAAAATTTTGTTTATTAGCGTGCCTTGAATTATTAGTGAATCCAGAAAACGAAAGTAAAACAGAAGTGTTAGCGACTACAGCGATAATTTTATGAAACTGTGAATTAACGAATGAACTACAAATGGTCGGTTTTCAAGGATTTTCCAGGTTCATCTAAGAAAACCTTCATTTTTCCCGAATATTTAAGGCCTTGAAAAAAAATTATGAAATTCAAGCATTTTCAAGGTCGCGTACGCATCCTGGGAGAAAGAATTAATTCTGATGTTGTTTGGCCAATGGAAATTGAAAGAATTGGTCATTCAAAATATGAAGTTGTTTTTAAAGATAAATCAAGTGGATACAGAAAGATATACTTCATGAGATCCAAGTCTGAAGTGCTAAACAAATTAAAAGAATTTGTTGCAGAGCAAAAAGCTGACACGAAGAGATATTATGAAGATTTTAAGAACCGATTCCGGTACAAAATACATAAATAAAGAAGTTAAGAAGTTTCTGCAAGAAAATTGTATTCCTCATGAAACAAGTTCTCTTCATAATCCAGAACAAAATGGTTTGGTGGAAAGAAAAAATAGAACTCTTTCTGAATTGGCAAGAACAATGATTTATTCAAAAAAACCTACCAAAGAAACTGTGGGCTGAAGCTATGAATACTGCATTGTATATTATGAACAGAGTGTTCAATCGAGGACAGGATAAAACACTATGAAATGTGGCATGGATCGAAGCCCAACGTTAAGTCATTCATGAGTATTTGGTACTAAAGCATTTGCTCTTGTGCCTAAAGAACTCGGAAAGAAGTGGGAGCCAAAGTCAAGACCTATGATTTTGGTTGGCTATTCAAAAACAGAAATGAATTATAGACTTTATGATCCAGAAAAGAATTCTGTTGATGTGTATTGAGACGTGTGGTTTGATTTGTCAACTGAATTATCAAAAGGGATTGTCTACAGTGAGATATCTGAAAATTGCCAAAATGTCTCAAGCACAGACAAAAAAAGAAGAATGAAGTACTCTTTAAAGACAAGAAAAACATAGGAAGACCAAAGGGTTCAATGAACAAAGTGTATGAAAAAGTACCTAGAAATTTTAAGGTCAAATTCAACTTTGTTGTATGCAAAGAGTGAACCTCAAACATACAATGATGCTATTGAAAGTGAAGACAAAAATTTTTGGACTGATGCTATGAATGAAGAAATAGAATTCCCAAACATAAATTAAACATGGGAATTAGCTGATCTTCCTCCTGACAAGACAGCAATTCAAAACAAATGGGTATACAAGATAAAAGAAAACCCAGATGGGACAGTTAACATGTTTAATGCTTGTAGCTTTAGGAAATAGTCAAAGAAAGGATTTTACTATATTGAAACTTTCTCGCCTGTAATCAAGATGGATTCTATTAGAACAATACTTGCTATTGCTAATAATGAAGATACGGAAATAATGCAATTTGATGTTAAAACAGCCTTTTTACATGGAGACCTAGAAGAAGAACTATACATGGTTCAACCAGAATTTGTGACATTCCATGTCAGTTTGGGGTGTTACGTATGTCCGACGGGAACGGGGAACGAAATGGGGGTTGCGCGAGTGATGCAAATTAGAACACAATTGTTCGTTATCCCGTTGTTCTTTTGTTCATGTTGTTCAAGTGAGGGGGTCGCTTCGCTCTGTGGCGAAGTATGTGGGTATTTTGTTTTATGTGGTGGTGTATGTTTTCTTAAGTTTGAATACTTTAAGGGGTTTTATCGCGTTTTATTAGGTGTTTGTTGCTCGTAATTGTTTTCACGATTGCTATTATGAGTGCACCGATGACAGTGTAGAGTCGATCGTGTGTCATTGATTTGTTTTGTTTGTTGGAGGCTGGCATTGTTGCTAGATTTTCTTGGAAGATGTGTTCAGCCTCCAGCAAACAATTGTTAATTACTTCATAGAAACGGTATTGTTTTATAAAAATTTAAATGGTGTTCTTGTGGGTTATTTTTTTTGTGTCTTCTCAGAGTTTCTTTCGAGGAGAGTGACCATTTTGTTCTTCCCTCGCCGTTTTTCCGTATGAGGCATAGGAACTATGGCGTTTAAAAGTTTTAATATTAGAGTACAACTCAGAAGTGCCATTGGCATACAAAGTTGTTATTTTCTGTTATCATCCGTGTTTAATGTAGAAAAGTTATTTTAATTGAATCAATGCAATTTTAAGATGAGAGTGTGCCAGTGTGGCAGAGAAGCCATCGTCCCGCAAAAGAGTAATGGTGGACATTCGTTCGAACTTGCGGAGGGACATCGAATCATTTATGCTATTGAGCCATCTGTAATAATGTTGATGAAGTGTTATCCTGTATGGAGAGCAGAGTCCGTATTGATGACAACATTGGGGTAAGTGACAATTTTCATTGCGTTTTCCCCGCACCAATAAGTGCTTCAGCGTACCCAATGCCCCCTCTGAATATTTTGTGCAGCGGTTGCCAACGTTCCCTCTGAAGGGTCATTTTCCACTCAGTCCAGTTACGCAGGTTGAGGACTCTGTTGTAGCCTCAAAGTTTTGGTCTGGAAATACAGGCTGGTAACGACGTACCTGTGATGGACAAAGCGTCCGGGTGTTTAGTATTGTAAGGTAGTCACTTAAGAGTCAATTTAGGATAAAACTCAGAGGGGCCCCTCGTAAGATACGAACTACTCTACCGCATGTAGCATTCCAACTGTTGTATCCTTGTCTGATTGCGAATAAATGTTGCTAAATTTAACAATTTGTCATTGCGTCAGTTTCTCCCGTGACCATTGATCCAGGTCCCAAACCCTTGACAGTCATTCCTCATTGTTATTGTGCAGTGCTTGGTTAGTTGAATTTTGGTTGAATTCAGCCGAGCAGTTTCCGAGATATTTGCTGAATGGTGTGTCACTATGTTGTAACGAGTTTTTAGAATGGAGAACCATGGGGGCATATTTTGAATGGAAAAACAACGCCTAAACAAAACCAAAAATAATACACTATGGTTTTAAAGTCCTTAACTTTATTTGATCTTCTGTAATAGGCTTTTTGTACACTGATGGAACTGTGGCATATAGGATAAGTGATCCTTCAGTCTGGAATATGTCTGACTATGCACTATAAAGGACAGACGAAACACAGCCTGGCCGTGAGATTCAAGGAGCACCTTGCCCATAGATGCTATGGAAGAATCAGTCAATCAGCCATTGCCAAACACTCAACTGATAAGGGACACGATTTCACCATTGATAACCTAAAACTTGTACATTTGATAAATAAAAAACACCTGTTAGATGCTTTCGAAAACATGGCCATCCGAAAGTCCAATAGCAACACTCTACTCAATTCGGACTTGGGCCCTATAGGTGATTCAGCAACACCCTTGATTCAATGGTGGTCACAAATGACCAATCAATAAAAATTGCCTCTTGTATTCTTCTTCTCTGATTGGACTTCTCTTGGGATACTTCGCTATATAAACCGATTTTCGGTTCATTTACTTCAGTACGATTTGGTTTTTCTCGTGTTCTCCCTGTTCCCTTGCTTTCGAAATGTGCATCCAGGTCGTATTTTTCCGTTAATTCTGTTGTAGTTAAAGAGCTTTTCCTTTTATTTAGTTATTACTATTATCCACATACCTTTTTATTTTATTTGATATAATATTTTACTATTAATTTTGTTTGTAGTTATTTCCTTTTGTATCATTGTGCCTTTTTACCAGAATTCTTATCATGTAGTAACATAGTTGATAAACTTCATGAATCTAATCTAAGTGATGCATCGAATGGCTTTGCATGAGAACTTAATTCCATAAAAGTTTTTCAGATTCTTTCTCTTTTCAGATCAAAATCGGAGAGTCTAAATTCATGGAGCCTCCTTGTCAGCTAATTGCTCTCTCTGGGAACTTTGTTTCTCAGGCAATCCTTTCATAAAATTAATATCTTTGCACAACTTCTTTCCCAGAGCAAAAAATGTACTCAATCGAAGTGTTTTTAGAAAGTGCAAAATAATTTCTTCTTTCATATAATAATAATTATAAACTGGAGATAGTCTCCAAACACAGATAATTCTTCGATTGAAAAATGGAAGGAAAAATTCTGCGACCTGGATTCGAACCAGGAACCTTGACCATCATGGCCGACGCCTCTACCAATTGGGCTATCGCAGACACCCGAACAGGCAAGCTGTCACAAGGTGTCTTAAAGGCAACCAAGTCTTGTCACGGTTGAAAGCCCAATTGGTAGAGGCGTCGGCCATGGTAGTCGAGGTTCCTGGTTCGAATCCAGGTTGCAGAATTTTTCCTTTCATTTTTCAATCGAAAAATTATTCTTCTTTCATGTTTATCAGAAGATCTTGCACTACAATTTCAAATTTTTAAAAGTCATGTGAGTTTATTACATTAACTTGAATTGCATGTAAATAATTTTAATTAGTTTATTTCATCATATCAAACAAGAAATATTTATTTATACTGATAGATAAAATAATGTTACTGTTTCATCAATTAACTTTTATGTCTACTGAAAACATCTGAAAAATTAACTGTTTCAGGGGATGTTTATAAAAGGAAAACCTTCAAATTTTGTTAAACAAAAATTAAATCTGTGTATGCTTGATTTAATCATTCCTTAACTAAAATTATTTTTAACAAAATTGTATTAAACAAATTAAAAAAACACACCCTACAAGAAAGCTGAAACTACATCACTTTTACCATACTTTCCGGGGTACAGATCGTACTTTTTACAATATTTTATCTGTTGCAGGCCCCAAAAACTATGTGCAATTATTGAGAGAGAGTGAAGAGAAAAACCACAGAAACCTGTAAGTTTCTTATAAAATGACTTAATTTCTGTAAAAATAAAAATTATGACTTATAGGCTACACTAGAAAATATGGTAATAAAAAAGTTTTCTATAAATTTAAACCAGATTTAAGATACAGCTCAAATTTTAAAAGGAAAGTTCAATTATATTTCAACACAAAGTAAGTAAAGATTAATATTAAATTGATTAATTAAAAACAAATAGTATACCTCTCGCCTCTCCCATTCTTCCATGTCACCTTCCATCATTCTCGTCCTGCGCCAATTTTCCAAATTTTGTTTATGCAAGTCTGAAAGTTGTTGATGGCGAGTAAGTGCTTCTTTACTAGGAAATTGTCGCTTGCAGAGCAAACAAGCCATTTTTTGTAAATCTGTAAAACAAATTTCCTCAGAACGTGCAGCTCCTTCATCGTCGTCGTCTTCAGAATCGCTCCCTTCTCCATAAGCTGCAACCAAACTTCCAGATTTATCAGGTTTACTTTTGGCCTAGTTAAAGAGACAGCAACAAATAAAACCTATAAGCAATTACAAAATTCAAACTTATTCCCGTTTATGTTTTGGCATTTATAGACACCTACAAGCATTGGTGGAGGCATCAATTCCTTATCTTCCAATTCTTTCTTCATCACTTCAAAGACAGACTGCTGTCTCTCAGCCAAAGAGGCCTAAGTAAAATACAGAATTAAAGTTAGAATGTTTTATTCTATCACTTTCTCAACAGACATAGTAGTGCTCACCCTCTTTTCAAGCATGGCAAAACCAGTATCAGCTGTTGCAGACTGCTTCCCTGTATCCATTAATGCAAACTGGTTTGCAACTATTCCCTGTTTAGCTATCTCTTTTTTGTGGTTTAATGTTTTAGCCCATTTCTCCATATCCTAGAATAATTACGTTGTTGTAAATGGCAATTTTATAACTCAAATAACAAATCAAGTTTTTTTTCTTAAAGGAATATTTCAAACCTTGGCAATCTTTTTTGCTATCTTTACTTTATCCTGTTTGCCTTTTTCTTTGGTTTTTTTCTCCTGAGCGCCAGCATTTTTATCGGATATAGATGCCATGGGTGCAAGCAAATACATATGTTGTTCACCATCCCAGTATAAAAATTTTTGCAATTCTGCATTGTAATAATACTGAAAAAGTAAATAAATAAACATGATCTATTATTTAGCAATCTTAAATCAAAATGACCACAATTTCCCATTTCTCTTCCCAATATTCAAGTTTTTGACAGTTCCTTATCTCTTTAATGGGTTCTTCATAGAAAAAACTTTTTCTTCTCAATTATATGTTAAAATCATTTACAAGGCATTAAGCCAGGCATGCTATTCTAACCCGGCGTCACTCGCGCCAAATTTTATAACAGCACTACCCGCGCTGCGGTGTTTACACCGCACTTTTTAAAAGTGATTTTATTTGATAAAAAAAGAACTCAGTGCAATTTTATTTGATAACTCAAGATATTGCAATTTATGACCACATATACAAATTAGAAGAAAATAAGTGATTTTAAAGTGATTTTTAAGAAATCATGTTTATGTCAAAAATTTACTTACATGACTGCTCGCGCAGCGGTGTTTGCACCGCAATGTGAGACCAAGCGTAAAAAACATAGCTTTAATCTTCACTTTCGATAAAATGAATGAGATCAACACCGGCGCTATCTGTTGCCAATAAGTTGTACTTGAAATACATGGAACTCATCACAAGGTAGCGCCTCTGTATGATGAGCTATATCAAAAAAATCAAAAAGTGCGGTATAAACACCGCTCGCGCGAGTGACGCCGGGTTAAGTAAAGAAGCTAAATATCTCAAGAAACAAAAGGTGCTAAAAAAAATGTTTCACAAAGAGTTGCAGCATCTCAAAGTGGAAATGTTTGGCTTGATTGCCCCGTTGAGAAACTGCAATTTTTATCTAAAATACACAGCCAGAGTATCCATGAAAAGTCTAAAAGTTAATTTTAAGCTTTCACTATGGGTTTTACACATTTCCTAAATTATATTTCACATACGGGACATTATAGTCTATACAATTAAGCGATATTTTATTACTTAAAGAGATGCTCAATAATAAAGATGTACAAAAACTGAGATCATCAATAAATATGCTGTATTTAAGGAGAAATCATAATTACAATGATTAAAAAATAAAAATTTCTAAGTATTTTTTAAATATGGTAAAAGCATGGGAAAAAAAAAAAATGTGCTGAAACCCCAGTGTCAGTGAGCATCAGCAACGGGCAGCTGTACAAACATCTGATGGTGAATCCCGTTGGTAACATTCACCAACATCAGGCTTTTGTGATTTTTCTACCATGTGAATTTAATAAATAAGTTCTCAAACTATGGGAAATCATTTACTCATAGAGGATGCTATAGAGTAATAAATTCAGATCATAAACGCAACTGGGCTCAGCATTTTTTTGTTTAGATGGGATAGATGAGATGACATGGATAAACCCGTCAAAGATTCATTGGATGAATCAAATCCAATTTTATTATTATTATTTTTTTTTTAGTTTTTAAAATATTTGCGTTTATTCCAAAATAAAATGTTTTATTGAATTATTTTATTAATTTTTAATTTCTGAAGTAAAAGTTTCCCCCTCCAAAATACAGGGTGTAACATAAAGGTTCAAAACATTTCAAATCGTGAAAGAGGGGAATGTCAAGTTTTTGTTCAATGTTAATAGAGGTCTCTAGGGAGCATCTGGAAGACATAGGGAGGTCCCGTCAGTTAGTCAAGATGGCAAATGCCCAACACAAAGCCTTTTTGTGGCCACCTCGATCCCCAGACCTAAGTTTGTGACGACTTCTTGTGGGGATTCATTAAAGACCATGTTTTTGTGCCCCCTTTCCGGCAAATTTGGAGGAGCAAAAAACTCGAATAACAGCCACCATTTGTGAAGTAACTCCAGATATGCTTCAGCAGGCATGAGAGCAATTTGATTATCGGCTAGATGTGTGCCGTGCAGAGGATGAGGACACATCAAACACTTATAAACAAAGCTTAAGATTATTACATACATTTCAATATATCACCCATCTTTGTATCTTCATTTTTTAAAAAATTATAGAATTTTGAAATGTGATGAACCTTTCTGCTACACCTTGTATCATGAAAATTTAAAAGTCAGCTAATAATCAAGCCAATACAATACGTTGCTACTTGCATTGTGTAAACAGAAAAGAAAATTCATAAAAATGCATTCGAAATGTATACTAGTAGAAAAGTAAACTGTTACAAGATGTCAAGTTAAGAAGAAAGTTTGGCGATTTTCATCCAAATTTGGTTCAGGATTTACATAAAGACAAGTTTAAATTTAAAGATATGACTGATTTACATTAAATATTGGGAAGTTACAAATGAGAAAGTCAATTTGTGTGTTATAAGAAATGCAAAAAGGAAAATAAAGCAACATGCTAATTTAATCAAGTACAGTTGACTCTTAGAAGTCTAACACAATCTGTTCCTAGTGGCTATTCGACTTTCTGTTAAGCTTATTCAATAAGAAATAATGTAAATTGAATTAATCTATTCCAGACCTTAAAAATTATCCATTATAAAATACTTTAGTACAATACATGCACTTACATTATTTTCATTATTTAAACCTAATGAAACCTACGGGTAGTTGCCATATGCGACAAACGACTTTTAATTTCCACTATGCATAAGGAGCAGTCACATGATTGATCGCATATGAAAACAGAATAAAGAAAAATGAACAATGACGACATTAGGTTAGTTATTTTTTTCTGTTTTCGTATTTAAGTCCACCAATCAGTCTCAGGTGACTAATGAGAAGTATGGCAGGTGGTTGATGATCACAACCTCCCTTCTCGTCAAAAATTCCTGCACAAAGATGGACTTGTGAAAGGGTGCATTGTTGACAAAAGCCACAACTTTCCACTGTCCAACAATTCTGGCCTCAAACACACTTATGCCAATAAACAAACACCCACAAGTCACAATCTGTCGAAACTGAATGAAACTTCATATGGGTGCGGCCCAAGGTCGTTGGTGGTGATTCCATTTGTTGTGCAGAATGGCACCACTTGTACCATTTTATGGGCAGCAGTCCTAGAACTTTTTGAATACACTGGGTAAAATAAAACAGACCAGACATACAGGTATTGGACATTGAAACTGAAACACCTTCGCAAATAGCACTGGATACCCCCAAGGCTGAATAGAACCTTCTGCTAGGTAATTAATCGTATGCATATCAATGAATCACGTGTCAGAGGTCTTGGTAGTCACTCCAGTAGAAAAGTTCGATAGTAAGCTTCAAATTGTCTGTGCAGAGCGCTATAATGGGAGACATATCCGACTTCAAAAGAGGGCAGATTGTTGGGGCGCGTCTAGCAGGTGCATCTGTGTCCAAAACTGCCACACTTTGTGATGTCTCACATGCTACAGTATCCAGGGTGATGTGTGCATATGAACAGGAAGGACGAACCACGTCCAGGAGGAGCAACTGCAGGAGAAAACGGAAGTTGTCGGAAAGAGACGTCAGGACATTGACCAGGATTGTTGCACGAAAGCGGAAAACCACCGCAGCAGAAATCACCGCAGAAATGAATACACACCTCCAGGAACCTGTGTGCACGAAGACAATCCGTCGTTACCTGCATAAATCCATCATCCATGGCAGGGTTGCTATACCGAAGCCTTTCATCAGTAGTACAAATGCCTCCAAGCGGGTTCAGTGGTGCCGGACGCATAAAACCTGGACGTTGGATGACCTCAAACGCGTATATTCTCGGATGAGTCCAGCTACACTGTCTTCCAAACAACAGGGAGGGTATTCGTCTGGAGGAGCCCCTCTGATGCCTACAACCCAGACTGCTTGGCACCCACAGTCAAACACGGAGGTGGATCAGTAATGGTTTGGGGTGCAAACTGTGCAGGACCTCTACCGATCCTTCCCAAGACGTGTTACTGCTGTGCTGGCTGCCCACGGTGCCCCAACACCTTATTAAATAAAGATTTTGGATTTCTACCAGGTGTTTCAGTTTCAATGTCCAATACCTGTACATCCAAATCAAATTACCATTGGCCATTCAGAACCAAAGGTAAACAAGCACACAACAACCTGGAAATTGTGCGCTAACATTGTCATCCCCCTCCCAAAAAAAACTCTGCTCATATTACTAAATTTTTTGCTTTTCTTTATAGAAACATATTTATATGAATAAATGGAATTTCTAATGTCTTTAAGTGATATACCTATACCTTAATGAGGTTATTTCCAGGAGTTTACATTTAAACATACAAAATCAAAACTTTTTATTTAATTTTATAATGTTATTCTTTTTAAAATGAAACAAACAGAAATACCTCTAATAACTTTAACAATTTAAGGGAGACATGCTAAGCAAATATTCGAATTTTGGATCAAAGAATTGAAAATTTTTAAAAATTTTTAAAAATAATCTTTAACCTTTTTTTATCGATCTATGCAGTCCATTTCTTTAAAATTCATTAAATTTTGTGACGAAAAAAAAAAAACAATTTTGGCACCTTTCATCCAAGAACGCGTAAAATTTCTCTGACACTGATAAAAACATATTGAACAAAAAACATAACTCTGCGAAAAATCGACAGATTGCTATAATTTTTTTTTCCTGAAAGGAGCTGCATAAGTTTCCTCTTGACCAAACTCTAAAAAACAACAAATCTTTAAAATTAAATTAGGTGAGAAGATATGTGTGTTTGAATTTTTGAAAAATTTTAAGATTACCATTTTCTCAGAAATGTTTTCTGGTAAATGCACATCTTTTGGTACACTTTTCTGCTTCTCTGAATGGATTTTTAAAAACTTCGATATTTTGGAACAAGGGGAGTACAATGAATACAGGTGACAAAGCCAATTCAATAATGCTATAGAAACTATGTATCACCCACCCAAAAGGCTGTGCTCAAATAACTAGAAATAAAGCTTTTAAAAAAAGTATTTTTTAAAAAGATAAAATTTTACCCTATGCATCCTGTATTGAAAAAGACCTGCTCTTTCCAATGGCATAAGGTAGATATTTAGCGAAACTATCATTGAATCTCAAAAGAAAACAATGTAACTGGAAAAACATTAACAATGAATAGACCAATATTGTTCAAAATTAAAATACTTATATTGTAAGAAATTTAAAAATCTATTGTAACGAATCTGAAGATGTCCGAAAGGACGAAAGTCGACTACTTCCAAATGAATAAAACTTTGTATTGTAAAATGGACATTTATGAATAATTAGCAATATACAATGTGAGATATAAAATGAATTTTGTAGGTCAAATAAAATTATCAGAAAGTGGGAATGCTAATTCACCTATTAACTTTGCAAAGGCACGACTTAAAAAAATAATTTATTGGCATCATTTTCTTCTACAAATTACTCAGTTTAATTGTGTCAAGCTTGATTAAAATCTATTAATAAATAAAGAAAATTCCTTTTTGCTTAGCATATCCCTTTGAATCGACTGCATATGAAGGAAAAAAAAAAAACATTCTATCACAAGATCAAGAGTTTAATATTTCGGATATTTTCTTCTGGTAAAAAGTTTTTTCTTCCGATACAGTTCAACACTACAGTTGTTTCTTATCTTTTTCAATAATTTAAATCGAATCAAGCAATTAATAAATTTTATTCTAAATTCCTTCACATACCTGGGAAGCAGCATCGTAGTATAAACCAGTCATAGGATCATAATAATAACCAGAAGATTCGTCATACTGATAAGTCGATACATCAGGTACAGCTAGAAAAATTAAATTATGCTCATAACTATAATTTTTTATTTTTTTTAGCAAAAATGTTTTCCCAAAAAAATCGACTTACGATATTTGGATGATTCAGCTTCTTCATTTGTTGGCTCCTGTCCAGTGGGAGCTTTCATGAGGGTTGGCATAGAGCGGGCAGTAGGCATAGTTTTAGGTGTTGGAACCACTTTTTCTTCCTCTTTATTTTTAGGTTGTTCCTCCTTATTTTAAAATGTTAAAGTAAAGTACCTTTATTTTTAGATATTGGGTAAATGCTGATGTTAAAAGTAACTTTCAATTATTTTTTTCTTTATTCTAACCTCTTAGCAAGTGAAGAACAAAAAAAAAACATTTATTGCTGATATTCATGAATAAACTTTTTTTTACAAAACAATATGATAATAATATTAATTATCAAATTCAATCATTTTTGAATTCATTCCTAAATCATGACCAGAATAGATTTGAAATTTAAAATTATTATTTTTTTTTTAAAAGCAAAGATGTAATATCGTATTGTTAAATGTTTGATGTGCATTGTTAACTATTGTTATACAAGGTTAATGAGAAATAAGTTTTCCCACTTTAGACAGCTCTGTAGTGCATTCTGCTGCTCCAAATGAGAAAAAGTGTATATTACAGATAAATCAAACGATGTGATTGATATTTATTAAATAAAAAATTTAAATACCCCAATTCACCAATAGATGGTGCTATAATATGAATGGTATTGATTTGCATATATTGAACAAGTAAAACACCATTTGCGTTACAGCCCATTCCCATGGCATTATTTGTTGGATAAAAAGAAGAAGGATACGCAATCGCCTATTATACGCATTTTATGTACCTAAGATAACATAGCGATTCAGCATCAGGGAGTGCTTCGCCATATTTGTTCAAACGTGCGGTGCTTTATGGTCATCTGATTTTTAAAGGCTTTAGATGGGAGATTAAAAAGTAAGTTGCACTAACTCGCCGCAGGAGTGCGCTGTCCTGTCGCAATCTTGGGCAAAGCGGAGAAAGGGACATTAACTGTGCAGACGTCGGATAGGACGGTTGCTGTGGGTTCCCGTCGTGTTTTGTGTGACTAGCGGGCTAAAAGCAATGGCGCGTCAACTGGATGTCCACTCCAAACTTGAGGTGCTTTCTGCAGCAATCTGATTTCTATGGGCCAAACGGGTGAATTGCACGGACATTTATCGTGAAATCACTGCTGTATATGGAGAGCGTGCAATTTCCCGGCAAGGAATTGTAAAGTGGTGTCAACAATTTGAAGCAGGACGCACGGATATCACAAAGATCGCGTACGCAGGTCCACAACGTCCCGTACCATTGCAAATGTTGACCGTGTGGATGCGATCATTAGAGAGAATCGGCACATAAAACTGGTGGAAATTGCCAGCATGCTGAACATTTCGTATATGGCAGTGTGTTCTCTATTGTTCACCGTGTGGTTACAAAACGCTGGAGGAGGTTTCTATGCACCCGGAATCGAAAAGTTGGTTGATCGTTCGGATAAATGTTTAGGGTCTCTTGGGGACTATGTGGAAAAGCGTACCTACATTGTATGCTGCTATAGCCGTGTTGCTTTTGTATAGGTGGTGTAATAATTGGCCATACCGTGGAAGTGCAACTAACTTTTTGATCTCCCCTCGTATATTCCCATAAAATGAAGAAATAAATATTAAAAAAAAAAAATGATAATATAAAAGAATTTATTCATTACAGTTAAACTTACATTTTATCTGAAATAAATGTATTTAAATTCTTTCAAACTGGGAATCGTCTGTGTCAGAGTTCTTTTTTAGGCCTAATTACAGTTGTTTCTTCTTCCCAGTCTTCGATTCTCATGATTGAATCATCCACAGGAGGGGAAATTTCTGCTTTCACAAAAGCATTCAAATTTTATTTTCTTGTACCGTATATACTCATATATAAGCTGATTTTTTTTTCCAAAAAATGACCCCTAAAAACCACATTCGGCCTATGCGTGGGTCAGAGTTGATGAAAACTCTTATAAGTGGAGTTTAGAAAAAACTAAGCAATAATTTTATTTATTAATCCGTTTAGATTTCATTTATTAACCCTTTCACTGCATAAATAAATTTCTGATAAGATAAAAGTATTCTCTCTCTTTGCAGCATAATGAGAATCTCTAAAAGGCTGTGGCAGCCATATTGGAAAAAATATGAGAGGGGGAGGGGCTTCAAACGAAACCAGCGCATTTTTACGTGTTCTCTCATTGCAATACATACTGTAAATATATTAATCCAAACAGTTACGGTATTCAAAATGGAACATCGAAGCATTGAAGATTCAAGAAGACTAAAAAATTCGATTTCGAAACTTTTTGAACATCTATACATGAGCTACCATTGATACTATCGCCAAGCACTAGCATATGAAATTTAATAGACCTTAACAGCACATTGTTCAATTATAAACAATGTACAGTGCAGTATTTCACGTCTTTTTCCTCAATTTTCCATCCACTTTTCCATTGTTAAAAGCAAATGCTCTGGGGTCTGGCGATTTGCCCCGTGGAAGTGTGCCCCAAACTGCCGAATGCCTTTTGAACATCGATAGCCTACTATCGTGTTCTTGCCAATGTAGTATCGTGTTCTTGCCTTTTGAACATCGATAGCCTACTATCATGTTCTTGCCAACAGTGAGTCTTGAAAATGTTTTAATAAATAAAGTTAATATGGTTATAATTAAAATATATTATTACAAACACAAAGAAAGACCAGGAATCAATTTCCACAACCAAAAATCAAATCAAAAATACATAACTAAAATAAAAATGCGATAGGCCTACTGAAAGATTATCGAAACAAAATTGAAACCATGATCGAAAAATGGTTTATAAAATATAAAATACTTCAAATAATTTTTTTGTATCTGTTAAGCGTTGTAATTTTAATTATATAGGGTGATTCAAATCGTGCGTAAAACAATTTAAGGGGTTCAAGGTAATCATGGGTTCGAATTTGAATGCAAACTGAGATAGGCCTAGGGGCAGAAGTTTGCCCCAAACTTGAAAATCGTCCAAGAATGTTTTAATACGGTTATAATTAAAATATATTATTTTGATGTTCTTATTATAAATTTATTCTTTTTGTAATAAAAAATTTTTTCCCTCAAGCGTTGCATTTTTTTTTCCTCTTTTGCCTCGGCTTATGCTCGGGTCAAGGCGTTTTTCCACTTTTTGGGCTCAAAAACAGGGGGTCGGCCTATGCGCGGGTCGGCTTATATGCGAGTATATACGGTACTCTCTGTCATGCAAATGAATGAATGCTAGATATCCATTTGATACATAATTCAAACGTTTTGTCCCCATATTTTATAAAGATCGATTAGTAGCAAACATTGGTAAAACTACAGAATACCATCCCCTAACTTCTTTGATTGATATCATCAAGTCTGCTTGCATTCATGTATTGCGTTTATTATGCCTTACTTTTGAACTTTATTATTACAGAGTTCACGCAGAATAACAGCCACTACACCATTGTTAATACCACTAACAGACATCTCAGCTTGGCAGCCATCTTGAAAAGTTGCTGAGAAAACCTGGTATCCCTGATTTTATGAATGGAAAATGGAAGAGAGCCACCAACTCGCTTTTGCAATAGCTTTTGAATATATTTATATGAAGTATATTTGCTTTATGTGGAATATAAAGTGAATAAACCTAATGTATATTGTATTTACTGTATAATATTTTATAATAAAAGCCAAAGATAGTATAGAAGTTCGTCAGCTCCAAGTTCTTTTGACGCGCCCCCCCCCCCCCCCCCCCGTCTTCTCCAGGTTTTATTATCGGTCTATTATACGCATCATCCATAATATGCAGCGGTGAAATTTTTAACTTTTTTTTTACGCATAATATGCACATTTTACCCCAAAAATTATGGTACTTATCTGCACATCTTACCTACGTTACAAGCAAAAGCTCCACTGGTAAAATTTTTCTATCGGAAGCAACAAAACAACTTGCAGATGTAGAAAAAATTGCGCCGTATAAAGCAGATACAAAGAGTTCAAAAGATTTAATGCTACATATTAAATGCATAAGTATATTCAATATGGCTGTGTGCTCCAGCACTGCCTATCTATGAACTTTTGTACAATAGTTTTATTTAACAAGTGTATCATTTGAATTATCTGTCAATACAAATTTTTTCTATTTAGAGCAGTAGAATGCATTCCAGAGCGTTCTGAAGTGGGAAATTCACTTCTCACTAATCCAGTATTTCAGTGAATATTCTGCAAAGTTATTTGATTTTACTTTATTTTTGTAACATCATATCTGACCTTATTACCACAAAAGTTGGGACAGGGTGAAAACGTGCGATGCAGCCAAAATATTGATACACTGACGTATGAATTTATTTTATTTCAAAAGAAGATAGTTTATTCGGTAGGTATTAAACATTTCGGAACCAAACATTTAATAAATATTAGGTTTGTTGCGAATTAGCAGTTGCAACACGCTCCAAAAATGTTGGGACAATGGGTGAATTAACGTTGACTGACATCTCCCGTCCTTCTGATCACGCTTTGTAGCCGTCGAGAAACAGATGAGACCAATTTCTGTACTATTGCAATGGGAATTAGTTGCCGTTCCTGCAGCAAGAAAGTTTTCAGCTGTTGAATTGTTCGGGGTCGTCGTTGATGCAACTTCCTCTTAATAATTCGCCATATATTCTCTATTCGGGACAAATCTGAACTGCAGGCAGGCCAAATTAACTGGCGAATTCGTCTATTATTGGCCTATAGTTGGAAAAGCATGAAAAAAGCAAATAAAACATGATTGAGTAAATATATATTAGCAAAATTAAAAATAATAAATGTGTTGTAGCCACTGTCCTGTAATGCGAGCAATGTGGGATTTAGAAAGGGATGAGTTCCAAAAAGACGTCACCGAGAAGGAACAAATGTTCTTCTAAAATTCCAATATGTGCTTCTGCATCAACAGTTCCGTTGCAGATGTGCAAGTTTCCCAATCTATTGGCACTCGTGCAGCCTCAGACCATTATTGAAGCTGACTTCTGTACAGCACATCGGTAACAGGCAGGATTGACCTTTTCCTCTTTGGTCCTAAGTATACACAGACAATTTTCCCCAACAACAACCGTAAATATAGATTCTTCGGACCACCAAACACATTGCCACTGGGTGTGTTTACTTCCGATGGGCGTGTGCCCAAGCCAGGTGCTTATGTTGCTGCAGTGTGTTCACAAACATCTTTCGTTTTGGATAATAGAGTTTCAACTTACATTTTGTGATGGAGTGGTACAAGGTATTCAACGATAAAGATTTTTGATAGAATCATCGAGCCCATTCCGCAATTTCTGTCATTGTCGTTTATTTTTAATACAGTGATCTCTGAAAACTCGAAGATCATGAGCAGTCAGAATTGGTCTTCATCCTTTCCCTTTACGAATGGTGGATTTCCTCTCGTCCTGTACCTATTAGTAATATTAAGAACTGTAGATGATGGAAATTCAAGATTCCTGGTTATTTCGTGCTGAGATAAGTTGCTTCCAAATTGCTGGCTTGTTCTATTGCGCATATGTTGACCCACTGCCTTGCTTCGACCCATGTTGTCCGTGTAAATGATGGCCACACATTGCAGTTAGCATTTAAAGAGGGAAAGTTATGACGTAATGTTCTCCAAAAGTCTTGAGACTATTCATGTCACTTCTATGGCTTCCGGTGCAGTCTTTTTCTTCCGTCCCAACTATTATGATGCATATTGTCTAATGGATCCAGCGGTAGTGTAAAATCTGCTTCAATACTTGTTTACTTATGTAAATGCACAAAAAATTGATCATTGCCTGTAAATTCAGACCCTTATTATAAATGTGAATTAAATGTTTGTGAAAATGTACGAAATGTTTGTGAAAAAGTACAAAAGCAATGTGAAAAAGCTGTAATATACTGCTAATCATTTTTAGCAGGACACCTAAAAGAAACTAAATTTAATGGCAATAATAAATGTAAATTTAAAGTACCTGTTTACTTGAATCTGGTGATTTTTGTTCACTTTGAGATGTACCAGAAGTTGATTTTGAATCACCTTACAGTTAAAATAAAATAATAAGTAACTACAGACATGAGAAAAACCTTTAAACAGATGCCATCTTTATTTTATGTTTATGTTTAACTGTACCAACCTTGGGTTTTTGAAGAATTACCGCTATCTGCATAGTTGCTGTAATTATACTGGTAATACTGATTGTAATTTTGGTCATAATTACTTCCATATGCCTTTGAGAAAAAGAAATTAAAAGTCAGCATTAAATTTTATTCCAAATATAATAATTTATAAAAAAAAACAAAAAAACATTTAACCTTGGATGTTAAGGAAAAGACTGAATGTAATGTAAGTACAGAATCTCCACAAATTAATAACTGCAACAAAGCTCAAAATATCAATTCAGATATCTACTTATAAATAAAATAAAGAGGTCTTACTGTATAACCAGGGAAGAGGGACAACGGGAAGCGAAGTGATGCTCTTTTGTTGAAACAAAAATACACATAGCGATCCTAACGTCTGGGACATGAAACGTTAGGCTCTGTAACCTTCAACCCAGAGAGCGTTAAAGAAAGTTTCTGTTTTAACCTCTAACTCAGACATGAAGAACACTTTTATTTTCAATTTCAAAGCGACTGCCTGCCTGCAACTGCTGTCAGTGCAGGTGCAAGGTATTGTGCAGCGAAATTAATTAATTTTCTAATTCTGTATGTATACTTGACATGCATATTTCATTATCTGTATGATTGTTAACCATTTTAATTTTCAATTCGAAAAATAAAAAGTGCTTGCATTTATTACTGTGTTTGTCATTTTATGTTTATTTTTAATGTAGTAAAGAATATTAGAAATTAATTTAAACACTTGAACCCATTTTTATCTTAAAAAGTTAAGAAGGTTTAAAAAAGTTAATTCTATTTTGAAAAGTTAATTTAAAGTGGGAAGTAGAGAACTGCCAGGGAGGAGAAAACAGCCAGGGAAAAGGGTGGAGCTTGGAACAGCCATCCTCCTCCTGGAACAGCCCCGAGCCACGTTATGGAGGGGGTGTGACGTAACAGCCAGATAACTCATGTCCCAGACATTGAAGCTCAGTGGCGCTGTTTTTCTTAACACCAAAATAGCATTGAATCAGTTACGAACTTCGCCTCCCGTTGTCCCTCTTCCCTGGTATAACATTGTCAAAAATCATCAGATTAGTTTCGGCATTTAATCCCACCTTCTTCAGGATACAAAGGAAAAGGGGGCTAGCAGCACTTATATAGCGATACGGTGAACGATACAAAGTAACTAATATAATACAGTAAGTGTTATTTATTAAGTAGGAGGCCAACTGATTGGCTGACACATATAGGAAGCATTCAATGAATTATGCTAGGGGGCATTACATTTGTTATCTGGTATTTCAATTTTATTCTATGTGGATTTAGTTGAATACTATTAAAGTATAAGCTATAGCAGTAGATTTGATTACAGATGGACAATTTGTAGAAGCCAAGGTGAAAAATCCTAGTGTATGTCATTGCCAAATTTTTTAGGAAATCATAAAAAGAGATTGTGGGCGATCTGTTAGACTCCCATCTTTATGCCTCTTAAAATTTCTTAGACTCCCATCTGGATTTCTTTCCTGGCAAATCCAGTGTCATAGGAGAAGCATGGGGAATATTTCCACAAGCTTCAACAGTAGAGTGTAGAATGTTCCATATGCAAACACAAAAAGGAAAAAAACAACTATTTATTTCATTGTATAGAAATAAATTAAAAAGAGGGGGATGGGAAGAGGGGCATGAATACAATTTACTTTGTACATTCTATCATTGTAGTTAGTTTATCTGTAAAGTAATTAAAATTATGCATAAATAGATGCGACCCAGAAACTGTACTCCTGCCAATCTAAAAAATATTTCAGTTACATTATGTTGTTTTTTTTGTTATGACTAATTTTTTTTTAAATTTTTATGTGAAACAAACGAAGAATTATGGATAATAACCATGATAAAAAAAATAAACACTATTATCCATAATTCTACAATAAAATGGAATTTTATTGGATGTATTACAAATATAACCACCTTGTGTCCATTATTCAGTGATGATAATAATGGCCCCATTTTGTTACCCCTGTGCATTTACAGAATGATAGCCACAGAATGGTGGAAATACATATTTGAGGGCTCGTTGCTTTTCTCCACGTTTCAGGCTTTTCCAGAAATGTTTTATAACTTTTCCAGACAATGAATTATCAGAGTATACATACATGGATCTACCTAGAAATAGGCGAGTGCTGGTTAATTTTTCAGAGAAAAAGAGACATTTTTAAATTACAACAAGAGTTGTAGTCAGCTACCGTTTCAACGTTTGGATTCCAGTGTCATTTTAAATCTTACTAATATTTTAAACTTACAACATATAATGCCTAATTAACTTACGATCTGAGTGGTGGTCACAGAAATGATAATTTTTAAAGTGCTAGTTGCAATGCAAGAGTTCCGGTTATGCACGACCAGTGCAGCTAGATCTCAGACTTGTATTTGGGTTGTTTTTTTTACTTTTTCTTCACTTCTCTAAAAACGGAGCAATTTATATACATTTTAACCACATTTTTTGTCATAACAGACAATATACCGTATTTATCTGAATATAAGACGAGGTTTTTCCAAAATTAGAAGGCAAAAAAAAAAGGTGGGTCATCTTAGAACTGGATCTTTAGCTCCGAGATGCAGCTGGCTTCACTGCATAAGCCAAGCCCACAGAATTAAGTGTTTGGTGTAAACGTTCAAAATCTTTATTAAAAAGAAGAGGAATGCTCGTTCTGGATCCAATGAGGGATCATTTAACTAATTTAATGTTTAGAATGTTAATTGTGAACTTTAATTATACCAGGAATTATGACATGTCAACATTGTGGTAAGCAATAGATCATCTCAGGAGGGAGAAAAAAAAAAAAAAAGCTTCTCTAAGTTTCTGTGGACATAGATCAATCTGCATGGGATGTCATTTCTAAAGAGAGCCTGATTAGGGAATTTAAAAATTACCGCATTTCAAATGCATTAAATGGTACAGAAAAGATGGATGACATCAAGCAGGAGGAAAATCTTAATATGATGATGAAATCTAAAATTATTTTGTTATCAGAAGAAAATGTTATTAATAGTATTAAAATAGTTTTTATTACTTTGAACGGTTTTAAATACTACTGACATTAAAGGTGCAATTGTTCATTTTTAAAAACTAACAAGGGGATCACATGGAAATGTCATCATGGATTTGGTTGAAATTTTAGGGCAATCTACAATATTAACCTACTGTCTGTGTAAAAGGATTTGAATCAATGGCCTTTCATTTCGGAGAAAAAACAAAATTTTTTACGTTTACTATTGTAGTGCCAGATAAGCCAAGTGAGAAGAAAGGTATTCAACTTAACAGAGGTGGTGCAGTGGCTAACATCAGGTCTCTGTGATTTCTTGGCCCAGTTCGATTCTTGTCATTTTTTTTTTTTTTTAATTTTTTTAAATTTTAATTTATTTATTATTTGTTTGCACTTTGTACAGTACATTCACATACAATACATAAGCAACGTCAGAGGTCAAAAAAATATGCAAAATGCGTTGTACAATATTTTCACGAACGGTCATTGCCGATCTGTGATTAGCGGCGACGTGGCGATGATGACAGATCCATTCTCCACCCCTCCCCTCCCCCCAAAACCATTTCCATAGTAACCAAAAACAGAAAACAGATGCAGTCAAATCCAGTTATAACAAATTCCATTGTAACGAAGTTTTCACTAAAACGAAGTTTTTCTGTGGTCCCGGCAAAAATCCTATTCATTTAATGTTATTACGATCCCGCTATAAAGAAATCTTTATAACGAAGGTTTTACTGTAATGAATCAAATTATTGGTCCCCACAACGTTATAATTTCATTATAACGAAATTTTATTTGGAACTTGCACATTAGATAAGTGACAAATCTAATCTGTAAAAATCAGCAAATTAAAAATAACTGTTCCTATTAGTAAGACACGAATTATTATAGTATAGGCCTATAAACAAAATGATTTGAAGATCAAGTTTCTATTCAAACAAATATTTTTAAAAAATATAGCATTATTTTGAAACATCTTAATCATCACTATTTTCAATACTATGTACATGTACTGTGTTGTTAGCAATACTTTGTGGGAACTTAAAATCAATAAAAGGAAGTTGCATTCCGGTAGTCCTGCGTGAGAATGGTGCAAGGTTTTGTTAAACTCGTGATTCTTCAAAAAAACAATTATTTTAATATGTGCAATACAGTACTATAAAATATGAACTAAATCTGTGATGTTTAATATTAAACAGAAGGAAAAACTTAAAGAATTGCATTAAAATGGAGCTATTTTAGTCGCGTGATATGGAACTATTTTATTCGCACAATGTTACGAAGGATGCAAACAAGACACTCAATGTAACGCTTGTGTTGTAATTATGTTAAAATAGTTTAAATATCTGAAAACAAGAACCATTAAGAAATATAATCTTTGTCATGTTCAATTTATTTACTGAAATTATGCACACAGACTACTATTTACAGCGGCATAGACTTAACAGTAAAAAGTACAACCTCAGTTTTCAATCATGATTTCCGGTAAGGAGAAGCATTACTGTTACACTACAGATCATTTCACAATCCTAATTGTACATTTAAAACACTAATAGATTGATGTTTGCCATAATTAATAAAAAACATATGTTCTCGGTTTAAAATAAGCTATTTTTTCTTTTATTTTTAATTTATTTATCATTAATTTGCAATCTCAATTTTACTCATGCTATCATAAGTAAACCGGTGGTCTCTTGAACTTAGTTATACCAGGATTCGACTGTATTAATTTGGAATGTGAAATGAAACAGAAATGATAAACATCTATTTGCACTATCGATGGTCTAAGTGCAATCGCTGCTTACGTATGTGAATGTCACTACAAAAAGTGCAAGCAAATAATAATGGCGAAAAATACAAAAAAATGACAGGCATTGAACCCGCACCAGGAAATCACAGAGGCCTGACTTTAGCCAGTGCACCACTGCCGGTAAGTTGAATACCTTTTTTCCCCACTTGGCTTATCTGGCACTATAATAGTAAACACAAAAAATTTATCTCCGAAACAAAAGGCAATTGATTCAAATCCTTTTACACAGACGGTGTATTAATGTTGTAGATTGACCTCCTAAAATTTCAACCAAATCCATGATGACATGTCCGTGCGGTCCCCTTGTAAGTGCAACTGGTTTATTAGTTTATTTTTATTTTTTTATTATTATTTTTAAATTTTATTAAATTAAAACTTAGGTAGACCCTCAACGACCAGTATGGTCGAGACCAAAGATTAGGCCATTGGGGGACACCCGAAATTAAGAATAACAATCTTCTAAGTAACAATCATTATAAACTAATACAATAAAGACAGCAAACACAATAAGTGATCACATCAGGATCGAGTTAAAGTTAAGTACATCAAACAAACAAAAAATTATAACTAATATAAAATCCACACAAATCAAACTTGAAAATCAAATGGCAGATGGCGAGTGTAATACTGCAAATGTCTATTAAAAGAGCAAAGTCTTTTTCAGATTGTAAATGTGCCGGTAAAGCAGCCCAGCATTTAATTTCGATATAAGACAAACAACGTTGTTGAACCTGAAGCTCTAGTAAGGTACTTAAGATTTATAGTGTTGCTTGACAGATCGAATGTTGGAGAAACCGACAACATAGAGTTAATGCACTTGAAGACGAACAAGCAAACCCACAAGAAATACAATTGAAAAACAGTGGGAATATTCAACTCGATAAATTTGAGGGTAACTGGATGATTTTTAGGTAAACCATAATAAATCCAAATAAACCATTTTTGAAGTTTGAAAATACGCTGCAAAATACGAGAATAGCCCCAAAACAGAATACTATAACAGAGATAAGAATGAATCCAAGCGAAATATAACTGAAGAATAATTTTCTTAGGTAGAAAACGAAAACCAGAAATGATACCTAACCTTCTGTTCAATTTTGTAAGCATCTGATCCGACGTGGATTTGCCACGTAAAGTCATTAATAATCGTCATACACATGTAAGTGAACATAGAAACCGTAGTGAGCCTGTAATTATTAAAATACAGAGGGAGGGTGTCAGGAATACCCGTTTTATTACGTTGATAGAAAATCATCGCCTTGGTTTTATCAATGTTAACCAGGAGATGATTAGCATTGGACCAAATGTATAAATTAGATAGGGCTGAATTTAAAAGTGAAATCAAGTAGTGCATATCGGCTTTTGCTCCAATACAAGTGACATCATCAGCATAAAGTAGTAACTTTAGATAATTACAAGGTTGAATATAACACAATGTATCATTGACAAATGTAGAGAATAGGACTGGCGAAAGAATCGAGCCCTGAGGGACCCAACACGACATATAGTCGAAGAAGACAAGCCGAACAATTTTAAAGAGTAAACCTGTTCCGTTAAGAAAGATTTCGACCATTGCAGTGGAGGTCATACATACCGTATTGATGCGAAAGTTTATCCACTCATCTGTCAATAGAGACCAGGTCGAAGGCCTTAGAGAAATCTAAAAAAACAGCAGCTACATAACTATTAGAGACCAAGATCAGCAGAATTGTACTCCATAACAGGCGGTAGACGTATTACGTTGAGGGATAAATCCGTGTTGACATGAGGTGATAAGTCCGTTAGAAAATATATAAAAAGATAGTCGGTTATAAAATAATCTTTCAAATATTTTCGCAAAGAAAGGCAACGATGTGACAGGACAATAATTCGCAAAAGAACGAGAATCGCCCTTCTTAAACATAGGGGTTACCCTAGCTCGCTTCAAATAAAGAGTAGTTGAAAAGAAAAGCTAATGGGTAAGCAAACAAGGAGATGAACTGACATAAAATTTTGTTAGCGACACAGTAGATTTAAGTTTTTTAGAAATCAATACCACTTCATCGAACGTGGTGGGGGTCGCAAAAAAAACTAGAAGCATTATTTGAGAATTGGACTTAATCGGTTCCGGTAACTGTATCACGAGAAATGTCTGGTGAGGATGGTAAGAGCGAGTGAAGGAATTGGGTCAATTTATCACTATCAAGCTCTTCCGAAGTATTAAAGGGAGAATGAACGGAATCTTTACCAACAGTCAGCTCCCTCAAAACCTTCCATTTGATTGAATTTTGGTGAACAAGTTATCAAAATATAAACGCTTAGCCACAGCAATTTTAGTACGTAATTTATTAGAAAAGGTCTTGAAACGTTGAATATTGGCACAAGTGGGAATACGACGGGATTTCAAGTAGAATTCATTTTTAAATTTAATATCCCGCAGGAGATGGTGGGTAATCCAAGGTTTCTTAGGCTGAACATGATGCATAACATTGTCAGGAAAGTTTTGATATGGGAGATACCGATCAAAGCCCAAATGGATTTGACGTATAAAAACATTAAACATCTCACTCACATCGGAAATATTAGATAACAAATAAGTCCAATCTGTCAACAGAAAAAAGGACTCTAAAACAGCTAACCGATAGTTTGAAATCACACGCTTTTTAAAATTAATGTTAATCGGTCGGGATATGAACGGGGAGTTCAAATTAAGAACTAAAAAAAAAACAACAAAAAAAAAAACGGAAAATGGTCAGATATATGCATATCTAATGCATTAGTATATAAAGATGTCAATGAAGTGAAACATGTATCAATAGCCGTATATTTGCGATGAAAGGAGAAATAATGCGTAAAAGAACTCAAATATGGTATTAAGCCCGAGCGAGTAATAGAATCAAGAATATAATGAATATTTTGCGGAGGGGCATTGAAGTCAATATTGAAGTCTCCAGCCAATATTATTTGATAACCTAGCTGGCAATAGCGGAGTAAATGCTAGCCAAATAAGTCCCCAAATTCTTCAAAGAACCTGAAGGAAGATGATACACCGCCATTACCAACAACCTTTCTTTAATCAAAATTGATAAGATTTCAAAATCAAGGGTAATAATTGAACTTTGATCGGGCACAGTACACCACAATTTTGAAGCTACGTAAATGCTGATGCCACCACCTCTACAACCAGATCGAGTGATAGAAATTGATTTGAAGCCGTTGAAGGTGGACGTCTCCACTGGGTTGTGAAGCCAGGTTTCAACGAATATCAGAATGTTAGGAGTAACATTTAACAACTATAGGTTTAATTTTATACCATCTATAAGTTGGCAACTAGACTTCTCACATTCATGACAAAGAGAGAAAGAGATGAATGGAAAGTGGTTAAGGGTAAATTCGATATCCCAGCATTAAACTCTTCAACTGAAATTGGATTAGTAAACATCATAAAAAATAGGTTTGAATAAAAAACTTAAGGTTAGACTACTGAATGAACAGATGCAATCAAATGCTAACAGGTAGAAAAAAGAAAATAAATAAAATAACAAAAATAAATCAGACTTAGTAAAGCTCTATATAATAAAATGAAAAAACAAACAAGCTAAAAAAGCCAAAATAAATAAGCAAACCAGAGATAAGCAAATAGATAAATAAGCTCCTAAAAAGAACAAAAGAAACAAACGTACTATAAATAACTAGTAACTGGGTTTTACATCATAAGAAATAAACAATAACTGAAATAATAGTACTTAAACTAATCCAGAGCAGCGACTTTCTTAATGCATCTGATGTTACCATTGGCATCTTTAACGAATATGGAGCCACTAAAGCTCCATGCGTTTGACAGACCAAAGCGGGACTTCGCTTCACGAAGGAGCTTGTAACGAGCAGCGGTGAGGTCTTCTATAACAGCTGTGCAAGGAGAACAGGTTTTCAGTTTTTTTCCGATTCTCGATGACAAGATCACGAAGAAGATATGTAAACAGACAAACAATCAGAGGTCTCGGGGTCGAGGTACCGGCCACCCGAGATCCCGGACGATGTGCAGCCATGATCTTGGTTTTATTGATCAAGACATCCATGTTGTCATGAAAGAAAGAAGGTAATATGCCAGTAAGCACCTCGGCTGGACTCTCATCAAAGCTATAAAATCGCAAATTAGTGTGTTTCGAGTGTTTTTCAAGGGTATCGAAGTCTTCGGACAACTGATCCAACCTTGGGCAGATAGCATGACGATATTCATTGTCCAACTTATTCAGGTTGTCACGTAGTACTGCACAGCTTGCATTGGACCCCTCCAACTGTTGAACCAACAAGTTCAAAGGATTTGTAGCCTCTTTTAGATTATTGCCTAACAGTTCAGACAACTTATCGACAAACCTGTCAACGAATAGTTCCCAAAACTTCGGATGCCTCGATATTGGAAAGAGAAGAATCATCATCCATTGATTTTGAAAGCGTAGCATTTGCAGTTGAGCAGGTAGAGGAGGAAGGCTTCAAAGCCACATTAGGTTTCGGCAAGATTTACAAAATTCAAACAAATGAAGCAAATAAATAAGTACCAATTGCAATGAAGAAAATTAACACACACTATGTGAAGGAAGATAAATACCCGATTTTAAATACCAGTTCTACTTGTGCAAATGATAACGTCCATTGAATATCGAGAGTAGTCAATCCAGAAATAAAGTCCATAAATGAATCATGATAAAATTATTAAGCACAAATTCATGAACTAAATTACAGTTCTAGTCGTAGAGAATAAATAAATGGAGCATAAATCACTCCAAATAGGCAAGTTTTGCACATTCATTACAGCTATAGAGAACACGTCCGACCCGGACGATTCCATGTCAAAAAAAAAAATAGTATCAGTTAAATGTGTAATACCCCTCTTCATCTATCCCTGGTAATACAATATTAGTAGAATTTCAATACTCCGGGAATACATAAAATTCATTTTTTTGGCGTAAGAACTTTTTTTCTTGAAATACTTGCAAATTTTGGGGAGGGGGGTCGTCTTATAATTGAGGTTGTCTAAGATTCGGGTAAATATGGTAAAATGCATTAAGTCATTTTTAAGAATTACGTTTTCATGTCACATGGGCTTCAGTCAGCCAATGAAATCGGACTTCAAGAGTATTTTTATTTACATATCCTGCAACGTTAGTGCGGAGAGTGTTTTTAATGCTGAAATGAAATTCGAATAAAATTTTCCAGTAAATGTGAAAGAAATTCCAGTGGAAAAAGCTAATTTTATACAGTTTTCCCAGCTTTTCCAGGTCTTGAAACTGTTTAATAGAATTCCAGGCTTTTCCAATAATTTAAGGCCACGTACGAACTCTGTATTTTTGATAGTAAATTCCGATTTCTTGTGGAAAAAGAGATATTTATTATTTTATCTTACTTCCATGGAGAATAATAAAATATTATGGGAGTCTCCATTTCTAGAACAATATGAATTTATCAAAGCCAACTCATGAGGAAGGCACATAAAAAGTTGCTGAATAAAAAACAGAATTTCCTTCAAAATTTACCAAAACAAAAATTCCCAACTTTTTCCAGAGATATTTTAAATTCACTGAATTCCATTTTCAGAATTTTACAAGTTTGATGGTAATAACAGCCCATTTTAAATAAAATTACTAGTTACAAATGCTCTTTAATGATATAATTCAATGTTAGAAATCTCTCTCACTTGTTGATATTCTGCATAGCTAGCATAATCTTGCCCAACTTGTGCATACTGTTGGGAAGTTCCAGATGAATAAGAGTCTGCAGGTGCCTGAAACCAAAGAAGGATCACAGTGATAAAAAAGGTTTTGTTATTCCATTTTAAAATTACTTTTATCCTTTTCTATTTTAAAAGCCGACTGATCTTCTGAGGTAGTGTCAATGAAGAAGTGATAATTGACTTCATCTGCTCTCACAAATTCTCAAAGAAACCACTCAACACTTGAAAAATTTGTAGGTGTGAAGAGGCAATTAGCAAATTTCCCGCCCTTCCAAAGATGTTTATTATACAGAAAACAAAGTACAACAAAAATTAACTCTAAAAATAATTTGGAAATTAAAATAAAATAAAATAAAAAGCAATAAAACTTAACTTTTTTTTATTTTTTATTATTTGCAACCTTTACTTTAAATATATGTTTTTATTATTGAACTTAATATTTTGGCCACAAGTATGGTTCAATTTGCCTTGCCTTTAATTTATTTGGGGTTTTTTCTTTTTTTTACATTATCACAAATTCAATCTCAATTTTTAAAAAAGTACTTTTTTTCTTTATGTAATTAAATCTGACCAAAAAAATCCTACATTCAAAGAATTACACTGAATCCGAAGCCTTCTTTTAACATTCCTCTTCCTTGAACTCCAACCAAAACACCAAACTCGTCAACTTCAGTTAATATCCACATATAAGGAAGTGCCAGAAAAAAATGGTACAGTTGGATCATAGCATTTCAGAAATACAAGGCAAAGTTCAAGTTTTCACATATATGTATAACAATTTCAAAGTCCTTCCTTGACTACAAGAATGCCGGCAAAATATTGAAGTCATGAAAACACTGTGGTTATGGGTGGACATGATTGCTAGAATTGTTTCATGCAGCAGACGTGCAACACTACCTAACATCGGAATTTTCATTGCCAGGTGCTCAGCAAATCATCAGCATGAGAACTATGCAACGTTCACTCCATGATATGAGCTTAAGGAGCACACGTCCAAACTAAATACCCTTGATGAATGTACGAAAATGAAAAGCTATGTACTTCACCCATCTGATTTCGAGAACACTGCCACTGGACACTAGATGACTAGAAATAGTAGCCTGGTCTAAGTAGTTCAGTTTTCATTTATTTCGGCTGAAAGAAAGGCCTGAGTGTGGAGAAACCTCATGAAGCCATAGACCCTGCATATCAATAGGGACCTGTACAAATAAGGCTCTGTAATTGTGTGTTCAGCTGGCATTCTATGGGACCCCTGATACACCAACAATTTCTCTGACAGGTGAATGTTCTCTGTGCATCTTTTCTGACTGGATATATCCATCCGTCTTGTGTTCATTCTGACGGGTTTCGCATTTTGAAAAAGGACAATGTGCTGATGCACAGGTTTACAGTTGCCAAATTACGCATAGAGGAGAACTTATCTGAGAGTCTGGCCATCGAAGTCATCAGATCTCAACGTTACAGCTGGAATGCCAGAACACATAGAAGTTCAACACCTCAATATACAACAGAATTGTAGAGCATTCTGCATGCAGTATGATATTTGCTACCTACAAAAAACTTCCACCAGCCCATAAGTTCATGTCACATATTTCATATTTCTGCAGTTCTATATTCCATTGGGGAATCAATCAAGTATAAGACTGGTATACCAATTTTTCTGGCACTTCAATGTACATACAGGGTATAAAGATATATAAATAAATTTAGAATTTCTGTAAAATATATCAGATGATTCCAGCACTTTTGTTTTAAACTCATGTGATTATAATCATTTTTAAAATTAATACAAATGATGATCAGTCAAAACCAAGGAAGAAGGAATTAAAAAGAAGCAGAACAAGATCTAAAGGTGAGTGGATCGTTGATTTTCCTGTCGCCAAAGGCTACCCATACCTGATTAGTCCATTGTGCTGCTGCAACTGCTATACTTGCTACACTTGCACTTGAAGCACTGAGAATACAATGTTATATTAATCAGCAGATGGGCAAATTTCATTAGCGTTATTTTGTTTTTCCCCCAAACTTTACTTTTTTTTAAATTAATAAAAAGAAAGTCAAATATTTGAATTATCTAATTTATAAGTATAAAAATTACATCTCATTGCTCTGTGTTACGGACAATAATAAATAATTCAAAAATATACACTAGGACCAAACGTGTTAAACCAGAGATTGTCAAAGAAAGAGACTACCCAATTCGTTTTTTGTGTAACCACTTTCAGTTGGGCAGCTTGGGCAACAGAATCTAGATGGCGTTCTGTAGTTTCAATTTTTACAGTGTTTGTTTCAATTTAAGTACTGCTTAAACACTGCATGAAGGTAAGAGATGATTGTTACGCTGTATGAAGAAGAAAGGCGACCGTTAATATTGCATGAAGATGGGAGATGTAGTGTTGCAATTTGCTTTCTGCTACTTTGTGGAATACAGTTAAAGGACAGCCTCCTTACTTATAGATTTAGTTGTCTTTAGAGTTTTCCAAAAATTTAGAATACACACAAACCAACTCTAAATGGCTCGTAAATTTTGTTACAGGCATATTGTAAGAATCGTTATGTAATACATATTTGGCTGCACAAAAATTATGAGCCATTTAGAGTTGCTTGTGTGTTCTAAATTTTTGCAACCGTTTTTTGTCAGTACGCCCTCTAAATTATTCATTGTACTATGTGGTTTACTTTATAATTTTATTATTCTGTATGGATAAGTACCAATAAAATATTCAGTCTGACAAGGACTTCCATGCTAATAACCGTACCTACTCCCTTGAAGCAAGAGGCTACCCCAAATCTGTCATACGCGCTTCTATCTATAAACATCGTAATTCCTGTTCTAACGACAATCCCAAACCTTCTCCAGCCAAGGCAACACCTACGTTAGTTCTTCCTTATCATCCAATCCTCAATAGTATTAAAAATGTCCTAAGGAAACAACATATTATTGACAACTCTCTTCTCCATTCCATTCTACCAGAACCACCAAAAATTCTTTTAAACCGACATTTAATTTTAAAGATATTCTGGTCCATGCTGCTATTACTTAACCACGCACTTCCATTAAGGGATGTTCTCGCTGCAATGAAAAGCGATGTGGCGTTTGTCATTTTCTTAATCCTGCTACGTCCAGCAGTGCTTCCTCCTTCACTCTCAAGATTAACCAGAACCTGGCCTGCACTTCTCACAACCTAATTTACCTGTTACATTGCAAAGTATGCCAGACACAGTATGTCGGAGAGATGGGCAATACCATACCACCAGATTCGCTGGACGTAAGTTCGACATCCTTAGCAATGCTGCCACCTTTGTCGCGAAACACATTAATTCCCCTAGCCACTCTTTACAGGCCATCAGCCTTTATATTCTTTGTAGTAACTTCCTTAACAAAAAAAGAAAGAAAGCAATTAGAGTCTTTTCTTATTTGGAAATTTAATTCTCTTACCCCTAATGGAATTAACCTTAGCAAAGACACCATTCCCTCATTACCTTTCCCATATTCCTCTCAGACTTCAGCTATTCCCTAATTTGTCGTAGGCTCTCTGGGCCTTTTTTTTCTCTCTCTCTTTCTTTTTCTTTATCTTTTCCGAGTTATTTCCTCTTTTTAATGTTCTTTCATATTTTTCTACTTCTATGTTCATTTTGTGTCCATCCCTGCACTCCCCCCGTTTTTCATAGGCCTTCTGTACTCTTTTATTTCAGTGATTTTTGACCCGGAGCTCTTTTATGGGTACTATAGTACAGGGTGACTAGCGACCGGGAATTGTCAGAAAATTTTTTGTAACCAGAACAGGCAGGGAATCATAAAATCAGAGAAATTTTGAACAATGTCAATAATATTCTATCAAGATAGCCCTTTTTTGGCTGCAGATGATCAGGAAAAATCGAAGAAAATTCAGGGAATTTTACGAAATCGTTTTGCTGGACATCCTATCATTCCTAAACTTTTTTATAACTTTAATTTTATATGTGTTATCCTATTGCATTTTTCTCGCCACCCTCTTATTACCTCTTATTTGTCCTCCTTCCTGTCCTATCCCGACAAGTCTTCAAATTCATCTCCTATCCTCCCATTTGTTCTCAGCCAATACAGTCTTACTATTCCCTGTGCTAACTATATATAAAGTCGTCCTTTAGTACTCCTTTCACAACTTCAGGATAATTTTCTAATATTCTATTTGCCTTTGGAGAATTATCCTTTTTGCTTCGATAAAGATAGACTCTATCCGAAACGTCAGCTTTGTATTTTTATTTTATTTATTATTTTGTTAATTATTATTTATTTATTTTTAATTAATAACTATTATTTACCAATAAAATAAATAAAGACGCAAAATAAGCAAAGGAACTTGGAAGCAACCGGGAGAGGGCATTTTTGAAGGGCTAAACCAACGGGCACACGTCACTTAAAGGGACAGTCCACTGTAACTGAAAGGGGGGTCAAATAAATTCATATTTCATTTCTTTTCGTTAATTTACCTTTAATGAAAGTTTCATGCACTTTCTTGGAGCGGAGCTAAGGTGTGGTACGATTATGATGCGCTACTTTCCTGCGTAGTCATACGTCAGAGGGGTAATTGCAAGTAGCG
This sequence comes from Rhysida immarginata, assembly GCA_023313115.1. Classification (NCBI taxonomy): domain Eukaryota; kingdom Metazoa; phylum Arthropoda; class Chilopoda; order Scolopendromorpha; family Scolopendridae; genus Rhysida; species Rhysida immarginata. Next base: position 73,717 of record JAHWFO010104322.1, on the reverse strand, counting down.
CATTTCGATCGTACATGTAATATTTTTTATATGCCGATTTAATAAATTAAATTCATTTTAAGTTGATTTCATTTCCAGTTTATTTGATGAAATTACAAAAGGTTTTATTTCAAATTTTAAATTTTATTTTCATTTTATATTTTGAGAAAAAAATTTTAATTTTATTTTAAGAGGGCGAGTCAAATGAAAATCACGATATTGTAATTAAAATTCCAAATTTCGCCCCACAGTGTTTAATTCTGCAGATCCGTTAAAAATGAGTTGTAGAAATATCCGGTAGGTGGCAGGAAAGTAGAGACAAGCAAACGACGTCACAGCAGCAGTTTAAAGATGGCCAAATAGCGTTCAGTCAGGAAAGACAAAAAAGATATTTACTTTTGGCAGCTTGCTGCAACAAACACTCTTTTTCAGTGTTCATTGGTTGAATGGCCGATCCTGTCGTCTGCAACTCCACAGTAAAATCTTCTTGGTCATCTAGTTGTTGTGATGAAACGGTTTTCACTGGCACCTTTTCCTCAGGATCGAATATGTAAGGTTCCAAACCAATTTTTTTGACATTTTCTAGTAAATGAACCCTTACACACACGAAAAGTCAATGCATTCACTACGAAAAATATTGAGTGATCAGGCTTTTGGAAACCACAAGATCACAGATGTGCACACGCAAAGGAATTTATACATGCGCAATAGAAAATAGTCAGTTTTTCTTCGTTGTTCAGCCTTATGGTTACAAATTAATGTGAAATATAGTTGTTTTATTTTGTATTTATAATGAATGATTACGTATGTTTTGCCCCCCTTTCATTGAGAGTGGACTGTCCGTTTAATAACAGGCGATTCATGTCACATAATAAAAGTCTCAACTTTGAGAAACAGAATCCAGAGGGAGTAACGTCAAAAACAGTTACAGATTTTGCATGGGAAAAGTGAAAATTGTCCAGTCTCCATTCTTTCGGTTAAACCCAAAAAAACAAAAGCTATTTAATGAGTTTATTATTCAAAAATTAAAAAGTGCAAAGACAAAATATTTTTTTTGCAAAGAATCTACTAAATGGAATTCATGACACCAATGTTTTTATAATATTTTAACGAGTAAAATTAGGATTAGAACTGACAATGAAGATTGGGAGGGGGGGGGGGGGATTAAAATTATTAATTTAAAATTTTTTTTATTAAAAAAAAAAATGGTACTGCGTCGATCCATACTTTTGTGTGCCCAAGTGTGGGGGAGGGTTTTGATTGACAAGGCCTGCACTCCAAGCGACTCCCACGTGGTGGGATGGGGTTGCGTGGACTCCTGTAAAGATGATGTAGACTCAAAGTAAAGAGGCAGTGTTGTTACGGTGTATCAAAGATTTAATAACAAACACATTATTTAACAGAAAACGAAATTTCTAGGTGTTGCAATTAACAAGATAAGGGGGATCCAAATGATTCAACGTGCAAAATAACAAGATACAATATCAACTATATTAAACAAGTATATCAATTTCTTTAAAATCAACATCAAATAATCATCATTCGCATCACTACATATGTACTATTCAGTGATTTACTGCTCAAGTGCCAGTGTGCCTTTTGCTTCTACAAGTGACTCCGGGGTGAAACAACGAACACGCAAAAACTTGCACATAAAATAGAGCATACACAACTGAAACTCTAACTTATTCCTTCCACATGCGCTTGGGCCAGCGATAGTGCTGGAGTGACACAAGAAGACGTGCCTTGATAACGGTGTGCCTCGGGTTGGACGGGAGGAGAGCCGTAACCCCGTAATCCATCAATTCGAGACACTCCCACGCCACGTAACACAACAACACCTCACTCCCAACACTATTCCCAATGGTGCCTTGGACTCAACAACATTAGCAATCAAAACAGTGCTCAGACTGCTATAAACTGACAGACTTGTCAACAACTTCAAATTTTCCCCTTGCTAGGCACCTTCAGCAAGCGCAGCATTTACATATCCCAGGTATCGAAACCGAGTGGCATATACAAGTAAGACTATCGACATAGAGTAACAGACACCAAAATTACACTGAAAAGAGTTAATAACACGCAAAAGAAGACTATCAGTTCTTGGGACTGCCTGAAGGCAGGCCTTGCGCGTATACAGAGTCCGTCAGAAGCACAACAGACGATTGACGTTGGAGCTCACCCTGGACGTGGGTGCTTACGTGGCCGCCTAGTCGCACAAAAGTTCACCGCTTACTTTTGTCTCTTGATCAAATAAAAAAAAAAGGGGGGGGTTATTAAAAAAACTTCAATAAGATGGAAAAAGTACAAAAGAACGATCTCACCAGCTTTGAAAAAATTGCACCGATGTTTTCTTAGCTTAGCTGATAAAACACTCGTTGCGTCGAATTTAACATCAATGAACACAAGAACATCGAGATTCACATACGTTCTAACACGAGCGGGCTCGCATGTATTAAAACACAAAGATGATGCACAACCGCACAATAAATGCAAGCAAACAGTTATCATCGTTTAAACTGCTTATTCACTTTAAGGCATAACTAAAATTGAGAAAGCTAGGTTTTATAATGCCACGGAAGCCTTTTCGCGATGCCCATACCACAGTTTCGCATTCCATATCGAACCTATATTTTTCGTGTGCGGCTTGACTGCCTCACATGCAGCAACAACAGCTTTTCTCATACAACAAAGCACAACACCTATTTTCTTAGTTTTTACCGGAGATTCTCCGTATCAATGCAGCAACAAGGCCAGAGGCAAGTGCTGATTCTGGCCATTGTTACTGCATCCAAACTACCTGACATAAGGCTAATAAAACCAACATAATGTCTACTAGCGATACATTTATATTAAAAGTAAACATACCCAGAGAACATCTACATATTCGCTAAAACAGACACCAGTTTTTCGCGAAATAAATATCTAAAACATCTTAAGAATACCCACACACACAAAAAAAAACAAAAACAAACAAACATACAAACTATACACCACACAGACCATAGTCACACTTTATGCTCGGACACTTGCTGTGATATGTGAATGGGAATGGAAGTTTTTTAATCTCTCGAGCGCTATAGAAAGATCTCGTGTAATCTCATTACGATTGAGAATGCCAGTAAACGGCAGTGCCACTATAGTTACCATTTTTATTATTACTTATTTATTTGATTTTATTTTAATGACATTGTTATGTAAACTGTCTGGCCCGTATGGCTGTGAGGCCGACATGTTGGGTACCCGGGAGTGGTAATATAGAATTATATACAGCTATGAATAATATATAAAAATTGAACGAATAAGTTACAAAATAATTCCAATAAAGGTTAGAGAGTAAACTATTTGTTAGTTAAGAAGTTTTTAATATTTCTTTTAGATTGACTACTTGTGGATGAGGAGCGGACGGACTTGGGAAGGGAGGACCATCATTTTATCCCAATGGTGGAGATGGCATCTCCTGAGGCGTATAATAGAATAGGAACGAGTAAGGCAAGTATGTACATTGAAAATGACTTGGATAGTGATGGGCGAGTTGGTGATTGTTTTATAAGCATACACAACTGAACTGGTAAGATCCATAAAAATATGAAATATTGGGAAACAGGACTTGAAATGGAGGATTTTTAGCATTATCTTGCAAAAGTCAGCATATTTGTGTAATTTGCAATTTTAAGACGACCCTCCTTTTATTAACCCTTTACTTTGGGGAAAAAACTAGTTTTATAGTGAGTAAATACTGCCAATCTCCACCCTGAAGGCGAGTTAAAGGGCAACTGACGTCAAAATTTTTAATACTATAAAACTGCATAATTGAATAATGTATAATTTAATTTCAAAAACTTTTATTATTTATTTAATAAAATGAACAAATAAACTCTATATACTGAACACCGCGAAAAAATCCTTAGAGACATGTGGGGTCAATGACATCGTATCAGCAAAAGGAGTTTCCAGACCTGCAGTCATTTTCGCTAAAGCCTCATTCATTTGACAGAGGTCAATCTGAGATCAACTTGAAAAAAGTTCTCAAGAAAAATGTTTCAGTCTTACAATCTTCTGCCTTATGATTATGATCCTTTTCTTGTCAACTAAATAGTTTCCCAAAACGGAGTAACATGGAATTCTGTGGGAGTGCACACATTGTCCACTAAAAGTTTGCGGCAACTACAAACATTGGCCAATGAATTAGAAACCAGTGATGAATTACTGTACTGATATGTCAAGCGGGGTCACAGGTCAGAAACAATTGTGATATGCAAATGAATGCAATGATGTGAGGTACATGCTCATTCCAAGCTGCAGATACAGGGTAGGAACAAGCTGAAGCTGCTCAAGTTGAGCAAAATGGGGAAAACAGCAGACCTGTCTGAGTTCCAAAATGGAGTTATTGTGGGAGCCCATCTAGCTGGAGCTCGATTTCCAGGACAGTACAACTGACCGGTATCTCAAAAGGTCAGGCCTCCAAGGTGTTCAATGCGTGGAAACGGAATCCACAGAGTTGTCGAAACGGCAGAATTATGGATCAAAAACGATCAACACAGACAGGGACCGGCGTCGTTGAGATGGATTGTGCGGCAAAACCAAATGTCTACTGTGGAGCAACTGGCGGCAGACTTCAATGAAGGATCATCGCAACCCATCTCCTCCAGAACAATGAGCCGAGAATTGAAGCAAATAAGGATGGGAAGTCGCATGCCAGTGAGGAAGCCCCTGGTGTCAGCAACAAACCAGAAAGTTCGCCTGCAGTGGTGTAAAGAACGGTGTGACTGGACAGTAGACGACTGGAAAAAGGTGATGTGGTCGGACGAGTCACGTTACACATTGTTTTGCACCGATGGCTGGCAGAGAATTTGGTGGCAGCCCCATGAAGCAATGGGCCCCTCATGTGTTGTGAACACAGTTCAAGCTGCAGGAGGCAGCGTCATGGTATGGGCCATGTTTTGTTGGTATGGCAAGGGTCCCCCAATATTCCTTGACAGTCGGGTGAAAGCCAAAGACTACCTGAACATTTTTGCAGATCAAGTCCATCCTGTAATGGTGCATTTGTACCCAAATGGTGACGGGTTCTTCATGGACGACAATGCTACTGTCCATCGAGCAAGAATTGTTCAGGAGTGGTTTTCTGAACATGACACGGAGTTCCAACATCTGCCGTGGCCAGCGCAGATGTCCAGATTTGAATCCGATCGAGAATTTTTGGGGTATGTTGGAAAGAGACATTCGTCGAAGGTATCCGCTTCTGTCTACTCTGCAGGACCTGAAGGTCTCTCTGACGAATGCATGGTCTGCGATTACCTTACCTGCATGTTGTAGAGTCCATGCCAAACCGCTTATGTTCTTAATTACAGCCAAAGGAGGGTCAATATCATATTGAACAAAGGTTTCTAATTCATTGGCCGGTGTGTGTAAAAAGATGCAACAAGAGCCATTTTCAAGGCAACTCAATTATTGCTCACTCAAATAGAATCAATAGGATATAGAAGGGGCATGCACACAGGTGATGATTTTATTGCTCTGAGCTAAAAAATTATCATCCCACCTGTTAAAACTTCCTATATACAGGGCGATTCAAATCGTGTGTAAAACAATTTAAGGCGTATTATAGAGGTCAAGGTAAACACAAAAAGTCCTATTAACATGGGTATGAATTTGAACGATAACTGAGATATGAACAGATATAAAAATGCTGCCAACAAGATCAACAAGTTAATAACTCAGTTTCTGTAAAGCCTAGATTAATCAAATTTGGAGGAATAACAGGGTACATAAGACTGTGTATACCGTTAAAATTTGATCGAATTCCAACGAGAAGTTTCCGAGTTACGCAGTCAAAATTGTAACAAGTGCTGGTTAATTAATCTGTTGAATGAGTAACTCGTAAGCTTCTTGTTGGAATTCGATCACATTTTAACTGCATACACAGTTTTATGTGCCCCGTTATTCCTCCAAATTTCATTAATCTAGGCTTTACAGAACCAGAGTTATTAACTTGTTGATCTTGGTGGCAGCATTTTTATTTCTGTTCATATCTCGGTTATCATTCAAATTCGGACCCATGTTCTAGGACTTTTTGGGTTTACCTTGACCTCTATAATACCCCCTTAAATTGTTTTACACACGATTTGAATCACCCTGTATACCACAACTGGGAATTTTTTCAGACTGATTTTGCTGTAAACATCTTTTTTTTTTTAAATCTCTCATAAAAATGTCAATTTATATAGAGCTATTTATTAGTGAAATCGCAAAACAACTTGCTCTTTATTAATTTTAAGTTAAAAGAATATTCAGATAAAAATCTTATGATAACAAATTATGAACAAAAATATGCAATCGGTTTATTCAGGAATTGGAATAAGATAGCTATATACCGGGTGTTCAATTTATCTGAAGACATTGAAATATCTCGAGAACCACAGATCGGATCAAAAAGTGTGGAATGAAAAATGTTCGTCTCGAAGGGGGACATCTAATGATACCAAACTCGACCCCCCACCCCCTGGAGGTGGGGGAGGGAGGAGTAAAAAAACTTAATGGGAGCCCCCATTTTTTATTGCAGATTCGGATTCTCCAGAAAAAATTACCCCAATCTGACCTACGATTCGAGTCATTTCGGCCACAGATGGCGCTGTAATCCTGGGTAAAGTCAAACGTAGTTTCTGCTTAACAATAAACGAATAAATGAACTTCTCCGTATTCTTTCGATGGTAGCGCCATCTGCGAAATAATTTACATGAATAATGAAGTGAAATCAATGGTATTTGATATAAGAAAACCAAGGTTTCCTATAAAAAATTTGTTTCCCATTGGAAATTTTGACATAATTCGCTTCTCCTCCCCTCGTGAGTGGGGATGGGTGGACAATTATGGTGTCATTAAGTAGCATTTGTAAGAATATCAAAAACATTTAATTTTATTTTGCTGATCTGATACCTATTTCTTGAGATATCGCCATTTTTCAACGATTTTTTACCCATTTTAATTTTTGTCGATTACAGCGCCATCTGTGACCGAAATGACTCAAATCGTAGGTCAAATTGGGGTAATTTTTTCTGGAGAATCCGAATCTGCAATAAAAAATGAGGGTTCCCATTTAAATTTTTTAACTCCTCCCTCCCCCACCTCCAGGGGGTGGGGGTGGGGGGTTGAGTTTGGTATCATTAGATGTCCCCCTTCGAGACGAACATTTTTCATTCCACACTTTTTTTTGATCCGATGTGTGGTTGTCGAGATATTTCAATGTCTTCAGATAAATTGAACACCCGGTATAATTTTTTTATGTTACATCATTTTATATTTTTTAACTACAGGAAATTCGTTTCGGGTATCTTTTTTTTTTTCTAAATGATGTAGGCCTACGTTTGATATAGTGTCTCATTGACGTTATATATCTCAGTTCGTTAGGGAGGGGGGGGGGGGGAGTTCTGCTGAATGTAGCCCTTCAGTCTTTAAAAAATAAATTCAATTTCCTTGGCCGCATGATCAGTCATCGCACGATGTGCAGAAGTGAACATTAACCAATATTTATAATTAGATATATTTATGGGCACCCATTCATCCCGATCGTAAGCGAAATTGACACGGGTGTGAGAAATCTATACAGGTGGAGAGCGAAATCATTACAAACAAGTAAATACATAAGAGAATGACATAAACACATTATTAATATATAAACTGACAAGTCTAATTGTTAATTAATCAATTGTTAAGGCATGTTAACAAACCAATTGACAATTGATTAAACATGTAAATATGAACTGATTTAATGATACATGTATATATGTGCCCCTTAAAATTGCCATGCATTGGGAAAAATATAAACTATAAAATATAAACAAAAGTACAAGATGAGAAACGAGATGAGAGGCTAAGGTCACAGTTCATGTAAAAATTGCTCACATTTTAAATCTTGTAACTTTTACTTGAACATTGGATACCGACACACAATATTAATCAAATAATGAACAATAAAAGAAAATTCAAGTTTGTTCAACTTTGAACCCGAATAACGCTAGTGCAACAAGGAACATTTCAATGTAAGTGGATCTCATACTTTTATTTGGATTTTCCAAAATTAAGGATAGAAAATGATCGAAAAAGAAAAACTATTATGAGTTATTCTGTGTTAGATAGCCAAGACGATTAGCCAGCATGACGTCATGCATGTGTGAATCCTAGCAGAATGGGGATGTGCATTGTCAGGAAGCAACACAATGCCTTGACTGAACATTCCACGCTTTATAAGCATGATTTTGGAGGAAGGCACTTTGTCAGCGATGACGATGTAAAAAACTGTGTTCAGCAGTGGCTGTCTTTACTGGTGGCATCTTTCTATGAAGAGGGCATAGAAAAGTTGGTTTCCCGCTACGACAAATATCTGAACAATGGTGGCAACTATGTAGAAAAATAGTTTAAGAAATGCTCTTTCATGTAAAAAATAAATTTTGTTTTGAAAAAAAAGTAATGCATTTTTTTCCAAAACCCGGTACTTACTTTCCAGACATGACTCGTATACTTCAGTTGTAATTAATTATCAAAGTTATCAAATTTTTGCATATCTCTTCACTTAAATGAAGCATATCTCTGGTTATATTCGTTATAAGGAATTGAAGCTAAATTGAATCCCTTTTTTAATTTACTTTAAGGAGTTAAAAATAAAATATGAGGCAATGATAAGCATTTTAGTTTTATATTTTATTTATTAAACTAAAAGCAATGCTCTAAAATTACCAAAAAAAAATACAATTTTAATTCCCTCATATCCATTGCATAACACTACAAAATTACCAGGATGGAATTCCAAATAGTTCAATCAGTATTAAATTACATATGTGTTCAAGTGTGCCGCAATGATGTGTTAACAGGACCCAGGATACAACACTGGCTCAGGCTACGCAATAAGCCTTACTTTCGGACCAGTACAGTTCAAATAAACATTTATTTTACATATTTCTAAAGGAATTCCACTTAGAAACTTTGGTGGTCATTAGAACCAACATCAAAAAATATTCTAGCATTTTTAGAGATTTTTAACATGTTTTAATATTTTCAAAATTAATGTTAAAATCATGTTAAATACATTTTTCTTTAATTTTCTGAAATTATATAGTTTAAAAGCCCACATTTTAAACTATAAATGAGCTAAGAATTAAACCTGTACAATGTACAGTTTCAGAGAAATGTGTTTATACAACAACTTAAACATCCAATGTATGTAAATTTGACTACGAATAGTTTTGTAAGAAATTGTGTTACATCAAAATTAACACTGTGCAGAATTAATTACTTTCTTGTGGGGAATGTATGAAAAAAAAAGTTTGAACCTTTAATCAAAATGTAGTGTTTTTTAAGTGTTCCATTTCATGTGGAATGACTTTTTTAAGGAATTTTCCACTGATTATTTATAAGAAGAAACGGGTTCCAACAAAACTTGCCTATTTACAGTTTTGATATTACCTTTGACAATTTCATGACTTACGGTATATAGTTTTTATGTACAGGTATTCGGCGTCAAAGGTTTCCCATGCCCACACCTAACCTAATTTTTTTTTCACTTTTATTGTCTGTGTGCTGAAATTATTTTTTTTCTGTACTCATTTAAAAATTTCAAATAATATTTGTGAAATTATATTTTGTATGTACTTTAAATTATTTCAAATATTTGCATGGAAGTAATGAGGAGAAACGAAATATTGACTGCCTATTTTACACATATTTGTTTTCCTGATCGCCTCAAAGTATTTACGATGTTGGCCCCCGAAAATTCATGAAAATTACCAAGCGCTCCCTTACAAAAGTTCTTCTAAAATTAATAAAATAAAATATTAAATCAAGGAAAGATTATTAATTACTATACAGGTATTTTTTTCTTTCGCTGGCTTCTTTAAAATGACACAAAAAAATCAATAAGTCAAAATTCGTATCACTTGACCTTTAAAATAGTGGATGTATGGGCAATAATCCCTACTTTTAGCAAATTTAATAAAAACATCTGAGAGGAAATTAAACTGTTTCTTAAAACATATTGCAATTGTGAGTCATCAAGTTCATCTTTGCCTAGAGGCTGAAGTTAATGAGCAGAGAATACATTCCATCCTACTTTCATGACGTTCACCTAATTTGGGTCCGAATTAGAGATAATATTTTTGATAAAATGACTTTTGGTTCATCCTGTAATAACTCAAGTAATAAAGAATGCCAACTGGTAAATTCTAATAGAGCCTAACTACAAATTCAGAAATAGTTAAAAAGGGTAAAAGTTTATTCTTGTACTAACATTTAAAAGCTTAAAACGGTGATAACATGTGTATATGCTGGTTTAATTGTCAAGAAAATTTGTAGTTATTTTTATTAACCCAGGGTTCATTTTAGGCGGGGTTTACGGGGCATGCCACCCTGTTTGCCCTTTTGATGAAAAATTTCCACCCCGCTGCCCTTTGATCCTGATCATGTGCCCCAATACCCAAAAATGTGCCTGTAAAGAAAAATCTAAAAATCTTGTAAAAGCTAAGGAACTTCAAACAGAACTATGCATTTTTAATAGAAAAAATCTTTCTTGAAAACATAATGCCCTTTTTCGAGTCTAGAATGAACCTTATAATCTGAATATGCGGATTTCAAATTTGAAAAAATTTTTTTTGGCGCTATTACGTTTCTGGCCCAAAATGTGCCCAAATAACATGCTCATTTTACTTTTTATTTTATGAAAATAGCCAGCATTATTATAGTGGTCATCAACTAACCTTAGGAAATCCATACAGCTGAATTAATCTATTCTAGAAAGCAACAATACATTCTGTGCTTGTATAGTTAATAAAAATAATTCTACAATTTGTATATTATTATTAATTTATTAAAAATCTTATTTATTTTATTTGTATTTTGTGAAAAATCATTGCATGATGGATGAAAACCGAATTCATTTTCAAAATCAGCATACCAAAATTCTAATAAATCCGTAAAATTCTATTAAGCCTATAAAAATTAAAGTAACTTTCCAAAAATTAAAATTCGTAGACCTGTGTAATCATAAATTCATAGTAATCTGAAATGGTTAAGGAGATATTGTTAATCAAAACAATAATAATAATAATAAAAAAAAAAATTAAATCTAAGAAATATCTTGGGATAATTATTTTTTACTTGAAAATGCAATTATACTTATTTAATTGTACATACTCTAAAAGTAAGACAAAGACACTAGAGCAATGGATGTATCTTTTTACAGAATCAATTGTTGCCATAAGCCCTTAACTAAGTCAGCTAAATGCATATAAAGAAGGGAAGGAGAAACAATGTGAATTTCACTTTATGTCAACCTACCTGACAATTGAACTCAATGACTGCTTCGCATACCAAAGTGAAACTACATTAAAAAAAAAAAAAAAAAAAAAAGTTATTTTTTAAAATCTAATAATAAATGGACATACTGTTAATTGACATCTTTCAAAACCAACCTTGTTTATTATCTACTAAAAGCGAAGTTCCTACTGATGTTAACTGATCATATAACTGAACAGCTTCTGTGGTTGAATTTAATTCAACATAACAAAACCCCCGAGAAGTATTTGTCAACGTGTCCTTAGCAATTCGAATGTTTTTTATTGGAAGAGCTGTCACCTCTTGTAGAGCAGCTAAAATTTTCTCCTCCGTTGTTAAAACATCAAGATTGCGAAAAAGCAATGCTAAACAAGAAAAGCGAAATAAAAGTTTGCGTAAAAAGAATTTAAATAACTGCATGATTTTTTTTCATCAAACTTACTGTTACATGGCGTGTTACTGACTTCATCATACCCTTCACCTAAAAGAATTTTATCTGCTTCTTCAGAGATTTAAAAATAAAAAATAAAAATTTCATTCATTAATGTCATTTCCAATATGCAAAGAGATGATTTCAACAGTTTTAGTTACCTTCTCTAGAAGTACTACAAATGAAGCAATAATCTCGCCGTCTAAAGTTATGGCCACCACACTGAAAGGGGAAAAAAAATAAATAAAAGCAGAATAAGATTTCTTGAAATTATTATGCAAAAAGTCTTAAAAATTTAAATCAATGAGTGAACCCGAGCCTGGACAGTAATCAATATACAGTAGAGCATCCGTATAGCGAAACGTAAGGGACTGGCAAAATCATTTTGCTATAAGGGTGGCCCATTAAAGTGTAGACATCGAAATACCTCCAAGACAAAGCATTGTATGAAAAAATGTCCAAAATCAAAAGTGAATTACTTCGTGGGGGAAATTCATTTGGACCCTGAAGAAGGCAGGATTAAAGCCGAAACTAGTTGGTTTTGAAACTAAAATGTTGTACTGTAAGGTCTCTTTTAATTTTGGAAATTCATTAGTCAAAAAATTAGCCCCCCTCCCTCATGTGGGGGGCGAGGGGTAACTTTGAAATCTTAAATAGGAACCCCTAATTTTAATGGTATATTCGGAATGTACACAATATTCCAGAAAAACGTTTTATTCTTGGTGTTTTTTTCAATTGATCCAACCGTTTAGGAGATAGAGGCTCTGAAAGTGTGGAACTTTTAAAGTTTTGAACCCAATTTTATCGATGAAGACAAAGAGATACAGAGTGGGTCTTACAAACATTCCTATTCCACTTTTTAATGGTCTTTAAGAATCCGAGGTCAGAATTTCAAAAATCCAATATTTTTCAATACACACGCACAGACTCTGCCTTCAAGACTTTGCTTGCACACTAAAAAATTTTGAATCGTTTTGTAATACTAAAATTTGAAAGCAAAAAGGACTGAAATTAATATTGTAATACGTATTTTAGGGAAAAATACCGATAGAACGTATCCTTAAGTGTGTATATTAAGATCGACGACTGGTTTTTCGTTGGCCTCTGTAAAATCTGCATTTCATGAAAATGTTTACGAGCTTAAACTTTCAATAAAATAAATTCATAGATTTGAATAAATAATAAAGTCTTTAATATAAAAAATCTTCTGAGTTTCGACAGCTTTTACAGTAGTTCTCGTGCCGATTCTCATAGAAAATAAATTTTTAACATGCTTGCACATTTAAACTCCTCAGCAGGCTGACAGTATTGCTGTGCAGTGCATTATGGGTAGCTGGTGCAAAAACATTCTCAAGAACTTTTCATAATTTTGTCAATATAATAGGCCTAATGCCACAGCTACAGCTGGGCAGAGCTTGTGACGTTTTTAACTTCGCTTGTTGGCCGTTGGTGATAATTTTGTTTTTGTTGGCTGTCGAATCATGCTAAGTGCGGGAACCAAATTTCGTAATAAACAGCTAAAATACATAAATAATAATTTTCATCCAGATAATAATATATTAAAATTAATTGTCTGGACCGAAAAACCCTTTCAGTATAGGGATAATTACAATATAAAGATTTTGCTTTTAGGAGGTTGAAACAGCACTAAATCAATAGGATTTTTGCCGGGACCACAGAAAGATTACGTTAAAGAGATAATTCGCTATACAGGTCGAACCTTGTTATAATGATATTTTAGGGGATGCCTAAATTAATTCGTTATAATAATATTTCGTTTTAATGAAAACATTAATTTATCAGCCCGTTTAATTTTTAATAACTGTACAGTACAATTTAAAACACAAATAAATAAGTAGTTTATTTAAATTAACAAAAAAACACACTGATGCGTAAAAAAAAAAAAAAGTTTTTAATTCTTGATTGAACAAAATTTTTAGTATTTTCTTTTAACAAGAATATTAGTGCATGCATGTTTACAAATATAGTTTGAGGAACATTTTCCCGACTAGTTACAAATTCTTTAATTTAGAAATACATTTACTTGCTTCTTTTGTGATAATGCGTGACTGGCCAATCGCATCATTTTGTATGTCTACCTCTTCCTCATCATCTTCTTCCTCTGGGGGTGCATTAGACACAGTTGCAATAATATCAGTATAAGTGACATCACTGCACCTAAGTACAGTCAACCAAAGGAAATAATCCACATGAGTTTAATACTTAATATTACATTTCATGCTAATGTGTTGTTTTAATATCTTTTTTAATTATAATTATTTAAATTTAATAATCTTAATAATGTTAACTCTAAATGTAATATTAAATTATTAAAAATAAATTAATATTGAAACGGTAAAATTCAAGTGTGGATTATTTCCCTCTGATGACTGTACATCCTGGTCAACACTGATGTAATCCATAAAAAGACAGCTTCATCAATGTGTTCAGCTTCTTGAATTGATTTCCATAAAGATTGTGTTTCAGGATTTCTCGGCAAATTATCATTGTCTAATACAGCATGGTCAGTATTTGTGCAATGATTCAAAAATCTGGCTTTTTTTTTTTTCCAACATTTCGACATTGTTTTTTCCTTCACTAACAAGGGAATCCCACATAGCCTATCCGTGCACCTTTTTTTACGTGCAAGCACACCGTGGAAGCGATAGTGTTATGCAGCAGTGGAGCGCTCCGGAAGTGCACAGTTCAACAAAGATGGTGATAAAAGGGAAGCAAAATTGTTAGCAGTGGTCGCCAAAGAATTGCAGTTAGAGCACTGTTATTAAGCATAAAACTTAAATTTTGCTGTACAATTATTCGTCTCGAAATAATTTATAAGATGAGCTAAGCATCCATGAATACTATTTTTATTTAAAATGATAAAGCACTATGATACATACCCCCTCACCAACGCAACGTTTTACTTGACGTTGCATATGAAGCCAGCCCCGTGTTTGATTACCGAATTACTTAATAAAATGAAATAATATATTAAGGAAATGGTTATTAATTACTATACACATTTTTTACTGGAAGACAATTAGCTAATTGTAATAATCTATTTTTAAAAACTAAGTTTGTTTAAAAACTTGAGAAGCCATTCAATTGTCGTCTGCTGCTGTCTACTTCCGTTGATTTCATGTGAAGTGGATTCGTGCTTATTGCTGAGTAGCGGAAGAAAGAAGTTCCGTTAAGCGCATTAACACACATAGACCGCCTTAACAATGGAGTCCTTGTATGTCTATGTGTGCTCAAATTTTTTTGTTTTTGCTGTTTATTTTGAAAGAAACAAAATTTCGCACTTTCTTATTTAGTAGCTTCATATTTCAATTTGGTGGAAATCTGTGACATACATGTTCGAGGGATTCCCTTGTAAGTACCAGGCAGGGTGTCTACAGTTTCTGAAAGTCAATTTAGCGACTTTTTTGGGGACCTCTTAAAAAAGTTTAATGACCTAATTTAATTATTTTTAACGTCAAAAAAACCTTTTTAAGAATTTTTCCAGACTGCAGTGAGCAGATTTTTTCCATGACCAAATTTTAATTCTGCAACTCGGAATTTTCGTGACCCATTTTCTAATTTCGTTACTTTTTCGTGACCATTTTCCAATTTCGTGACTTTTTCGGGACTTTCTTGACTTTCGTGACCTGTAGACACCCTGGCAGGATGCAGCAATCAAAACACAGGGCTGCCAGCATAATTTTTTTTTAAAAAGTAACTTTAGTAGCGTGTAAGGCCAAAAATAGTTGCAAAAATAGTTGCATATTGCCACCGATTTAGTAGCAAAATAGTTGCCTATCGAACTTAATTTGTAAAGCGCTGTTGCCTAATGCACTTACAAAAGAAATATGCTGTGACTATTTGCCGCGAAAGATTGAAGAATAATGCAGATCCGACCATCGTGAAAAACAGGCTTCCACACTTGTATTGTCTTCAAAATTACAAAAAATAGAAAGATTGCCTTCATAAATGTTATAAAAGTCACTTACATAGATATCAGACTTGTATTATTCGAGAAATGACGACTTCTTTCGAAAAGCTTAATGGCAGAACAAAAGTGACCGCCATTAAGCTTTTCGAGACGAAACATTGTTTCTCGAACAATACACGTCTGATATAACCAATTACGAAGGTCATATTTCTATTTTTCCTAATTTTGAAGGCAAAAATTAAGTGTGGAAGCCTGATTTTCACGATGGTCAGATCTGGATTACTCTTCGGACTTTCGCGGCAAATAGCCACAGCGAAAGAAATATACTCATATTTTCAAAAGCACGAAGAATGAAGCAAATATTATTAACTACTACATCAGATAACATATTTTAGAATGACTTATTAGGTAATCTTTTTATAAAATTTGTAAGATTTAAACTTTATGAATTCTAAGCAACAAATATTCCTTTGAACAATATAACCAACTTTTCCCAAATTATTATTTCTGACATTTCTTTTCAATAATTAAAGTAAACAGAATATAAGATTTAAATCATAGACAGAATTTTTCTTTATCTGTTAACTAATTCAAAATACATAAAATTTCTTAAACAGTATACATTTACAGCTTACATTAATAGAAAAACTACATATCTTTTTTCTAATTGTAGATACCCAATACTAAGCAAACATTTATGCTAATATAAAATCTATTAACAGAATAACATGAAATACGTATTATCGAAAATTAAAGGATTTCCACTTACACGAACTACACAAAATGAACACAGTTAAATTTCACTTCAGCACGTTGAGCAGGAACAGAAGTAGGAAGAAAATTATGATTTTTGTTTTTTGATAAGAAAGGAATGAATTGAGTTTGATTTTCGCTTGCTCACAAGTTTATTAAGTTCATTCTGTTTATTTTCATGTTCCCTCTCCCTTAATCGCAGCTTTTCAGCACCTTCCGACATACCTTGAGCAATTCTAATGGAATGTAAATCACCTTTACCAATAGCTTGCTTAAGTCTGCTGTTTGCCTCTTTCATTAATGAATCAGCGACTCCTGTGCATCTTTTTTCTCCTGGGCTAAAAGTTTAACTTTGTTTTCCAGTGTTTCAATCGACTGCTTTTTATTTTTAATTTATCTCTCTCGTGCCGGGCCAGTGGGAACAACTCGCGCGGGCGGCAGAGGAGGCAGAAAAAGACGCTTTGCCGCCTTGCCGGTCCAATGTGAACGGGGCATTAGTGGCGAAGTGAACATGAAATTTTCAAGAAAAAGTCGCCCCTTTTTTGAAAACTGCTGAAAATAGTTGCTTTTGGGCCACTTTTTGCTTAAAAAAGTCGCCATAGTCGCCAGGAGCTGAAAAAAGTAGCAAATAGTTGCATTTTAGTAGCATCTGGCAGCCCTGAAACAATAGCCTGCTTCACGTCAATTAAAGGCAACGACACATCAAAAGGAATGTTCTTTAGAAGTCGTTGTAGTAATAGACTTCTATACATCATCTTAACAGCACGAATGATACCCAAATCTAGTGGCTGCAAAACTGCTGTACAAGTCGGTGGAAAAAACTCTACACAAACATTTCTTAATTGTGGTGGTGCATTGTGAGTGGACCAATTGTCGACTAACAGCAAGATTTTGCGATTTTCACTTTTCATTTTTGCATGAAGTTTATTGAGCCATTCAGAAAAAATGTCCTGAGTCATCCATGCGCGTTTATTCGCATGATATTCACAAAGTAATGAGCGCGCGTTTCTGAAACATCTAGGTTTCGCTGATTTTTCGATGATTAGGGGTTTCAATTTTCAGTTCCAGATGGGTTACAACTTAACAGTGCAATCAATCTTTGCTTTGGTTTTTTGCCTCCCTAGCAGCAGTCGCCTTTTACAACCAGTGTATGATGCGGCAGCAAGTGATAAAAGATGCCAGTTTTGTCTGCGTTGAAAATGTTGCACGAATCAAAGTCTTTTATGATTTCTTTTATGTGTCCTGTTCTCCACGTGTTCACTTGATCCATTAACACAGAAATTTTTCTTCACAAATTGCTTTCCATGAAATACCATAACATGCATTATATCTGTAGAGTCATCCCGAACTTACTTTGAAATCCACAAGGACAGATGTAAAGCCTTTTCTTGAACAAGAGGACCACTTACTGGAAATGTTTCTGGATCTTACTTCTTGAAAAACAGCTTTTTCAACATCTTCATAATTTGCACATCTTATTTTCTTACGTTGTGGACCGATTTCCTTCTTAGCAAGTGTCTCAATTTTGTCCCGTTCTTTTAAAATTGTACTTAATGTTGAAGGAGCTATGCCGAAATTTTTAGCAACTTTTTTTTTTTTTTTAACCCGCCATCTGCTTGCTTGATCATCTGTAATTTTCACCAAGAGTAATTTGCCGGCATTTTTGTTTTGTTGCCATTGCAGAAGAGATTTGACTGTAATTTTTCTCAGAGTGCTGTGCAACGACTGTACAACTGTACGTACTGATGGTACAAAGTGCAAGTCAAAATCACAAATGAATACACAAAAAAAAAACGCAATCACAACTCTGGTCAGTTCACAGCTCTGCTCAATTCACGACTGAAAATTCAAAAGTTCTCTGTTCTCTTATACCCCTTATACCCGGCCTTTCTCCGTCAGCGTCTCTTTCTTAGCGCCATGTCTTTCTTGGCATCACGTTTTTCTTGGCGCCACGTCTCTCTCCTTCTAAAGAGCCCGGATGAGAAAAGCAAAGTACTGTATCTGCAGACAATCAAAAAAAAACTTAGTTCTAAAACTGCCCATGGGACCTAAATATTCTTTTGGTTCTACTAAAATATTCGCTATAATGAAATTCGTTATAATGAAGTAAAAAAAGCATTATTTTAGATACACACAGCGGGGGTCAAAAATTTTTTTCATAGTAATGAAACTTTTGTTATAAGGACATTCGTTGTATCGAGGTTCGACCTGTATCGATGTTCGTTATACGGAGGTTCTACTGTAAATAGTTGGAACTTTTCTTTTTTAAGAAATGAAATTTTTAATCTTACATAGCCTATAAACCTTTAATTATTTGACAAAACTTTATTTTGAAAACTTAGATTAACAATAATTATAAATTTTTACAGGTCAAAAGTCCATCAGAAAATTATGAATACACACACACACACACACACACACACAAGCAAAAGGAAGTGTTAGAAAGCTACTCTACCTTTGTGCAATTCCAGTCAGCTTTGACAATTCCACTGCGATCATATGGACTACCTTCCTTTGGTATGCTATAATGCATGGTTCCCTTACACTGACCTCCAAAGGTCAAAACACCCTGAAATATAGAAAAGTAGAAAATTAGCATCATAAACAACCATTTTTCTTCCTCCATCAACTGAGTGGCAGTCACTTTGAAAGGTCATTAGTTGGCAGTGAAATTTCCACAGGTTCTTCCAATTCATATATTAAAGGTTTAATTTTTATTAATTCTTTATTAATTTTTTTTTTAAATGGGGAAGGGTTGGGGAAGATTATTTGCTTTATTTTGCAGGAAGAAACAAAAGTCCTTGTTTGGATGTTCTGATAAGAATCTGTTTCTTCAGTATTCATTTTACAACCACCTCACAGGAGGTTCTTCCCTTCCTAGTCCCATTTGATTTCATTAATATTTTATTATGCTTTCTTTTGATTCAAATTGAAGCAAAATAACAGGAAATTTGTGAAAATTTATTATAACACTAAAAACAACTAAAGATTGTGATAATTCACTTTCCTTATCCCATTATTAATAATACATTAAGCTAATTCAAATTTATTTTAATGTTAATAAAATTTTACAATAAGTTTGCTCATCTAACTCCACAATTATTACCACATCTCTAATTAAATTTAATGGGGCAAACAAAATGATATTAAAATGATTTAATTTTTAGATTTTATATGAAAAATTATGTCTTTACTTTTTAAATGAAAATGCAAATAGGACCCTCCCCATTTTCTAATAAACAAAAATATGTCAATGATTAATATTAACAATAAGTTACTAGTAGATTCGATTAATAGAAAATGCAAGAGGACTGTCTTGTGTAATTGTTCTGCTGGCACGTTTGCTTATAAAGCATCTAGCGTGCCAGAGACATGGACACAGGTCAGCTCTACTGCACCCTGTTTAAAATAAAATATAATAAAAACAAAAACAGAGACCAACAAGGGATGTTGTAGAAAAGCTCTTTTAGTATTTGGTGTTACCATTTGTGGTGACACCCCCACTACTATCAATGTTTTCAGCAGCCATCACAAGTTTTGATCATCCGTCAAACTGTGGGGGGAGGAGCGAATGGACGGACTGAATGGGTAGAAATGGGTGGAGCACTGACAACTAGAGAGTTTGGTTACTAGAGATCGAGGAGATTGTAACAACACCTGCTTTAATTCCATCCACCGAACGGCTTCCGAAAGGTTCTGAAACTCCACAAAAGCAAAGCCGCGGGACGCACCTACACAGAAGTATGCACAAAGGAGTGTACAAGTTAGTCATGGGAGACTGTATAACATGTCTTCCATGGTTCACACAAACCTTACATTCTTTACAATGTTTTGTTTTATGTTTAACAATAAAATTTTAGCAGCAATATTACATTAAAAAATAAATAATAAAAGAACAGTTCAATAAAATATCAGAGCATTCCATTTCAAAATTATTTTCACCCTTCTTTTTTTAAGGAAATAATTTGAAATGAAATAAAATGTTTGCAAGAATAAATGGTGTAATAATTATCTGGTAAATAGGCTGTAAAATAAAAAATCTGATTATCAAAATAAATGACTAAAGCTATTACCATTCAGACAAAGATCATTCAACTGTTTTTAAAGGATACATTTAAAAAAAAAATTAGTAATAAAATAAAAATCATTTATGATTAAAAATGATTTAATCTAAGTTTCAAAATACTTTGTAATAATACAAAAATATCATGCCAGGAACACTGCTTGCATGCATACCATATGGACAATGTGACTTACAAGTGCATGATATAATACTCCCACAAAATGTTGCATATTAATAGACAAAGTCAGTCCTCTAGAAACCATTATACCATGTCCACCAGAAAAATCTGGACAAAAGGAAATTTGAATTTCTTGATGCACATGGCGGATGGCTCTGAGATAAGCCAGGTATTGGTGCTAAATGTTTATAAGGATAACCTTAAAATGGTCGATACACTGAGAACCAACTTGGAAAGTAACCGTAGAACAGCAAGAATTAAAGCAAGTCACACGGGCGCTTGGTGACCGAGCTCATTTGTTTCTTCTGAATCAAAGCTCCAATGCTTATGGCATCACATGAAGGTATGAAGCAGCAGAAATGTCCGAGAAAGGTTCTTTTTGCTAACCCAACATAATGATGTCATTTAAAGGAGAAGCTTGTGAGAACCCCAGCCGTCATTCAAAGTCTTTAAGAACTAATTTTGGAGGTCCATATTTGAACCCCCTGGATGGAGTGTTACTGAAAGGGTGTCTTCTAAATCTAGAAATCCAAATATCACATTCCTTCAAACTGTGGAGGCAACATTTGTAAACTTCAATAAGGATCAGTTGAATAGAAGATGCACACATTTTCGACCAAGAATTGAAGAAGTGATTGAAACAAGAAGGGGTTACATTGAGTGATATAATTCAGCAGGACCCTGAAATATCTTGTTTTGTGTGGAATTGCAAGTTGTATTTTCAAATAAAAAAGCGTTTTTTGAAAATGCCCAGATTTGCTGGTGCACCCAGTACACTTCATTTTATAGGAAAAACATGGCAAGATATCTTTCAAATGGCTAATTACACAGGGTGTTTAATAGGGTCTATGACGATTGGTCTAAAGCCAATTAGTCTAATACCGATTGGTCTAAAAGGAGACTAAATGACTGAAAATTTTCCACTGAAACGGAAAAAAATTGAATTATTCAAAACTATTTTTCTTAACTGAAATAAGATATACAGAGCGATTCAGAGCACCCATACCAGGTATTTTTCTCAAAAAACAAGCATCATACGAAAATAATAAACGAGAAAATTTACTTGAATTATTCAAAACTTTTTTTCTTTAAGGAAATAAAATATATAGTGAATAAGTATATCATAGTTTACAGGAGTATTAAGAGCACTCTTTGAACAATTACATGCATATGTGATCCTTAGATAAATATAATTTAAAAAAAAATTAAAATGAATATGAGAGTTTCAAAAAAATGACTTTTGCTTTTAAGTATTTGTACATTTAAAAAAAAAAAAAAAAAAAAAAAAAAAAAAAAAAAAAATTTTTT
>JAHWFO010104322.1:23897-40924 GCA_023313115.1 Rhysida immarginata | reverse complement strand
GCCAGACTATTTTCAAATGAAAGTAGCATGTATTTAATATACATACCATACAGTCTATACAATATACAGTACATTGATTCTTTTTTCTCAATTTTCTGATCATTTTTTCCATTGCAAAAGGCTAATGCTAAATTGAGTTCGTGAACACAAGATGGTGACAACCATTCAGCCAAAAAGCAGTTTGTTCATAATAATTGAACAAAAGACCATTCTAAGTAAATTTGTAGCTTTAAAGGTAAAAAGTGAAATAAAATTTCAACCAATTAATGGTAAGTATGATCACTTCGATAACAAAATAGCATCGCTAACCAATTCACGTGATCAATTGCTACTGGAGAACTAAGCATTGTTTGTTTGTTATACATTTGTTTGAAATTACCAATTTTCATAATTAGGGACCAGACTTTTATGCAAATGCATATTGTTTTTACAAATATGCAACTTCATGAAATTTAAAGATATAAAAAGGTTTAGAATTGTTTCTATAACTCATAAAATTGCATATTTTAGCCTTTTGTACATATTTTCTGAATAATCATAATTTATGGTAATAATGTTGCAGTGTATGCATTAAAAAAGTTAGAAAAAAATGCCTTTGCGGCTCAACTATCACTGCGGCGTAACTAGTGATTTTTTTCTTTAAAGCCTGACAACTGAAACAATTTTCGGAACCTGATACTGCACCACTGATCATTTTTTTCCAACGAACTTCGGGCTAACGAACTTAAAGGAATTTAACGTGTAATATTACATGGTATGTACAATGTACACTTCCATTATACAGTACAACAATTCGCTTTTTATTTGAATTTCCCATGGCCAAAAACTACTATGAAAATAAATTTTGAAAAAAATGGCAACTTCAATCTCACGGAGTTGCATTCTGTCATGATGAAATTCACATGAAATTGGCATATAATATACATCACAGTACTTTAATTATAAGGTGTATACAATGTGCAGTTCATTATACAGTACATTAATTCATTTTTTATTTGAATTTCCCGTCGCCAAAAACAAATATGAAAGTAACTTCGTTGAACTTCAAAACTGCTTTGATCAACGAAGTTTCAAGCTGTTGGTTTACCATGACGTAGCCACCTTATATGTAAAACGGTGGCTACAACCATACAAAACTGACAATAATGATGAAAAAGAAAATAAAGAGGAATGTTTGAATCTTCAAGAAGAACATTGGACTCCCTTTTTCATTCAGATTCCAAAAATTTCGATTTTGAAGGTTTGATTAGGGAAGTGATTTTTTAAATGTACCCACGTAGAGCGAACTTCGACATAGCGAAATTCTCTATATAACGAAATTTTTCTGTGGTCCCGGCAAAAATCCTATTGATTTAATGCTTTTTCAATCTCCATATAGCGAAATCTTTATAGCGTAATTATCCCTATAGCGTAAGGATTTTTCGGTCCAGACAATAAATTTTAAGGTATATTTTAGCTCTTTATTACGAAATTTGGTTCCCTCACTTAGCATGACCAGACAACCAACGAACGAAATCATCGCAAACGAAGTTAAAAACAAGTTCTTACATCACAAGCTCTGTCCAGTCGGCTGCGGCTATGGCATTAGGCTTATTTTATCGGCAAAATTACAGAGAGTTCTTGAGAACAACGTTATCGCACCAAACTGCCTATGATGCACTGCACAGCAATAATGGCAGCCTGCTGAGGAGTTTAAATGTGCAAGCATGTTAAAAATTTATTTTTATGAGAATCGGCATGAAAACTACTATAAAAGCTTTCGAAACTCGGAAGATTTTTTTGATATTAAAAACTTTAATATTTGTTCAAGTTTGTGAATTTACTTTATTGAAAGTTCTAGTCCATAAACATTTTTGTGAAATGTAATTTTACCGACGCTGACGAAAAAACACTCGTCGACCTTCATATATAGGCTTATGGATACGTTATATTGGTATTTTTCCATAAAATACATATTACAATATTATTTTCGACCCATTCTGCTTTCAAATTTTAATTATTTGCAATCCAAACAAAATTTTCAGCAATGTTTTGTTCTTAATGTTGAAAATTACCTAGATAACTTTAGATATGTAGCGATGTCAAGTATCGAAAAAGTTTTGTTCTTAATGTTAAGAAGCATTCAAATTAATATAAAACACTAGATTTTTTTATATAAATACTAAATTTAAAATATATACATATATAAATGCAATTATCAGCAATTTATACATCAAAATTATGCAAATTTTAACACCACCTCCATGCAACGAAATATCTATATAGTGAAATGGTTTTGCCGGTCCGTTGAGTTTTGCTGTACGGAGGTTCTACTGTATTATGTTATCGTCAATATTGTAAACAAATTCAATTTTTATGTATATAGAATGCATTAAAGTATATATAGCTCTTAAATTAAGCTAATGAGTTTTATTTTTACACTTCTATCATAAAGGGGGAGGGGGGATGCAGTGTAACTATCACTGCGGCCAATCTTACGTTTTTATTTTAGAAAATGATGGATTTCAGTAACGCAGCCTATCCATTGTTGCGGCGTTATTACTGTAAATCACGTAAGCATAAAAATTCATATTCTTGGAATTCTTGTCCAAATAAGAGACCATCGAAGAAGATTTTCAGGAATCATTTCTCTGGGCTACAGCGGATGAGACTACAGACTCTCAGAGGAAAATTGGACACAGCAATCAACTTCATTTAATAGATCCCAAGGCATTTGCAAAAACAAACCATGGCACCACTGCTCGATTCATAAATAACTTCTTTCGCTTACTTAAATATGATAGTGTAGAAGTATATACTCTTAACGGATGCAACAATGTATATGGTTAACAAGAACATTACCACTATTTTTCCCTCACAGGATCCATGTGACTTGTTTAGCTCATGCTATTCATCGAGTGTGGAAGAGGTTTGCACGGCAAATCAAGACATAAACATGATAATGTCAAACATCAAAATGTTTTCGTTTTTGTTTTTTGTTTTTTTCCCTCAAAGCATCTGCACAAGACTAGACTAACAAGGAACTTTGCCCTGAACTACCATTGCCACCATCTCCTGTACTTATGCACTGGGGAACTTGAATCAATGCGGCTATTATCTGTACAAGTTATTTCAAAGATATCAAGAAAGTTACTGATAATGAAACCCGCTCTGCCACAATTGCAAAGGTCCGTATGAGCAGCTCAACATAACAAGAACTTGCACATATTTCCGCAAATTTCGGCCAATTATATCGTGTCTCAAAAGTTGCAAGCTACATGTATTTGAAAAGTTTATGAATGTTGGCTTTATGTTCACACGGTTTTGCAAGCTTATCATTCATGTTCAAAATGTGCTCCATGCACTCGAAGACAATGTCTCACACGATCCAAATTTTCTTCT
This sequence comes from Rhysida immarginata, assembly GCA_023313115.1. Lineage (NCBI taxonomy): Eukaryota > Metazoa > Arthropoda > Chilopoda > Scolopendromorpha > Scolopendridae > Rhysida > Rhysida immarginata. The sequence continues at coordinate 37,543 of JAHWFO010104322.1, read as the reverse complement.
GTCACGCATAAAAGTTTAGCTGGTGAGCTTGGGAATATCAGCTTCTCAAGATGTTCTATGGTGATTTCCACAAAGAATATCAGCTCTACACGTTGTTCCGGTGTCAGCATTATTCCTCTACTTCACTATTTCACCTACAAAATCAAAGCAACCAATTAACCCATTTGGCACGCGACTTTTGAGACACACGGTAGGAAGGAATTCAAGAGTGGAAGCACAAGGGCTTGCACTAAATTGGTCAGTGGACACAAATGGTAGGATATCCATTGGCAATTCAAAGCTCCAAATGCAACAAAGGTGAAAGTAGCAAACAAGCTTAAAAATGTTCTCACTAAGATCTGACTTCAGAAACTGAAGATTTTTTCATGCATTTTATGTAGGAAAACATTTCCTGAAGATGACTGAACTTCCTTCCTCTGAAATCATTGCGTCCTTTAAGCAAGCAGCATGCACCTCGTGCGATGTTGAACGTTCTTTTTCAATATTTAAAAATGTATTTTATTTAACAGATATAATTCTACTCCAGAAAACTTAGAAATGTTTTTAAAAGCAAATTTGCAGCAAAAAATCCTTAAGTGACTTTTTAATAGTCATTTTCTTTTTCATTCTAAATTAATTATACTAAGTTTAACCAAAACACCTTCATTATTCTAAACAAGCATATGTTTTAATGCATATTTAAGTGCATAGTTCTGTTATTTTTAATGCATATTTTCCTTTTTAAGTGCATAAAAATCCAGTCCCTAGTCATAATAAACTAGAAAAATCACCAATAAAGGTTAATTTTATTTGTACATGTATATTATAAAGAAGTAGGAGGCACTGCTGCTTAGAATTTTCAAGAGTCATACAAATCATTAATACAAATGCAAATTTTAAATTTGGAGAAAATACTATCATTAATGCAGATTTATTTAGTATTGTATTAATTTAATAAATTTAAAGAATTCTTAAATAAACAACTTAAAAAGGAAACTGAAATTATAACTGCATAGATGTTGAACTTTTAAAGAACAAATGATTAAAGGACTTATTTCTATATATTAAATATTATTTTATTTTGTCTTTGTTCAAATTTAAATAACCTCTGATTGTTTTGCTGTTGTTTTTTTTTTATTTTTTATTTTATTTTATTCGTATCATGAGTCATATTACAAGGGCACTGCTGGTCAACATTCACAACTGATGACTGGTGATAGCACTGCAAGCACTATAAAAAATCTGAACAGGTGAATAGAATTCAGTACATTGTACATTGAAATCCCTTTCAGCATTGTCTCATTCCTCCGTAATGAATAAAAAATTTGAGGGTTGCATTATACATGAATAAATATGGTAATTATAAAATATTTTATCACACAAAATAACAGTTTGAATATGGTGTGCAATTATTAAGAGTAATTTTGTTTGCTATTCATAAATTTGATTAAATTATCATACTGACATTTAAAAATGATAAGTCTAATATTAACAACTAAAAATACAGTAGACTCATGGTTAACAGAGCCCCAGATGCCCGGGGTTAACTGACCAGATGCCCAGAGGCTCGGCGTTAACTGATCAGATGCCCACAATCAATCTAAAAAAAAAATTGATAAAAGACTTTTGTAACAAAACTTAATTTATAATCTTTTGTTTATCTTACTAGTGTAACTACATACGTAAGCATTACTTTGTAATGAACGTATTAAATGAATATGATCTTTATATTACTGCAGCTAGTTATTTCAAATTTTGCAGATCTCCATATTATTGGAGTTTCTTCGTATCCAAGGCAGTCTTGGTCATCATTAACTCGGATAATCGAGAGTCTACTGTAATAACGAAGTTAAATAATTTAATTAGCAAAGATTCAAATTCTCTATCTTAATCATGATCTATTCCCCAAAAAATATATATATATCATACACAGCCAAAATTTTTACCACAAGATTTATTCGCAATTTATAAAGCCAAATACCAAAATTCTGTAGCGGTGAATCTGCAAAAGAGTGATCATCTGTATAGCCAGGCAGCATGACAGGCTATTATCATATTCCTGTTAACACACTGAAAATTTAAATCTGAAATTGAGTGTTTGATTTAGGTATAAAAAAAGACACCTGTCATATTTAATTATACACTGGTGTACATAAATTAAAGAGATTTCCAGAATGAGACCCATCCGCACATCCAATCAGCACCAAACATGGTAAGCCCATTCTATAGGTCCTGTAAATACCAATCCAACATTAAATAAACAGGTGGCAGCACCATCACTGGTGACGGAACACACTTCAACACAGGTCATAGAGCACGAATGAAATAATTTTCATTGGCAATTGAGCATTCAATAATTGTTGCTAATGGCTCATTTTGTCCATTTAAAGAGTGAAATGAGAGGACGAATAGGCCAGTCCAGGCTGAAGTGTCTCAGGCGCTGGACTTATCAACTAGGTAGGTTAGGTTAGGCTGTGGGTACAGTTCATTATTTCAAGACTGTGGGTACAGTTCCAACAAGATGAAAACACCCGCAGACATTTTACTCGGGGTCATCCAAAGGCCACCATGCCCAGACAACACCGCTATCTTGCTCTAGTTGCCCATAGGAACAGGTAAATCATAGCCAGGTACATTGTCAGCCACTACTGGAATTAATATTTCCAGGCAAACAGTGTACAGGAAACTCCCTGCAGTTGGCCTATGTGCTTGACAACTGATGAAGTGCATCCCGTTAACCCATGGATAGCATAGGGAACGATTGGGTTGGTGCACCAAATACGCCGCATGGATCCAAGGAAAGTGGAATCAGGCCATGTTCTCAGATGAATCCAGGTACAACTTGGATTCCAATTCTGTGTACCTCTTGCTCAGAGTAGAGCCTTCATAAGAACTTATAGCAATGTTAAAACAACATGGAACGTGTTATAATTACAGTAAATAAAAAACACAACATTTACAACAGCACAAATATCTGTAAAATATTAATATAACCAAGAAAGAACTACCTCACACCAAAACTCCTGGATTTTTTCCCAATTTCCAGTACAATTCTCGTATTTTCCCCAGCACTAACGAATTCCCGTACTTCACGGTTCGCTGGACACACTGTGTATCCCACAGTCATAGAATTCTAGCACCTGCTGCTGGAACAACATTTCTACCTTGTGCTTGATGTTTTCATCTTAATGGAAAAATTCTCCAGCAAGATGTTTCTTCAGGTTAAGAAACAAATGAAGTTCATCAAAGACCAAATATAGCCTACCATTCCTATGTTCATCATGAACAAAAGTCCTGCCTCCAGAAATTCATGACACCATTTCTATGTTGTCAACTCGTGTTTCCATAAATGGGAACGAATGAAATGCTTTGTGAATATCCACTGGGCAATTACATAAAAAAATTTGTGATGGAGCGCATCACTCCACGTAGCAATGAGGAACAGACACAAGAGAGAAGTGGATAACAGTTAAAGCTAGTATAGTGTAAATTCACACTGGGAGAAGTGAGTCATGAAGCGAGTCCTGAACAAGGAAGTAAGGAGAGGAAACTGTTAAGGGTGAATGAATTCTAAATAAGGATTAACTGAGTGCACAGTCAATCCCTTAGTCTTGGGAATTCTAAATATCCACTGTTCGAGTCCTATAGAAATTTTGCTTTGTGACTCGCAGCTCTTGCTGTGGACACGGCCTTACAGACTAAAATATTATTTGTCTACTTACAGGGGGTTGTAACCTTACTTGCCGAACACGCTCATTACTCAAGATCAATTTGGTGCATAAAAAAATAAAAATTAGTTTAAAATTGTTTAAACGGTTCAAAGGTTTGCTGCTTTCACTTAATTTGTAAACATGAAATACAAGAAAATTATTTTTAAAAATATCAAAACAAACCTCAGAATTAACTTTTATTTTACACATTTACAGGAACAAATATTCAGAAACAACAGCCTATGTACCAGAGCATACCAAAAAGAAACAATTTTTTAATGCAAACACTTTTTCTCTTCTTATATGGCAATAATATATTTGGCTTTAAAGTTCAAACCTCATTCATTCTTTCTCATTAAAAATCTATGTTAAATTTTAAAATGGAAAAATATTCCATGGGTTAAAGACAAGTAAGCAAAACTTCACTAGATAAATATAAATAGAATGCAAAAAATGCTTAATGAGTGATCAAATAAGAGTTTAGAAAATTAAACATAAAACTTTCTCACCTGTATCTTTATATCGCATTAATCGGATATCTTTTGCTTCTAAATTACAAGACAGCAATTCATCTCGAATCTACAATTAAAAATTATATACATAATAGAAGAAGGAAAAAAATTAAACATTGTGTCCTAGGAAGAAAGGTCAATATTTCGTGTGGGTATAGGATGTCTTATTGTACGTAAAAAAAAGTTTATATAAACATTTAGAGTTTTATTAATGGTTTCCGAGATATAGCTATTTGAAATTAAAATTATGACGTTTCTAATATTCATTTCTAATGTTAACATTCTAATAATTTCATCATAAATTTAGAATATTCCGCCACGTACTTCGATGCATTTTTCAACTCCTATGAGAATATGGTGAGTTGCATGACTGACAGCATCAGTTCTACGGCAATAATCATCTCATGTACTGACTGTAGTGTTATCCATTACTCTCGCACATTAACCAACCCCAGAACTAGAAATCCAAAGGAGTTATGTTGGATGAAGTTGGTGTTCACTGCGACCATAGTTAAATTATTTTCTTTAAATTATTCTAAGAATGTTTATATAAACTTTTTAACTTTTAGTAAGTCATTCTATAACCACATAATATACTGCCTTTCCTCCGGAGACATGCTGTATATGAAAAGAAATTTTGAGGAGAAAAAAAAAAAAAAAGTGAAATTCTCAGCAGATATTATTAAAATGTAAATAAAGGTTCTAACTGAATAAAAAAGCTAATTGGTTATTAACACGAGGTCATTTAAAAAAGCTAAAAGAATACCCAATCAATAAGCCTAATGAAAGTTATGGTAGCTAAAAAATAATCCGACGGTAGCCAAAATCATTGTTGCTGTATTTTTTTATGTTCGAGGTCATAACTTTTATTAGGCTTATTAGTAAATTTTAAGAATATTGTAATATAAATAATAGTTTTGATATTGATTTAATGTTGAGGTATCAGTAAATTTTATGAGTATAGAATTTGATGTATTCATTTATCTTTTGGAAATCACTGTACAGGTAATTTTATAAGCCATAAATGTTGACATCATACATAACTTTTTTCTAGTTATCAAATAAATATAGCTTTCTACTCCATGGAAAGATAAAGAGGACAAAAGTGATTAATTTAAATATTGCACATTAATATTAATCCACTGTATTAATATACTTTTTAAGCAATTTTTATTAACTAAGAAATAACGTTTTCAAGTAATTACAATTTTAAAAAAATAAATAATTTTCATTGGTTAAATTAATCTTCCAGTGCTCTAATGAAGAAATATATGTTTATAATTTAAATCATATTGAGATTTTATCAATGCAAGAAATATTTGGATTTAAAAATATATATTAAAAAAAAAAACCTAAATGCATTACAAAAACAATTTTAGAAACATTTTCACCCTTTAAATATTAATGGCCACAATATAGTGGGTGTTAATTTTTTTTTTTTAATTTCTTTTATTTTTTACTTACATCACCCTCTGTTATATGTTGAGCCAATCCTCGAAGCATTATTGTATTGTTTGGAATTTCTTCCTTCAAGTTATTACGATCACGATCCCTATCTCTGTCACGATCTTTGTTTCGATCTCTGTCTCTATCTCTGTCACGATCTCTATCCCTGTCTCGATCTCTGTCCCTATCACGTGACCTCTCTTTGTCTCTGTCTCTGTGATGGCGGTCTTTCTGGTCACCATAACTGCTTCGCCTTTCACTATAAGAGGATCTTTCCTGATAATTATTATCGTTGCCACTGTCATAATTATAACCATTGTAATCATCCCCATAACTACTGTTGTAATCATAATTTGTGTCATAATTACTGTTGTCTGAATAGCTAGAACGAGACTGAATGAAAAGAAAAAAAAAGTGACAATTAATATTTTTAAAGAAATTTAAAAAAAAATAATAATAATAAAAACAAGAAATCTCTATCAAACATTTAGAAACTCAATTTTTACATCATCATAATTGTAATAATCATCGCCATCATTATGACTGCTGCCACTTTGCCTGTTTTGACTCCTGTCTCTTTCTTTTTCCCGACTGAATCTATGTCGGTCACGTCCACGATCCTTATCTCGTTCTCTCTCACGCCTCCTATTTCTGCAAATAAAAAATATATTTTATAAAGGCTAGTTATTTTATTCTACCTGAATTAAGAAAAACTTCCTACTTTCCTTATGAATATTACAAGATCTGTGTAACAAGCTCTTGCCATGCGCAGGTCCCAATCACGTGAACTGACGTCATTGCCACCATTAGCAAGGCCAGCTAGATTAGATAGTAGACACTTGCGTTCGTGCGTGTTAGTACTGTCAGTTTTGTTAATTATTTATTAGAAAAGGAAAACTAAACGAGTTTCGAATTTCAAATTTATGTTTAATATGAATAAAATGGTACAAGAATTAAATAAAAAAATAATGTTCCACTAGCAATCATACATTAAAAAAAATGAATAAAGAAAACATTTCTCTTAAATATTTCAATTAGTAACTTTCTTTAATTTTTTTTCCTTTTTCTTTCTATTCACATCAGACAACTTTTTATTTACTCTCTAAATCAGTTCTATTTATTTCTATTATTGATCTAGAAGGAGTTTAAATGATAAATTTAAATCTGGGTATTCTCCTTTTAATGGGGAAAACCTTAAATTAAATGTAATAAAAAACAAAATAAGATTGGTGACTTTATATTTAATTTGTTTTTTATTACATTTAATTTACGATTTTCCCCATTAAAAGGAGAATATCCAGATTTAAATTTATCTTTTTATCTCTAATATAGGTTCTAAATCGAATATATTTTTTAACCACTACCATAGTAATTTTTTCAATACTTGGCAATGAAGTATAAGCAAGATTACTAGTAATGGAAATAATATTTTCATCTTTTTTAATCCCCTTGCCGTGAAAATTTTCAAGTATAACATTGCATTTCTTTAATGGAATGAGTAATTCATCTGATGGATATATTAAGCACCCTTTAGATAAGTTAGTGAATGGTTTTCTCGGTTGCAGTGACGTCATGCGCAGACTCGGACGAGTTTTAGAAAAGTTTCGGCGAGACCTTATATATACAGACCTTGGAATATTAAAAGAGCTTCTTAAAAGGTATAACTCGGTTCAGTATACAACATTAGCAAAGAGTATATATCTTTGGTATAATAATAAAATTTATTCCAAATAAATTATTTCTTTCTAAAATGCTTTGTTTGCAAGATATTTCTCATTATCAACTTAAATGGTCCAACCTGAATAAATGTAAAAATAAATCATCTATCCACTGCAGGATAACATCTAAACAAAGAAAAAGCATGGTTATTTTGAAGGAAAATTAGACAATAAGCCTACATAATGGCCAAATTTGGATTAGAGGCAATTAGCAGGCATTAGAAAGGTCAAACATCATCCATCCCACTGTTGGATTCAAATAAATGACCCGAGGATAGTGAGAGCCAGAAGACCTGTACCTAGCACACTCTCAGCTAATGCAAAAACAAATCTATGAGGTTGCTGTTCTCTATACTGTAGTTATAAACAAAATAAAGAGAGGCCTTGTAGTACAACATTTTGTCGAAAAATTATCAGACTAGTTTCGGCTTTTAATTCCGCCTTCTTCAGGGTACAAGGGAAAGGGTGGCTAGCAGCCCTTCCAGAATTATGTGGTGAACGATACAAAATAACTTATACAGTGAGTGTAATATACATGGTATAGAAGCCAACCTAATTTGATTGGCTGACATAAATAGGAAACAGTTGATGGGACATGCTAGGGGGATCATTACATTTCGAACGGGTGACATAAACAGATTGAATTAAAAAAAATAAAATAAATAAATTACAAGATTAAAACTTGAGCTAATCACGCCCACATGCGTGGGAGGGACCGTTTCACAGGCCCAGGCAAGAGAAATCTTCACACGAGGTGGGGGTACAGGTTTTTGGACTCGTTTAGTTAGTAGATACCAAGCAAGGAACACCAGGTCGGTGTATCTTATTCAATTATTTATTTTAGTATATTTAGAATTATAGACATATAAAACAAACGTAAAATTAAAGTTCCCAGAAAAATACCTTTAAACTACACAGATAAGCGCTTATACCGGTATAGCCACATTAAACAAGTTCCCCAATTAACAAATAAACAAGTATAAAACACAAAGAGCATCACTGATACCAGTTAATAATATGCAACAGGACCCCAAGGCACTTTACTCTTAAAATATTAAACCCTGCTCTAGTCACTTCTGTATTCTTTATAAAGCCCGTCCCACTCTTATAATTACAACATCCAGGACTCATGAGCAAGTGCTCACTGTGAGCGCTGGAGGCACGTAAAAATACCAGCCTTCATGGTCCTCGGATCAGCAACCCAGCAACTATAATGGTATCATACCGCAGCGGTCACCACGAGCAAAACACTAGAAAGCGTCGCGCCCTCTTTTAGGTTTTCCAACCACGACTGTATTTCCATTCAGCGGGTAGAAGAGATTGGAATGGGGAGAAAGGCCGTAACCCCCGTTAAAACGTCAACCACCATGTTAGCAACGCAAAAACCTCAATTGCTCGTGCTGCACCGCTCGAACCCAGCGCTTGTGCTGCAGCCAGTGACCGACTGGTTCGCTAATTGCAGCAGCCATCCACAGCGAGCATGTGCTTGCGATGACGGCAACAGCCGCTACTCACAAAATAATGATACAGCTTCGTTATTAGAAGCTGATAAACATGACAACAACATAGCTAAATTCTATTGTGATTGCACAAACTTTATAACATTAACAAAACATCGGCTCGACGGCTTATGCGGAATAAGTCACACTTTCGTGATCGATAACTGATCTGACGAGAGTTCTGACACAGCAGATCTCGATATACCCAGCGAACAGTGGGGATTGAACAGAGTATACTCGATGACCGCGGCAAAAGAACAACACAAATTAAAAGGAAAGGTCTCACCAATCTGTCCTCCTTACGACGACGACGGGTTCTTATCTTAGCAGATAAACGACACTAGTTACTTTCACAAGATAAACACATCGATTTCTCACTGGAGGATTCCTGCGAGTCCATTAAGCGTTTTTAAAAGAATACATTAATGCCTTTATTCCACAGGTACCAAATATCCATATTTATTTGATACATCAACATTGACGTTCCAGATCCACTGCCCGATGCCTCTCATGGTTATGGCGGCATTCGTTCCACATACACAAACAACAGCAAGTACAACCACGTCAACAACAAGAGAGAACACACATCTATCTTTTTTATACATGCATGAGATCGTCAACTTTCTTAGAAAAACTCCCTCATTGTTGCAGCATCCATCGGTTTTAATTCTCAACGCAACAATTACGATGACGAGCTTAAGCACTTCAACTTACAATCTATCATATTATTATCATCGTGACAATTTTTACAACAAACTACGTAGAAAGTGCTGAGGGCGCGTTACATGAAAGGGAGGGGGGGTATTACCAGCTAGAGCAACAAGAGAACGAATAAAACAAAAATTCCTTTTCTCATTAAACATCAACACACTGGAGTTGCTATGCCCCCTCCCATACCTACTAAAACAACTATTAACAATCCACTTGGCATATGCGACAATAACAAAAAAAAATACCCCTTAAAAAACAACAAAACCACACTGGCTACAGTCACAGAGCAAATTTATATATAGTGTTGGAAAAGGTGCTAATTGTTCCCATATGGACTTTCTTTACCCCAGTCAATCTGGGGATAGACTGGAAGAGTAAATTCTTAACAACAAGCAAAGGAGGGAGAAAAAAAAAACTTCAAATACATATATAAATATATCGTTGAATATTACACACAAAATATACAAACCAATTAACTATGAAGTAAGTTTGATACAAAATAAGATACTTTGAAGAAACATTGAAGATACTTTGGCTACAAAATAAGATACAAAACAAGATACATTGCTACAAAACAAGATACTTTGAAGATGAGATGACACATGGATAAATGATTAAAAGAGATAGCTAAAACAGTGAACAAATTATCAATACATAAATGTTTAACAGAACAGTCATTATATATAACTTCCAGTTCATCACCATAGCAACTCTATAGAGCCATTGTGTAAAGCCATCGTGAGCACGTGCCACATCCCCATTGTTGACATAATCCTCAGTTATGAGAAACTCATTGTTGCCGAGGTGAAGTCCCACATAAATAAATAAATAAATAATAATCAATAAAAGTAAAATAGAAAATAAACAATAAAAATAAAATTAACAGCAAATAATAATAATAATAATGTGACAACAACTGGGTTAACCCTACCGTCAAAGTGTCGGCAGGGGAACACCAAGTTGCCCCCCAACAAGCAAATAGCCCAGACCAGGTTAATAAGAGAAACAAACAAAAAAAGAGAGGGGGGAAAAAGGGGGGGGGGGGGGGGGAGAAAAAAAAAAAAGCAGGGGGAAAACCAAGAGGCGTGCCATTAAGTAAATAAAGGGACACAAGCATCCTTGGATTTCACAAGGTCGATACTATTGAAATGCATCAAGTAGTTGTTGATCTCTTTCATAATAGATATCTTAGTTCTCCATTTAATATTAGAATTAATGACAAAGCCCTTGCGTGTCTCATAATAACTAGCGAAATTAAAATTATCAATTATAGAAGAGACTCATAACCTACCATGAAAAGCATTTATTAAAATATTTAAAAAAGTAACGATTAATGATAGCTTGAATGTTAAATACATTAAGTCGAGTAAGAAGTGATCGATGAGATGGGTAAGAATTGATTAAAATGTCTCCAAAACTAAAGAATTTGCGCTGAATACTGGAAACAGCCTGCATATTGCCGCCGTACCGGATCCAAGTGCAGTAAATAAGTTTAGGGATATTGAAGGTTTGAACAATAGAAGTACAGTCGTCAGATCGAGAAAAAAATGTAATGTTCTCTTTAACAAACCAAGTCTGCAAGCTACGTCTAACTGGACTTGATCAATGTGATTAATAAAAGAACAGTTATCAGCAAAGATAACACAGAGATCCTTAAGACTGTTGGACCTTTCCAAACGCTCTGATCCAATGTAGTAGCCACGATAAAAAGGGACGGTTTTTCGGTGAAAAGATACTACGGAAGGATTTCTGGGCATTAAGATTGATCCCGTTCTTTTCGGACCATAGCGAGACTAAAGAAAGAGCATCCTGTAAGGCCTTGCATGAGTCCCAGTCTTCAATAACATGATACAATTTAATATCGTCAGCATATAAAAGTAGATGAATGGGACTCTGTTTTAACAGCTGCGTAAGGTCAGCAATAAAAATATTAAAGAGCAGAGGACCCAGGGGGATAACCCTGAGGGACCCTGCTCTTCATCGGCCAGCTACAAACGGTTACCTTCTGTGATCGTATTCTAAAGCTTCTGTTCAGTAGCATAGATTTAGACAAGTCTAGTGCTGTGTCGGACAAGCCGACGCAGCCTAGTTTGGCGAGCAAAAGTTGGGTATTAACCTTGTCAAATGCCTTGGAAAAGTCCAAGAACAAGGCATCTACCTGCTTCATTTTATCCACGTGCTGAGTAAGATAGCGCAGGAAAATCACCAAATTCGTCTGAGTTGACCTCCTCGGCCTGAAACCATGTTGAGAATCTGGGAGGTGTGGATTAATATGAGTAGATAACTGGTCAGCAATCAGAGCAATAATAATAATAATAATAATAATAATAATAATAATAATAATACCACTATTAATAATTACAACAACATACTAATAATGGGGTGGACCATATGGTAGATTTATAAAAATCCACTGAAACAAACGGAAACAAAAGGAAAAGACATTCAAAAAAAATGAAAAGTGGTCAATCAGATCAAGCTGTTTAAACGTGGAGAGGGAGGAGGTGCAATTTGATGGGAAGTCAACATTTGATTCGCTATGAACAGCAAGGAGAGAGTTTTCTCGACAGAATCGTTACAGGGGATGAAACTTTGATATCATTTCCAGCCCGAAAGCAAACGTCAAAGTCGTCAATGGAAGCATTATCGGTCACCACCCCGAAAAAATCAAAAGCAATCGCAAACAGCACGGGGAAGGTGATGTTGACAGTGTTTTTTGATCGCAAAGGTCCGATTTTACTGGACTTTCTTGAAAAAGGCACCACAGTTAACACAGCACGATATGGGGAAACATTGAAGGCACTACGCACGGCCATCAAATGCAAGCGTCCTGACTTCTTACAGAGGGAGTGCTGCCTCTCCATGACAACGCGCGTCCTCACACCTCGAAAGCAACGGTAGACCTCATCAAAACGTTCAAGTGGGAAGCAATACAGCATCGACCTTACAGCCCTGACTTATCTCCATGTGACTTTCACGTGTTTGGGGATCTCAAGAAACATTTGAAAGGCCGCAGGTTTCAGTCGGACGATGAAGTGAAGGAAGAGGTTTTCGAATGCTTCTACACGCAACTGAAAGACTTCTTCCATAAAGGAATTACACGCCTTGTTACAAAGTGGGATAAATGCCTTAACGCATTTGGAGAGTATTTTTAAATTCCTTGTATACACTTTGGATAAAATAAATAATTTTCGTTTTCATTTCTACGACCCTTATAAAATATAATGAAATAAAAATAAATAAATAAAATAAACGGGTAGTTTAGCATACAAAACCATTGCAGATAAAATTAAGTACAGTGGTCCCTCCACAAGTCGGCATCTTTTTTCTGAAAACCAAAATGGCAGACAATGATTTCCGGTGGGGGAATTTTTGCCAACAAAACTACTATACATGGACCTATGCGTTAAAATTATCACTGTACATGTAACACTGTTTCGAAAGATCTGAACATTCCAAATTAACCAATTATAAAACACATATACTGTACCCTAAATATGAAGTCGAACGAAAGCAGTTTCCAAATTCAATTCATCAAACGGAAGTGTCATGAACAAATCACTTTAAAAGGCTTCTGAGATTTTACACGTGATTAAGTACGTCTATGATTGGTTGGTTACAGCTTGGATGAACTCCAATTTCATAACAAAGTCGTTATGTGCAATCTCATTGGCTGCTTTTCAAGATATGATATTTATAACAATTTTGAGAAACAATAGAAAAGAACAATTATGATTGGTTAATATACTGAATATCGAGCAGTATATAAAGGCCTGACGGTACGTAAACAGAATTTTCATACATAACGAAAGTTTTCATTTATCGGGATCACCTGGCTTCTCTTACAGGTCAGATACGTAATAACGAAATTTTACATTACATTTTTTGAAAAAAAAATTTTTTTGAATGATTATTACATGCACATTTTAATTTATTCCTGAACGGCATTTGTCATTTGAGACCAAATAAACTTCATCAGTATCTTATTCTGAATAAACAGTTAAAATATTCAAAGGTAAGTGATATTTCAATTTTTCTTTTACTTTTCATAAATTAAAAAGTATTCTTTGC
>JAHWFO010104322.1:0-13119 GCA_023313115.1 Rhysida immarginata | reverse complement strand
CATCAGTAATGTGGACGCATCCACGACTGCAGCACGCACACTGAGCACTTTCAACAATGCAGGGGCATTTTCGTGGGAAGCGGACAGTACGCTATCTATCGGAAGAAACAGAAACTTTGCATGCGCACTCCGAAAACTTCAAAGAATGCACATCTCAAGTTTCGCATTGAAACCATTGTTGGGGACGGAGAAAAACAATTGTGGTGCATTACTTTCTGGGCTACCCTTGTACTAAAATGTAAAATGGGGTGTATTTTTTTTTCTTTTTTTGGCCAATGTGTATATTATTGTGTACAGCTAATTTGCTGTTTCTTGGTCACAATATTTTTAATGAGTTTCTCAGTTTTAAGATTAATATGAAGAATTTATTTATTTTTACGAGAACATTTCTACCTGTCAACATAAATCTTTAAATTCATACAAAATAGTGTAAGGTCCGTTTCTAATTAAATCTTTTTTTCTTACCTGTCTCTATCGCGTTGCCGTTCTCTCATGTCGCTACGAGCATCGCTAGAACTACTACTGCTGCTCGTCCGTGGTTCAAAGTAACCTCCTCCTCCACCTGCTGCTGCTCCTCCGCCCCCTCCTGAAGGGGCGTCCATATTGCCCTGATTTTGAGCTATTCTCATACCCCAACTATTGATAAATTAAAAAGAAAATAAACATAAAACTTTCAAATGTACATCAAAATATAAAATTTTGGTCACATAAAATGCATCATACTTTCGTGATTCTCTGGAGTACTCGCCACCTCGCTGGTTACAGTAGGAGACTCCTCCACTCTCGGAAGACTGCATGTGAGTATCCATGGTTTCTACGTAGAAACCATGGAATAGTAACCCAACAATCGTTTAATAAGCCTAAAGACGAAAAATTTCTCCATACATCTTAAGTATTAATCTTTGATGATATTATGAAAATCTCTGCGCGCATTTGGCATGTAACAAACACTAGGCCTAATGATGATCGTATCGTATACAATTGATCGTATTGAACTTACCTAAAACCAGCTAGCCGAATGAAAAAAGGCGAAGTCAAAACAGTATACAATGCCTGGTTTTCAGTGTGCTCAAAAATAAATTTTTTTAAAGCAGGGGACCGTTTATTTTACAGATTCAATGAGTTTTCTTTTCCACGATCTGTTAATGGCGATAAAACAAAATTTCCCATAATTCATAACATCAACTATAAAGAAAGAAACGAGAGACTATAAGACCAGGGAAAATCTCTGCAGTAAAGGCCAAGTGTTGGCCACCAGCGGCGCCGCAATCGCTAGCCGTTATAAGGGGTCGTCCACAAATTACGCGTCCATCCAAGGAGGGGGAGGGGGTATCCATCTTCTCGGCAGGGTTGCCAAGTTGACCGGTTTCCGGTTATTTTTAACCGGAAATTTTAAGAAAAACCGGATTTTAACCGGAATTTATTGATAAACGGTTTTTAACCGGAAATTTAAATTTTGACCACTTATTAACCACTGGTTAATAACCAGAATAAATTTACGTTTCATGTTTATTCTGTACCATTATGTCAAGAGCTCATAAGGGCTCTTGATTATGTCAGTCAGTGAAAAATGAATGTCGCTTCTAAGAATTCTGTTCCTGTTTGGTTGGCTCTTGATTGGCTATGCCTGTTTGGTTCACTCTTGATTGACTATGCCTGTTGAGTTGGCTCTAATTGACTGTTAAGAAAGAGGGTAACCAGAGCCTCTCACTGGTATATATTTGGGTTGTGAATTCAATGAAGATGCCAACCAACCGACTCCTGAGGACCTAACTGATGTGAAAGAAAGGTGTAAAATGTTTTCGCTAACCTTAATTTGTCAATTTAGAAGTCGTTTTCTAGGCAATATACATATTCTAGAGAAAGGTACCATTTTTCACCCTAAAATAGCTACATCAAAGATAAACCTAACATTTTAGTAATTGGTAATGTATTTTCAAGGTTTACAAATAATTTAAATGAAATTGAAAGCGAGTGGATGAACTTAGCAAACAAAAAATGGGAACATGTTGAAGATACGTAGCTTTTTGAACTGAAATATAGGCATACTGCTAATAACCAGAGGTTCCATAACATTTCGAATTTAGCTGTATGTTTTTTAACATTGCCTGTTTCAAATGCTGTAGGTGAACGAGCTTTCTCACACTATAATACACGAGAAATCAAAAATTAGAAACAATATTTTTTTCTGGTTACCAAGAAAACGTGTGTTGATTTCACCAAGAAAACAGAACCAGTTGAAAAATTATCAATTTATTTAACCAAAGGATGTATGATCACATCAATTTAACTAACTGTTATGAAGAAAACTATGTTTTGAATATTTTCAGTGACTAGTATAATAAAAATATTAAAAAAAAAAAAAATTAAACGTGTTGTTTGCCAATTTTTAACCGTATTTTTTGACCGTTTTTTTTCTATATTCTAACCGGAATAGCCGGAAACCCTGTCGGCGACTTGGCAACACTGCTTCTCGGTGGCCACGGGGTATCGCGGAATGCTGACGGAGAGAGGGAGTTGGAGGGTTCTGCAGAAAATGACAGAAATCACTAATCAATTTAAACCCAATTGAAACGTTCATCTATCCCTGTTTAAAATAATTTAAATACATAAATAAGTGTAAATTTAAAATTGGCTTGAGGAAAATGTTGAGACGCAACCACTCCAATTTCACACGGAAAGTGCAAGGACGGTTTTACAACAGACATCTTTCCTCTGTGGTTTTACTTAGATTGAATTGTTCCCTGTTGCGCAATATCTGCAAAGTCTATCTTACTGAAATAAAAAGCAACGACTAATCTTTTCAGTTAAAAGTACGGTAATTCGCCCACACCAGTCATAAACCTCATCCCTATTCTTACTCTGAACGGTCAGGTCCATTTTAAGCTTTTACGATGTTCTTTCAAACGACTACCAAAAATAAAAAATAGTGATCATCACATTCAACCATTTTCAATCCACTGCTGGATGAAAATCTTCTCTAAGCGCTTCCATTCTTCTCTGTCTGAAGCTTTAGATTTCCAGTTGAAGCCAGCAACCTTCCTTATTTCCTGATTTCACCTTGCATTGGGTCGTCCTCTTGGGCGTTTAAGGTCTCGAGGGTACCAGAATGACTGTGGTCCATCTCAGGTCTCCAGAATGACTGTGGTCCACTTCATGTCTTGTCTTCTAGCGATGTGACCAGCCCATTGCCATTTACAATGTTTGATCCGTTCGATGACGTCAATCACCCTCGTTTGGCTTCTTATCCAGCTGTTGCGTTTTCGATCTCTTCTTGTAATCCCTAGCATACACCTTTCCATGCTTCTCTGTGTTGTCTGTAGTCTTTGTATTGTCCTCCTCGATAAAGTTATGTTTCAGCTCCATAGGTAAGTGTTGGTAAAACACACTGGTTGAAAACTTTTCGCTTCAAGCTCAGTGGCATGCTGCTCTTCAAGATAATGTTATTTTTGCCAAAACCACTCCATGCTGTTCTAATTCGTCTGTTAACTTCATTCAGAATGTTGCCATCCATAGTGATCTCTTGTCCCAGGTATATGTAGCGTTGTACTTCTACAATCACGATGCTGCCTGCCATGATCTTATGTTTTGGAGCAAATGCACTGAACATAACTTTTGTCTTGTGTGTGTTCAGTTTCAGTCTATACGCAGGCAAGCCAAGGTGATAACTGAACACAGGTGGTTAAGTTAAGGAACGAATGGTTGCAGGAATTCACCGTTTACTTTAAGTCCTTTCTTTGTCCAGTTCAGTTCCTTGAACACTTCCTTTAAAACTGCTGTAAAGAGGTTTGGTGAGATCGTGTCTCCTTGTCTTACTCCCTGTCCAAGCTTGATCTTTGCTTTTCCTTTATCCAAACGAATGGTTGCAGTCGCTTTGCTAAAAATCTTCTGGAGAATACTAATATCAGGGATGGATGAAGAAAGTATCTACCTTCATCCATCCCTGCTAATATAACTTCCGTCTATTCCCGTTCTTTCGAGATCTTTCACTACAGCATGTGTGAACGCTTAGTCAATAGCTTTCTCAAAGTCGATCAAGGCGAAGAAAAGTGGTACTTCATATTCGTTGTGGCGTTCGATAAGTTCTCTAATAAATTGAATGTGGTCGATCGTGCTATATCAACACCACCTAAAACGAAGCCTTGACACCAACTTTCTGACGTCATTAGAAGAGGATTGTCGTCGGCAGCTCATGTACTGGAGTAAATACACGAGCTCGATTTTTAAATAGAAATCATGGAAATATTATATTGATTTTTGTAAATAAGAATTCACAAAGTTTAATGAATAACAAAAATAGCAATTTATTTAATTTTAGCATTATTATTTAATTTCAGCTAAAGAATAAAAATTGAAATTGACATTTGTAACAATTAAAAATGATATAATCTTTAAACAATTCTAAAATTAACAGAAATTTTTATCAGAATTTGAGTTAATATAATAAACAAAATATAATTAATAATTACGATGGTTTGTATATGGCGCCAGTTGCCAAGTCAATCCTCTTCTGGTCACGTGAGTATGACATTGAGAACTTGGTGTCAAGGCTTTATTACAGGGGGTGTTGGGTATATCCTCTTCGAAAGCCCGTTTGTTCTCTTGGTTGTGCCGAGTCTAATGCTGAGTTAACTCTGTCAGGACTTTACTGAAGATCTTATAAACAACTGACAAACGGCTGATAGGGCGATAGTTTTGGATGTTTTCTCTATCTCCTTTTTTGAAAAACAGTTTTGCATCATGTGGTACATCTGACGTCTCAAGGCATTTAGTAAAAAGCCCTGCCAGAAAGTTGTTGAATTCTTCTCCTGCTTCCTTAATAAGGTCAACTGTAATTCCATCTTCTCCGGGGCACTTTCCTTTCTTCGTGGATTAAAAAAAAAAAAAGAAACAGTGATATCCACGTTCAAATTTGGAATAAACTTGACTTTTATTTTTAATACGCATTTCGGTTTTAAACCATCTTCAGTTAAAATTTACAAGATTTAAAATGTGAGCAATTTATAATCCCATGCTAATTAACATATAATGCTAATTGCGCCCATATGGCGACTATTTCATCCTCAGTCAATCGTGGGAGAAATTGACATGGTTGGAGAGTGAATTTCTAACAACTAAGTAAATGGAGAAATTTTTGAACAAATACTGTATACAGGGTGAGGCATTTACCTTGAGACAACTGAATATCTCGGAAACTAAGCATTGTACGAAAAAATGTCCAAAATCAAAAGTGAATTATTTCGCGGGGCTAATTCATTTGTTAAAAAATTACATCCCCCCCCCCATTTTGCGAGGGGGGGCTGGGGAGAGGGGTAACTTTGAAATTTTAAACAGGAATCCCTATTTTAATGGTATATTCAGATTGTACACAATATTCGAAAAATGTTTTATTCTTGGTGTTTTTTGGATAACCGTTTGGGGGATAGAGGCCCTGAAAGTGTGGAACTTTTAAAGTTTTGAACCCAATTTTATCTATGAAGACAAAGAGATAGAGAATATGTCTTACAGACATTCCTATTCTACTTTTTAATGGTCTTTAAGAATCCGAAGTCAGAATTTCAAAAATCCAATATTTTTCAATACACACGCATAGACTGTCTCCATAGGACTGCTGCCCCCAAAAGATTACTTGTGCACTAAAAGCTTTTGAATTTTTGAAATTCTGACTTCGGATTCTTAAAGACCATCAAAAAATAGAATAGAAATGTCTGCAGACCCATCCTCTATGTCTTTGTTTTCACCGATAAAATTGGGTTCAAAACTTTAAAAGTTCCACGCTTTCCTAAATGGTTGGATCAATTGAAAAAACATCAAGAATAAAATATTTCTCGAATATTGTGTACAATCTGAATATACCATTAAAAATAGGGGTTCCTATTTAAGATTTCAAAGTTACACCCTCCCCCCAGCCCTCCTCACAAGGGGGGGGGGGTAATTTTTTCACTAATAATTCGTTTTTGATTTTGGACATTTTTTCATATAATGCTTAGTTTCCGAGATATTCAGTTGTCTCAAGATAAATGCCTCACGCTGTATAAGAGAATGTTATAAACACATCTATACAGGGTGTTTTTAAATTGAGTACAGATTTTTTGGGAGATGATAGAAGAGGTCCTTAGAAGTATTTTTTGTCATACGAACATGGGGTCCCCGCAGCTCCGTTTACTTCCAATACTGCATTGAACAATCAAATGACACCGGGACGCAGTGTGCGTTGGTAGGCCTAGATTATTTTATTTTTAAAAATTAACACAAGCAATCTACTGTAATAACTTTTAAAGTAATTGTTTGCAAAGAAATTTCATGGTGCACGTGCTTGTTTGTTGAAAAGTCTTAGGACAAACTTCGTCAAGGAGATTCCATGGTATCCATCCCCTTTGTAAATGAACTAATCGCATTCTGGGAAAGCAGTAGGTAAAGATTTGTTTTAAAAACAATTATCGGGTTTCGGGAAATCATGTACAAAGTAATTAAATAGCACAGGCCCATAGATAAAGCTTAGACTACAACAAACATTTTATTACTGATAATTTGACAAATGTAAAAGTTGGGTTTAACAAAATTTATGCAAGACATTCAAAGGCTTCGATTGTAAAACCAACAATTTCTCCAAATGCTTTGGACTTAACATGGTCCTTTTTTTTCCAATGGTGCAACCTGCTTTTCAAAAACGCAGTGGCTACGTACAGTGCAACCTTGTACGCCTTCCGTTCAATACAAAGGAAGTGGCAAGCTGTACTGCCATCTACCAACAGAATCAAAACAGTATTGTATGGATTCCGACATTAGAGGGCGTGTTTTGGCTAGCTGTTGTTATAGCAACCACACAATTGGCATGTCACGGTCGTTTCGGACTATTTGTGGATTTCAGATTTTCTTTTTTTCTGCTTTCTGGATGATTAGTCATTGTCGAAAGGAACCATGCCTTAAAGGTAAGCCAGCATTTTTTGAGCGTTCTAGTGTTGGGTTAGGTTAACTGAGGTTAACTTAGGTTTAACCATAAAATGAGATCCCGTAACTTTCTGGCAGCCATTTCTGTGACCACTAAAATATACGGATCATTAGCCCCCTGTAACCGGCCGAGGGAAAACCAACTGCCCCCTGTAAACAAATAGGTTGGGTACGTATATAAATCGACGTCGCCGTGAGCGAAGCGAGGGAGCGTGCGCCGCGGGCAGGGGACGCTGGAGCGGAGCGATGGCGTCCGCGTACTAGTATTGTAGAAGGGGAAACCAACTGCCCCTGTAACCGGCCGAGGGGAAACCAACTGCCCCCTGTAACCAAATATGTTGGGGGTATGTTTATAATTCGGGGTCGCCATGAGCGAAGCGTTAGCGTCCACGTACTAGTATTGTAGAAGTGGCGGCTAGTATTACGTCGTGGTCAGATAGTTCAATTTAACCAGATAGGGAAGATGGTAAAGTTTTTCCCAATTAACAATATTCATTCTATCCCATATTAGCTGCTTGAAGCTAAGATAAAATTGTTTAAAACGTTGCATTTTTCCACTAAGCGATGGGAATCTGCCATATTGCTTGTTTCGAAATTAGAGAAAGTTTGGAATCTGAAACTGTTGGTAGATGGCGGTATAGCTAGCCACTTCCTTTGTATTGAACGGAAGGCGTACAAGGTTGCACTGTACGTAGCCACTGCCTTTGACGCAAGTCTTTCGCATCATAAAATAAAAAAAAAAAATAACTGCTACCGAAATGATAGTGAAGATAATCTTAAAAATTTTTTAGTAAAAATATTTGTAGTACTTACAATTGTGATGTCTTCAAAAATATTTACTCCTGGTGTGCCAGAGTCCTTATCGATTTGAAACTGTCTGATCGACATTCGACAATCTGATACTCTCTACGACAATCGACAATCGAACAGCGCAGTAAAAAAAAAACAAAAAAAAACAAAACGAGTGGTCCGGAAGCAATGCTTTCACTACCGTACTCGTCCAAGTAGTATCCAAGGGAAGTACGCTGAATTAGGAAATAAGCCAGATGAACCTTGTTAAGTCATCCAGAGGATAAAGAGGAGTCCTTTCCTATTAGGACAGTGAAGCAGATTGTTGATTGACGAGGGACACGAAGGAGCTAGGAGATCCAGTAGTCTGGAAAAATAGCCTTTTGGATGTCTTCGAAGTTGACGTCCAGGAGATGACGAGGCCTGCGATGCCTAAGTAAACTTCGAAAAGTGAGCGGGTGATCCAGAATATCTGCAACCAGAGGATTAGGGTGGTCCTTGATCTTCGGAAGAAGCTTCTTCAACGACTCCTGTACGTAGTTTCCAATAGGAAGTATATCAAAATCTTCAGCAGTGGAAGTATTTGTTGCAACTCTCCTGTCCAGTTGGGCGATGGTCCTCAGGGTAATGTTTTGGAAAGTTTGCAGGTTCTTCCATCTGGACTTGCATATTGTGGCCCAGGCAGGCATACCATATAACTGAATGGTCCGGATTACCATTTTATATAGCAAAAGTTTGCTATCTATTCCAAGAGCGCTGTTTCGCCCCAGTAGGGCGACCAGGCTGAACTTTGCCTTCTTAGCCTTATTGATAGCATAGGAGACGTGGTCACCCCAATTTAGCTTGGCATCTATCACCACTCCGAGGTATTTGTAATTCTTCACCCATTCGAGCTCTCTACCCGAAAGAAGGAGAGGCTTCGGGGGTTTCCGAAGTTTCTTGGTAATAAACATAGCTTTGCACTTGTCGACGTTTAGTTTGAGTCTCCACTTAGCAAACCATTTCTCGCACTGATGTAAGGCATTTTGTAACCGAGATGTGACGTGAGCGGGATTGCGGTCGGTAGTCATGATGGCCGCGTCGTCAGCAAACAGATATAGCTCACACTTAGTAACGATTGGGAAGTCGTGGATGAAGAAATTGAACAATGCAGGTCCTAGGACAGAGCCTTGGGGAACACCAGCATTGACGTCACAAGGGTTTGACATTGAGTAGCCAACCTTAACACGAAATTTCCTGTTCGTCAGAAAGGAACTAATCAAAGCAATCAGATCGTCAGGGAAACCACAAGTAATCATCTTGAATATGAGTCCGTCATGCCAAACTTGATCAAAAGCTTTCCGGACATCCAAGAAGACAAGACCACCGTACTTTGCACAATTTAGAGGAGTGTTTAGAACTGCAACAAGCCTCCAGATCTGAAGTTGGCAGGAGTGTCCAGGTCGAAAGCCAAATTGCTCCTCACGAACAAGATTTTTGGCCACACAGATAGCATTAAATCTCCTTAGGATGACGTGTTCGAAGACTTTGGACAACATAGGTAGTAAACTTATGGATCTGTAACTGACAGCAAGAGCAGGGTTAAGACCTGGCTTTTGTATGGTAACAATGACGGATTCTTTCCACTGGTTGGGGAAGTAACCAAGTTTCCAGCAGTCATTTATGGCTTTGGTAATAGTTGAGACAATATTAGGCGGCAAGTTCTTCAGAGCACTATTGGTGATGGAATCAATACCTGCTGCTTTTTTGATTTTAAGTCGCTTTATGATATCGGAGATTTCATGAATACTAATGACATCCTCAGGGGTAGGAACACGATGAATGCACTGGTAAGCGATACAACCATTGTTCACAAGCTGAGTGTTTGAGAGACTGTCCAGGTTGGTCCCAGTAGGCGTGGTAAATTGGATCTTCAGGGAATCCGCAATCAGTTGAGCCTTTTCCCCGTCACTGGTGACGAAGTTGCCATTGTCTGCAAGCAGCGGCGGCAATTGGATGGGCCTGTTACCCTTCAAGGCCCTTACAGTACCCCAGAGTGAGTTGTCCTGGACAGACAAAGATTTCAGTTTTTCACTCCACCTTTGAGCTCGTAGAAGTTTAACCTCTTCCTGGACCTTGCGAGAAAGCCTGTTGTACTTCTTCTTGAAAAAGAGTAGTCGCTTGCGCTGCCATAGTCTTCTATAGGAATTCCTTTCAAGAATGAGTCGTCTGATGTAAGAAGGGAGGTCGAGGTGCTCGGGGCGCTTCCTATCAGTAGTTGAGGTACTTGAAGTAGTAGCATCATTTATAGCACGAGTGATTGCACTGATATTTTCGTTGATGTCCCCGTTATCAATAACTTCCCTGTATGGAATGCTATTTTCTCAAAGAATATCCTTAAAGAGCTTCCAGTCTTGCTTGGAGCGCAGCCCTAGCTTCACATAGATGTTTAGGCCCTCGAAGATAAGCATGACCGGTCGGTGGTCAGAGGTTAAATCGTCTACTGTAAAAATATTATACGGCTTGAGGAAACCCTTAAGAACAGCAATGTCCAGCACGTCACTAACCGGCGAGTGGTCACAATAATATGTGTCATCAAGAGAACCAGCAACGAAGGTATCACTCTAGTTCACAGTGTATCCATGTAAAATATTGCCGTTTTGATTAGAGCATTTAGAATTCCATGCAGGGTGCTTGGCATTCAAGTCACCCGCCATAATAACTGGAATGGGCCCAGACAGCAGCTCATCAAGCTCGCACAAACTAAGCTTGTGCTTAGGCGAATTATATAAGGAGGTGAACTTAATTTCGCCTGCGCAGCATCGTTTATGATTAGGGAAATTGCTTCCATCCCTGCGTAATTTGGGGTGGCAATGCCGTTCTTGACAATGATCGCTGCTCCACCAAACGCTTTACTAGCATTATTACCCAGAGGCCGATCCTTGCGATAGACATGAAAACCAGGCA
Source organism: Rhysida immarginata (assembly GCA_023313115.1). Classification (NCBI taxonomy): domain Eukaryota; kingdom Metazoa; phylum Arthropoda; class Chilopoda; order Scolopendromorpha; family Scolopendridae; genus Rhysida; species Rhysida immarginata. The sequence goes on along the minus strand of JAHWFO010104322.1, from coordinate 2,433 downwards.
AACAGAAAATTTGAGATGACTTCAAGTGTGTCTCGCACACGAAGGCGATGTCGACATTCCAATTTATAAGGAAGTTGTAAAATTCGATGCGCTTTCGATGGATTCCTCTTGCATTCCATATGTTGCAACGAAGTTTCCCGTGGGTGATCTTTCTGTAAGGGCGTCTGTCCATAGTCAATTTTTGTTTTCGTGGGATGCAACCTGTGGCACTACTTTGCCATTGTCTTTGTAGATATTTAGCAAGTTCCCTAGACACCTATATATACTGCGTAACTGGTTATTATCAATGACACTTTTATCAGCAGAGTTGGATGCGACCGAAGCATAGGTTTTGCCCTCTACCACTTTTGTGCTTTTGAGCCTTCTTACTTGGGGATATTTAGGGCACTTGGTATAACTTGATGTGTGCTGACCATCACATCGGACACATTTAGGGGGGTCTTTACCCTTAACATTGGTACAGTCCCTCGACTGGTGGTTGCCAGCGCACTTATTGCATCGAGGTGTTTCGGTACAACCTTGAGAGACGTGACCAAAACGCAAACAGTTGTAACACTGCAAGGGCCTTTTGTTACCTTTAAATAGTTCCACAATAATTGCTGGAGGACCGATACGTTTTAATCCTAAGAAGGACTTGTTATGTTCATTATTCTGTAAGATAACCAAGACCATTGGCATTTCGACTGCACCATTAGCTTTTTTAAGTCTGGTTATTTTTTCCGGAAAATAGTTAGCCTTCCTGAGGTCGTCGCCAAAGTCTTCCAGATCATACGTTATATCGACATTTCGGACAACGTATTTCAGCATTTTTTCCGACTTTAATTGGTGATGCTGGATTTTCAGAACATCGTTGTTTTTGACTCCAGACACCAGAATCTTATGAGTCTCTTCGTCGTGGCACTTTATTTTAATGGTATCCTTTCTACCTGTGTGTGCTACGATTTTATCTAGGGGCACATGCTTGGTGATCTCTTCCAGAATATCCTTGAAAGGTTTCCCGTGGTGGCGAATGATGATCGGAGGAACATATACGCTTCCTTCTCTATGATTAGTGTGGACAGATTTCTTGTTTTTATCACGGAAGGCAACAGCAGCTACGTCGCTGATGGCCGCTTCACTGGAGATATTGTCCACACGCATGCCTTTAGACTTTTTATTTAAAACAGGTATCCAGTCACTGACTTCCTTAGTTTGATCATCATTTAGTTTCCTCTTATTTTTAATTCTATTCGTTGAGATGGACTCTGCACGGTTAAGTAGGGGATCGTCATTGTCTTGCATGGGTTCAGCGTCACCTACTAACATTTGCGTGTTAGTATAACATACATTGAGAGAGCTCATCATTTCCCTTCTTGTGTTTTCAAGACTAGCAAGGCCATTTGCAGCTTCACTACGGGCATTCAAAATCTCTGATTTTAACCCATCAATCTTAGTGTCCAGACTACTAACATTCTTGGCCAGCGTTATAAGCAGGACTGGAAATTTTTTAGAGAACTTATGAACGACAGTAACATTCCCTATCAGGATCCCCTCACCAGCAGTGACATTAAACAAACTTTTTTCGGGAATTGGCACAATATTAAAACAGAGTGAAATAAAGGCAAATTACCAGAAAAAATAATAAAGGGAAAAATGTGGATTACAATATTAAGAATAAAGAAATAAAAACACTCTTTGACCACAACAGAAATAAATTTGGAAAAATACGACCTGGAAGCGCTTTTCGAGGGCGAAGCTCTCATCAATCAGCAGATTCAGGGAGTAAAATGAGAAAATCCGATGATACTGATTGAAGTAATCGACAATCGAACAGTGAAGTGTACATTCGTTAGGATGGGACGAAAGCAGCGCTTTCACAAAGCTCATCTAACCAGAATAAACTCCAAAGGAAATACACTGAGGTAGTCAAGAAGCCTAACCAACCCAAGCGGTCTTCCATATTATACAAAAAAGAAAGTAAGATTGACGATTGTCAGAAACAAAAAACAAACGAAATAAAAAAATACAAGGAGAAATAATATTATCACATCTTCCAGTAGTCTGGGAAAGAGACGTTGCTAATATCTTCAAAATTGATGTCAAGAACGTGCCTCGGTTTACGATACTTCGTATGCCAGTTCATATTCATTGAGTTCTCCAGTATCCCTTTCACAAGCTTATTGTCGTGAGTCTTCATCTTCTGTATCATAATCAAAAGGAGATCCTGTATAAACTTACCGATATGGGCCATGTTTAAATCGAGGTGGATGGATTGGTTTTTCACCGTCCTTCTGTCCATCTGGGCAATGGTCCTCAGGGTAACATTCTGGAATGACTGTAGTTCACTCCATCTGCTTTTACAGATAGTCGCCCACGCAGGCATGCCATAGAGGAGTATGGTCCGGATAATCGATTTGTACAGAAGTAGCTTGTTGTCAATGCTGAGGGCGCTGT
>JAHWFO010104321.1:13763-35732 GCA_023313115.1 Rhysida immarginata | reverse complement strand
AGACTCCTGCAGCAGCAACTGTGGATGAACTGTATACCCGTGTAGACTGAGCATGGCAGGACATTCCCCAGGCCCTTATTCAGAGCTTGTTTGACTCAATGCCACGACGTTTAGAGGCTGCAATTGCATCCCACGGTGGTTTCACCCGATACTAATGTGACAATAAAACGCATTGTATTGACCTGAAAATCTAATGGTTTCTTTTCTCACCCATGATATGCAAATGCTCCAAATTTAATGCAGATTGGGCTATTCCATCAGGGTGTTGCGATTTTTGTAAACAGTAGTGTAGTTTGGACTGCTCATATATAGGGTGTTTTTGAATTGAGTACAGATTTTTTGGGAGATGATAGAAGAGGTCCTTAGAAGTATTTTTTGTCATATGAACATGGGGTCCCCGCAGCTCCGTTTACTTACAATACTGCATTGAACAATCAAATGACACCGGGACGCAGTGTGCGTTGGTAGGCCTAGATTATTTTATTTTTAACAATTAGCACAGGCAATTGGTCCTTTCAAGACAGCCTGCTCAGTGCGCTCTCCATGTTAGGGGAGCCTCATTGAGACAGGTGGAGAAATTCAAGTATCTTGGGATTGCATTCACGAGTGATGGACGGCAGGAGGAAGAATTGGATGCTCGGATCGGTGCAGCAAGCTGTGTCAGACGTGAACTGTGGCGATCCGTGGTAAAGAAACGCGAGCTGGGTAACAAAGCCAAGCTCTCCATCTTCAAATCTATCTTTGTCCCCATTCTCAGCTATGGTCATGAGGCTTGGGTAATGACCGAAAGAGTGCGATAGCAGGTACAAGCGGCCGAAATGAGATTTCTGAGAGGTGTGGTAGGTGTTACCCTACTAGATAGAGTGCACAGCAGCACAATAAGGGAATCTTTAGGTGCTGAGCCGCTACTTCTCCGCATCGAGAGATCTCAGTTGCGCTGGTATGGCCACGTGATACGGATGCCAATGCAAACTAGTCTTCCTAGGTAGTTGTTACTTTCCAAGCCGGTGGGTAAGAGACCAAGGGGTCGGCCTAGAACCAGGTGGCTAGACTACATGGAGAATCTGGGTTCGAGTCGCTTGAGTATTACCAGGGAGGACATGTGCCTGATGGTGGAAGATCGCAATCGCTAGAGATCCTCCATAGGGCTGCTGCCCCCGCGACCCTAACGGATAAGCGGGTTTGAAAAGTAAGTAAGTAAGCACAAGCAATCTACTGTAATAACTTTTTAAAGTAATTGTTTGCAAACAAATTTCAAGGTGCACGTGCTTGTTTGTTGAAAAGTCTTGGGACAAACTTCGTCAAGGAGATTCCATGGTATCCAACCCCTTTGTAAAATACGATTAGTCCATATGGAAATGAACTAATCGCATTGCATTCTGGGAAAGCAGTAGGTAAAGATTTGTTTTAAAAAGTTCACTTGATGTACTTTTTACATGCGTAAACTTAAACAAACGGTATGAATCGTTTTAAATGGAATGATTAAGCAGACATGCATCTGTGTCTCGGTGCTGCTGGTACCATGAATGGTGCAAGGCGATTGTATTCACGAACATTTGGTGCAGTAGATCGTCGTCTAAGCGAAACACGCGCATTCGCTCGTGATAATCATCAGCATGGACGTCGTCGGTGGTTACGCTCCCCTGAATTAGAGGATGAAGTTTTGGAAAGGTTCAACCGAAATCCATCGACAAGTACTCGTGCGGTCGGAGCTGCTTTTAATACTAGTCATACCACTGTAAGGAACATTTTACTCGACAACCTGCAACATCTGTTCAAGCTTCGAAAGGTGCAGGAATTATGTTCCAATGATCATGGCCCCCAGCGTGCTTTCGCGGAATGGTTTATGCAGCAACAGAATAGGATTCCAGACTTTCCTTCCATGGTTTTGTGAACAGATGAGGCAACGTTTACGCGAGAGGGAATGTTCAATAGCTACAATAGTCATCTGTGGTCTCATGTCAACCCATGTGCAACACATGTTACTGTTTTCAGCATCATATTTGGGCTGGCATGATTCACAATGTCCTGATCGGGCCATATCTCCTACCATGCCATCTTAACGGGCAAACATACCTTGGTTTCCTGAAGGAGGAGCTCCCTGGTCTTCTTCAAGATGTTCCACTAATGACCAGACATTTGATGTGGTTTCAACAGGACGGCGCACCTTCGCATTCCACAAGAGCAGTTAGAGATTACCTAAATGAGACATATCCTGGTCGTTGGATTGGTCGTGGCGGACCAGTTGCTTGGCCACCGAGATCGCTAGATCTCACACCGATGGATTTTTTTTTTTTATGGGGTAGCATAAAATCAATGGTGTATTCCGAACCCGTAGATACCGAAGAAGAATTGGCGGTTCATGTCGTCGCGGCAGCAGGTGACGTCAGCGACCGTGCAAATCAACTGTTTCCACGCGTACATCAATCCATCATAAGGCGTTGCGAATTGTGCTATGAAGCAAATGGCAGTCATTTCGAACAATTACTGTAAAAGTCATACAGTAGATTGCTTGTGTTAATTGCTAAAAATAAAATAATCTAGGCCTACCAACGCACACAGCGTCGCGGTGTCATTTGATTGTTCAATGCAGTATTGTAAGTAAACGGAGCTGCGGGGACCCCATCTTCATATGACAAAAAATACTTCTAAGGACCTCTTCTATCATCTCCCAAAAAATCTGTACTCAATTCAAAAACACCCTGTATAGGGGCAGCAAAATAATTGAGACAAATTGTGACATCTCATTATACAAACCTAGCGTCAATATACTTCGGACACCAAGTAATTTGGCTAAAAACACAGTGAAAAGTGCATACAGAGGATTGCAGGCTAATGAAAATAGATTTACTCAGTGTACACGGAACAATATCAACATCGATTTAGAATCGATTTAATGGTGTAAAACTGCGTTGTCAACAGGTTTCAAAGAACTTCGTACACAAGGGGTCGCCAGCATATAGAACTTTCCTGAAGGCTGTAGAAACACCCAGAATGCTTTGCATCAGGCTTTAAAAGCACCGTCCACGCGACAGAGCACAGTATTCGTGTTGTTTTGAACCATGGGACGTGGTAAGCCAGTAGAAACGTGGATACGGCAAAATATTATACAGCAGTTCCAGAATAACAAATCCCAGCGAGCTATTGTCCATGAATTATCAGTTCCACTCTCTCTCTACTGTTAATAGGATCATCAAGCGTTTCAGAGAAATCGGGAAAACAGAACCAGGGACTGCACCAGGCAAGCAGCGATTACTGAATGTTAGGGACCTACGAGTATTTCGACGTTACATTGTGAAAAACAGGCATGCTCCCATAAGTGAAATGACTGTTTGGGCTCAGAATATTTTCATATACCCATATCCGAAAGCACAGTCCGCCGTTACATCAGAAGATGCAACTATTACTTATACGCTACAAAGAGGAAGCCATTTATGAGCACTGTAGCTAAGCATCGCCGGGTAGCATGGGCCAGAACCCATCTAAAGTAGATCCTTGCTCAGTGGAATAGTGTTCTGTGGTCCGACAAGTCTACGTTTGCAGTGAAGTATGGCAACAACGGTCGCAAGGTGCTAAGGACCAAGCACGAAAGTAATCATCCCGACTGTTACCAGAGGAAAGTTCAGAAGCCTGCATCGCTGATTGTGTGGGGCTGCACGAGTGCAGCCGGGATAGGATCGCTTCACTTTTGCGAGAGCACTATTAACTCTGCTGCTATATAAACATTCTTCAACAGCATCTGCGTCCATCCCGCCAAAAGTTGTTCAATAGAAGACCAAGCATCTTTCAGCAGGACAACGCGAAACCTCATGCTGCTCGGAACACCAAGGCTTGGCTACAACAGCAGCGTTTCAGTGTGCTCCACTAGCCTGCCTGCAGCCCAGATCTGTCACCCATTGAAAATGTATGGCGCATTTTAAAACGAAAAGTCAGACAGTGGAAGCCTCGAACACTGCAGCAGTTGCGGGCGTGTATTTCCGAAGAGTGGGACAAAATTCCAGTAGAAACAACGCAGAAGTTAGTGTCCAGCATGCCTCAACGACTTCGGAGCGTCATTCGCCGGAAAGGTGACGCCACTCAGTGGTAATGTGCAATAAACGGTACGGTGTACGAAGTTCATTGCAACGTGTTGAAAACGGAACATTACAAAAAGTCGCTTATTTAATTTTTATGTTAAAATGCTATATGAGAGTTGTACTAAAGCTCTGTGCACTCAATAAAGTAATTTTCATTTGTTTACAATTAGTTTCGTTGTACTTATCCAAAATCTGTAGGTGTTCGAAGTTCATTGACGCCAGGGTTGTACTTCTTTAGTATCGTAATTTTTTGGATTATAATGTGCACCTGTATATAATGTGCATCTAATTTTTTTGTTGGTTTTGAAAAACTTTCCTGTGTATAATGCACACCCAGGTGCACCATTTCTGGTTGTGCATGCATCGAATTAACGACTAATAGCGACTTCGGACAGAAAAAAAAAACCTTCCCGTCTTCATTTCGCGATTTAGACTTGCTCTGCCCAAGCCACCATTATCCTCTCCTCCATCCACCATTATCATTTTTTAATCACACAATCGCCCAAACAACATGGTATAGTCTACAAAAGCTCCTGCGGTATCATCGGTTATTGAACATTGTCATAAACCACAACCTAAAAAGACTCCTCCCTTTGCTTCATGTCAAATTCAACAAGGAGATGCGTACCGACATGACATTTTGTAAGGCTGTGATACTTCTGTGGGCTCAGCAGCCCTTCGGCAATGAAACCTTTCAGCAAGACTCTGCACAAGCTCACAAAGCGAAAACACCAATTTTCAAGACTTCGTCACATCCCAAGAATAGCGACTTTACTATTCAGATCCTCAGCCAATGAATTATAGTATTTGGTTCGTTTTGGAGGCCAGAATCTATGCTAAGTTTGGGACTCATAGACGTCTAAAGTGGGATCGATTCACATCAAAGATGTTGTGGCCCATATCTTCAATGCATCCCCATCTCCGTCCACACACTTTTGCCAACGTGACACTAGTCGTGACATCCCGTCGGAGAAGAAGTCCTTTGGCTGTTTTCGACACCCGGATCGAATCGCGTCTTTCAGCTCGTCATCAGAGCTGAACTGATGTCCTTTAAGCGATTCTTTAAGCTTTGGGAACAAGTGAAAATCGCTGGGAGCAAGGTCAGGGCTGTACGGCGGATGCGGTACAACCTCCACGAACTTCAGTCGCTGCAACCCTTCTTGTGTTTCTCGACTTGTGTGCGGACGTGCATTGTTGAGCTGCAGAATAGGGTCCGTACCCTTCCGAACTCGGAGCAACCGGGCACAAAGCTTCTTTAGCGTTTGCACGTACAGTTTTGAGTTGATTGTGGTTCCTGGTTCCAAGAAGTCAAGGTGGACAACACCCTGAAGTTCCAAAAGATGGTCAACGTGACTTTCCCTGCTGACTCGACAACCCTGAACTTTTTGGGACGTGGAGATGTTGCATGGCGATATTCCAACGATTGTCGTTTGTTCTCTGGGTCAAAATGATGGGCCCACGATTCATCCCCCGTGAGAATGCGCTGCAGAAAAGCCTCACCCTCACGCTCGTACCGGGCCAACAGATCCTGGCAAACGTTCTTTCTCTTCTCTTTGAGTTCAGGAGTGAGCATATGCGGTACCCAACGAGCACACAACTTACGATATCCCAGCAACTCGGTTATGATAACGTGCACTCTCTCCTTGGAAATTTGGAGCTCTGTGGCGATGTCATATTGCTTAATTCGGCGGTTGGAACGAATCATTTGATCGACACGAACTCGATGTTGCTCGTCTGTTGCTGTGATTGGTCATCCACTGCGGGGTTGATCAGCTAGGCTAGAGCTAGCCGGGTTCTGTTCTTTCACTAATCTTGCCCATCTTCTCGCTATACTGACGTCAAAAGTTGCATTGCCGTATACAGCTGTTATTCGGCGATGAATTTGGACAGGACCGCAACCTTCAGCTGTCAAAAACTCAATCACTGCGCGCTGTTTCAACCTGACTTCCATGTAGGTCGCCATTATGTTTCATTTTTAGCACACCTACACCATCTAGTGACATAGACAAAGTGTTTTTGAAAGAGAACAAAATAAGCCATCATTTGAAAAAAAAAAAATTTTAAATTCGTTAAAAAATAAAAGTGTCATGGCCTTGGAGGCATTACTTTTCAGCCCACCTACGTATATTTTAAACATTCAAGACATGTTCAAACAGTATCGAACCTTAAGTTTTCCCACGGAAAATTAGACATGGGAGCCCTCTTTCGACGGGGATGCGAAGTAGACATTCACGACAACATGCAAATTTTTTTCCTGCACGCAGACGGTGTTAGTCTCTGGTAATTAGTGCACGAGTGAAGACTTGCATCGAGCACCGGTCAGATTGTGAATTGTTGCAAAAATGACGAAACTAGTCAAATTTTGCCAAAAGCTTGCCAATAGTCAAGCAGACACAATTCGCAAGATCCAACAGGCTTATAGGGACGATGCCACGAGTCCACTCTTGCAATTCAGACTTTTTTTTATCAAACACAGCATTCCTGTGCTTTCTCGGACTCCCTACTCGCCTGTCCTTGTTCAGTGCGATTTTTGGCTATTCATAAAGTCCATATTAGGGGAGCCTCGTTGAAACAGGTGGAGAAGTTCAAGTATCTCGAGATTGCATTCACGAGTGATGGCAGGAGAAAGAATTGGATGGCGATCCGTGGTAACGAAATACGAAATCCTATTAACTAAAGATAGGAAACAAGATTAAAACTTACTGGAATAGTTTTCCGAAAAAGCTTGGTTTCAGATTCCAGGAGATCGTACACGTGATTTGTGATACACTACAATAATACGACAATAAAAATCATCAATTACAAACAGAAACGTAAAATGTAACTATACAGTTGGTTACCCACTCTTTTGGACTATACAAGGTGTATCACAAATATGTTTAGGCGGGTTCCTACCACCTCAACAAGAAACATAGTGCGTATAAATACGAGGTCTGTTCAAAAAATACGTAGACTGACGTCATAAAACAAACTATACTTTATTCAGAAGTTACACATCTGGGTCCCCTTCAAAGTACTCTCCACCCCGACGCACACACTTATCCCAACGGTGTTTCCACTTTTGGAAACAGTCCTGGAACGCTTCTTTTGTGATGTCCTTCAGCGCCTTCGTCGCATTTGCCTTTATATCAGGAATCGCCTCAAATCTCCTTCCTTTCAAAGGTCTTTTGAGTTTGGGAAACAAGAAGAAGTCACAAGGAGCGAGGTCAGGTGAGTAGAGTGGGTGAGGAAGAACAGTGATCGAGTGTTTGGTCAAAAACTCTCGAGTTCTGAGGGCTGAATGGGCTGGAGCGTTGTCGTGATGAAACAACCAGTCACCACTCATCCACATTTCTGGCCTTTTCCGCCGGATAGCATCCCGCAGACGTTTGAGAACTTCGATGTAGTAAATCTGGTTCACTGTGGAGCCTTGGGGGAGGTACTCGTGGTGGACTACGCCCTGAGCATCAAAAAAAACTATCAACATCACTTTCACATTGGAACGAACTTGGCGAGCTTTTTTTGGTCTGGGAGATGTCTCACCCACCCACTGGGATGATTGAACCTTTGTTTCGATATCATAACCGTACACCCAAGATTCATCACCTGTTATGATCTTAGACAAGAAGTTTTCATCATCTTCTGAGCGTTCAAGCAATTCCTGACAAACCTGGACGCGATGGGCTTTTTGGTCGTCCGTCATCAGGCGTGGAGCAAACTTCGCAGCAACACGGTGCATCTTCAATTTTTCGGTCAAAATCTCGTGACATGATCCAACTGCTATCCCACACTCTTCAGCAAGCTCTCTGATGGTCAGACGTCGATTTGCCCGAACCAGGGTGTCGATTTTGTCCACGTGTGCGTCGTCAGTTGATGTGGAAGGACGTCCAGGACGCTCGTCGTCTGCAGTTGACTGACGACCATCTTTATAACGTGCATGCCACTTAAAACATGTTGCACGCTTCATAGTAACATCACCGTAAGCAGTCTTGAGCATATCAAAAGTTTCAGTGGCAGTTTTTCCGAGTTTAACACAAAATTTCACACCAACTCTTTGCTCGTTCAAGTCACTCATTCTAAAAATCCGCCAAACGAAAATAACACACTTCACAAACAACCGCGTAGCTAATCAACCAATACTGATATTTGCAATCAAAAAACTGCCTTGTAATCAGCGGATCTGTCAGAAGATGGCGACAACAAGCGATTTTGATTGGGACCAAGAGGGCCCGTGCAATTCAAACAGTCTACATATTTTTTGAACAGACCTCGTATGTTAGAAAAAAGGCAACTGACAATTCCCCTGATTGAAGTTTGCCACTGTTTAAGCATTGAAGAGAAGAAACGGTCGTAGGTTCAATTTTGCACAACTAAAAATGCAATCAAACCACATTATTACAAACTCTGTTAATAGGAATTTTCCCCAGGTCCTGTTCCCGTGAATGCTATTTCTCTCAGGGCATTGCATATCAAATGCCGGATTTCAGGGTGGGTTCCGCGCTTCAGCACGGTTTCCATGTTTAGTAGCAAGTACCCATAACAAAGAGGTACATTCCAGAGATAAACCTATCAGCGACCACCAGCCTGAAATTTGCATGTCTGCAATGATATTTAATAGCGTTTGAACCCAAGCGAAGATAGTCATGACGTGTGATAATGCATTACGAGTTCAGGTTGAATCACACTGCATCCAACGCCTCTCGAATCATCGATATTCAGTGTAGGCACAATAAACGAACATACTGTCAACACTGGTTCAAAAAATTCCAGGCTGGAGTGACGGACCTGGATTCAAATGAGCCACGCAGCAGACCGCCCAACATGTTGAATGATGCTGATCTGTGGAAGAGGACCAGTCAAAAACTGTTCGGAACCTTGCAGGGGATCATGCTGTATCAGTAGTCACCTTAGGACTATCGGCAAGGTGAAAAAGCAAGAAAAATAGGTCCCACATGAACTTATGGAAAACCACATCAGCGAACAGCTGCCTGAAATTTGCATGTCTGCAATGATATTTAATAGCGTTTGAACCCAGGCAAAGATAGTCGTGACTTCATACGAATTATGTGTGACAATGCATTACGAGTTCAGATTGAATCGTACTGCATCCAACACCTCTCGAAACATCAATAAGGTATTCAGTGGAGGCACCATAAACGAACGTACTGTCCAACGTTGGTTCCGAAAGTTCCGGGCGGGAGCAACGGACCTGGCAACAAATGAGCCACGCGGCAGACCACCCAACGTGTTGAATGACGCTGATCTGAAGCGATCTGTGCAAGAGGACCTGTCTAAAACTGTTCGGGACCTTGCAGGGGATCATGCTGTATCAGTAGACACCATAGGACCATCGGCAAGGTGAAAAAGCAAGACAAATGGGTCCCACATGAACTTACGGAAAACCAAAAAGAGCGTCGGTTGGAGGTGCGTACAGAATTGCTTTTGGGGATTCTTTATCGCATTGTCACCTGCGACGAGAAGTGGCTCCTATACGACAATAGGAAATAGTCAGCACAGTGGCTGGATGCTGAAGAACCCCCGTGACAGTTCCCTAAACCCCCGTTGCACCTCAGGAAGCTCATGGTTACAGTTTGGTGGAACATTCATGGTGTACTGCATTACAGCTTCTTGCAGCATTCGATCAACGATGCGACCTACTGTCGTGAACTATATCGTATGCATACAAAACTGTGTCAGCAACGACCTGCACTTGTGCGTCGCAAAGGCGTCCTCCTGTTGCATGACAACGTGCGTCTGCATATTGAACGAACGACCGTGTGTCCCTTGTAAGAAGTATGTGTCACTAAACTCAAAAGAATGGGTTAGCCAACTCTGCTATCTCATTATACAGAAAAACATCGATTCACAAGGGAATTTGAAAATTACCGTGCCAAGCGCTTCGTAATGTTTTTGATTGTATTCGTCGTCTTTGCTTACTGAAAATTCGAACGGTTTCCCTGTGTCTATATTGAGAAGTCGGCCTTCTGTAGGAAAGATCGAAATAAAGATCAGACACTTTCCTTAAAATTTGCAAGATAAAATTAAAGAAAGTAAATCTGCTTACGATTATTAAATTTGTAGCCAAATCCTTCAATCGTGGATGGAAAGTCGTTCATTTTCGATTTCTTCGCTGAACTGGCTTCAGATTCTAAAAATTATACAAAAGATAAAATATACCATATCAAAAAAAATACCGTAAATACTTGCTTTCTAGATACAGTCAAGCAACAAGGCTGATAAAACATGAAAACTTCGTCACGTTATTTTAAATTTATATAAATTGTGTTGTGTGATCCATTTTATTAAATAACTCCTCTCAAGCTTGGAAAATTTAATATTTTGAAATAATACGTAGTTTCCATCACAGTTGTGCACAATTTTATAAACGCCGAACCTGTAATACTGGCCTGCCTGCATTAAACGCCTGGGGGTACGCTGAATTTTTGCAAATGATGCCCGGGCGCTTAATACGAGGGTGGGCTGAAAAGTAATGCCTCCAAGGCCATAACACTTTTACTTTTTAACGAATTTAAAATTTATTTTTTTTCAAATGATGGCTTATTTTGTTCTCTTTTCAATGCATTATTCACTTTTCAACATAGTCCCCATCTCTGTCCACACACTTTTGCCAACATGCTACTAGTCGTGACATCCCGTCGGAGAAGTCCTTTGTTCGTTTTCGACACCACGATCGAATCGCGTCTTTCAGCTTGTCATCAGAGCCAAATCTTTGTCCTTTAAGCGATTCTTTAAGCTTTGGGAACAAGTGAAAATCGCTGGGAGCGAGGTCAGAGCTGTACGGCGGATGCGGTAGAACCTCCTCGAACTTCAGTCGCTGCAACCCTTCTTGCGTTTCTCGACTCGTGTGTGGACGTGCATTGTCGTGCTGCAGAATAGGGTCCGCACCCTTCCGAACTTGGAGCAACCGGGTGCGAAGCTTCTCTAGCGTTTGCACGTACCGTTTTGAGTCGATTGTGGTTCCTGGTTCCAAGAAGTCAAGGTGGACGACACCCTGGAAGTCCCAAAACATGGTCGACATGACTTTCCCTGCTGACTCGACAACCCTGAACTTATTAGGACGTGGAGACGTTGCATGACGATATTCCAACGATTGTCGTTTGTTCTCTGGGTCAAAATGATGTGCCCACGATTCATCCCCCGTGAGAATGTGCTGCAGAAAAGCCTCACCCTCACGCTCGTACCGAGCCAACAGATCCTGGCAAACGTTCTTTCTCTTCTCTTCGAGTTCAGGAGCGAGCATATGCGGTACCCAACGAGCACACACCTTACGATATCCTAGCAACTCGGTTATGATAACGTGCACTCTCTCCTTGGAAATTTGGAGCTCTGTAGCGATGTCATATTGCTTAATTCGGCCGTTGGAACGCATCGTTTGATCGACACGAACTCGATGTTGCTCGTCTGTTGCTGCGATCGGTCGTCCACTGCGGGGTTAATCAGCTAGGCTAGAGCTTGCCGGGTTTCATTCTTTCACTAATCTTGCCCATCTTCTCACTGTACCGACATCAAAAGTTACATTGCCGTATACAGCTGTCGTTCGGCGATGACTTTGGACAGGATCGCAACCTTCAGCTGTCAAAAACTCAATCACTGTGCGCTGTTTCAACCAGACTTCCATGTAGGTCGCCATTATGTTTCATTTTCAGCACACATACACCATCTAGTGACATAGACATAAAGTGTTTTTGAAAGAGAACAAAATAAGCCATCATTTGAAAAAAAAAAATAAGTGTTATGGCCTTGGAGGTATTACTTTTCAGCCCACCCTCGTAGTATTGATTTTTTTTAACTTTTATTTTTTTCCCTATGCGTATTATACCTCGAAAAGTACGGTACTGTTCTTAATCTAAGCCAATTCGTTTTACTTTTACACATCTATCAAAAAAGGGGGGGGGGCATAACTAGCGCTATGGCGAGTCTTACGCTTTTATTTTAGAAAAAGATGAATTTCATCCATGCGGCCTATACATTGCTGCGATGTTATTGCTGTAAATTACGATACCTTGACGTCAGTTGCCCTTTAATAGGTTATTACCGACAGTTACTTAAATGAGGCCACCAAATAAATTTGAAATAAAATTTTGCAAAACTGAATGGAAGCATGCTTACTCTCTGTGTTCATTCCTTCAAAACTCTGAATAAAGATGCACAAAACAAATAAAGGTCCACCTAAAAAATGTAAAAATAGACATTTAAAATAATTTAACTTCCTTTTCATCGTACGAATAATAACAACAATTAAAACTGATCAAAATCAAATTACATTTAAAAAAACAATCTAGCTTAGCCACTTGAGAACGTGGTTAAGCTAAATGTAAAAATCCATAAATGTTCAATAGTTCCGTGTTGTGTATTTCACTAAATGTAAATAGCGGGAATTCTATTAGGCCAAATGCAGTACATTTTGGTGTATATACTTAGTGGAACATGCAGTTTCGATTTCTGCAGAAACAAAAAAAAGTACCAAAAGTCGCCATAGGGGGCGCTTATTTCAAGAAAACAATGAATACATTTGCATAAGCGCGTTCTGTGTTGAGCAATCATGACAATAAAAGGCAAGGCTGAGGATTTCCAATCATTCACGAACGAATGGCCTGACGATGACGCTTACTCTGCCTGACCGGGCGTTATTAGTCAAGTTTTTTTTTCAGAAGAGCGACAAAGCAAGTGCTGCCCTTCGCGAATTCCGGCGATTGAAAACATTACGAAGAGGATCAATGAGCATAACTAAATTAAGGAAAATGATTGAACGATTTGAATCTACCGGAACTCTAGGAGTGCAACCAGCAGTGCACACGCAATAGCACGCCAAACAGATATCCCATATTTGACGGTGAGGAAAATAATGCATAAGATATTGACATTTTATCCCTATAAACTCACACCTGTTTAACAATTGCTTCCTGGAGATGAACGTACCCGAACAGACTTTTCGTTGAGATTTTTAGCACGTAAGGAAGTGGATGATGCATGGCCATGGCAAATTTTATGGAGTGATGAGGCACATTTTTATTTGAACGGTGATATCAATACCCACAACTGCCGTATTTGGGCTGCATCAAATCCACAAGTGTGTCTGCCAACTCCTACGCATTCACCGAAACTAACAGTATGGTGCGGCTTTACTGCTTCTTTCATCATCGGCCCGTACTTTTTTTGAAGAAATCTGTCCCCGTGGACCGGTAACTTGTTCCGTCAATTCTGCCAAGTATGCCGATATGCTTGAGAATTTTGTGATACCCCGATTGCAGGAAAAGGGTTGTCTGGATTCTACCATTTTTATGCAGGATGGTGCGCCACCGCACATCGGACGTCAGTTGCAGCAGATCTTGCTAGAACGTTTTTCAGACAACAAAATAATTAGTCGTGCATTTCCCATGGTATGGCCACCCAGGTCGCCTGATCTCAACCCTTGTGATTTTTGGTTATGGGGATATTTGAAAAGCCTTGTGTATCAAGCACATGTTCCTGACCTCTCAACCTTAAAGGATCAAATAACGTTACACATCAGACTAATTAATGCAGATATGCTGCGAGCTGCCATAGAAAATGTCGTGTACCGCATGCAGCTATCGGAACAGCACACTGGTGGTCATATTGAAACACATTTGGAATTAAAAATAAAACATTTTTTATTGTTGTTATTAAAGTTGATTTGTACGGTATTTGTTCATTTGACCATTAGGTATTCATTGTTTTCTTGAAATAAGCGCCCCCTATGGCGACTTTAAGTACTATTATTTTTTTTTTGCAGAAATCAAAACTGCATGTTCCACTAAGTATATACACCAAAATGTACTGCATTTGGCCCAATAGAATTCCCGCTAGCGAGCTCTGTACACCTCACGTTATTTCTTGCCCACCCGGTACGTGTTTCAGTTTTAAACTGGTTTATATAATACGTACAGGTTTTAAACATGACAGAATGCACAAGTATCCACCGACGGCAATGCTTTTTCCCCACTGTGACACCATAAAATGTCGTCAGCCACTGGTGTAACCACTGCCACACCGCATGTGGAAAAATCAACGTAATATCCTACACTGCCACACTTACCAAAATAAACGACAAAGTGACCATATCTGTCTCCTTCATTCTGACAATGCAAGGCCACACATCGTTATGGTGTTCAAGAAAAAGATCTCTAGGTACGGGCTGGGAAATCATGGATCACCCACCATACAGTCCAGATCTGGTGCCCTCAGATCATCACCATCTTCGGCCTGAGGAGGAAGGCATTGGCTGGCCAGCACTTCTCGTCTGATCGTGAAGTGCAACATGCTGTGCAACAGTGGTTACACCGGCAGCCGACGAAGTTTTAACCAGCTGGCAAATCCAAATTTGCATAAATACACCTCGACCTTTTGGTCTCCTCGAATTTTCACCCCCAAAACTCCGACCTTAGTGGTCTAATCAAAACCAAACTAAACAGTGAAGGTGCACATGCCCATAGTAAGCTACGAGGGGAGATCAAAAAGTAAGTTGCACTAACTAGCCGCGGGAGCGTGTCGTGTGTCGCAATCTTGGGCAAAGCGGAGAAAGGGACATTAACTACGCAGATGTCGGATAGGACGGTTGCTGTGGTTTCCCGTCGTGTTTTGTGTGACCAGCAGGCTAAAGGCAATGGCGCGTCAACTGGATGTCCACTCCAAACTTGAGGTGCGAGCTGCAATCTGATTTCTATTGGCCAAACGGGTGAATTGCACGGACATTCATCGTGAAATCACTGCTGCATATGGAAATTGAGTGCCGGTGTGATTTTGTTGCACAATAACGTAACACCTCACAAGGCCCGCCAAACGTGCGAACTGCTGCAGCGATTCAAGTGGGAGGTTTGCAAACATCCTCCATACAGTCCCGACTCAGCCATGCGAATTTCATCTTTTCGGTAAGCTCAAAACGGAACTCGGTGGACAACGATTTCGAAACGATGAGGAGGTGAAAGCGGCTGTCACTGTGTGGTTACAAAACGCTGGAGGAAATTTCTATGCATCCGCAATCGAAAAGTTGGTTGATCGTTCGGATAAATGTTTAGGATCTCTTGGGGACTATGTGGAAAAGTGAACCTACATTGTATGCTGCTATAGCCGTGTTGCTTTTGTATAGGTTGTGTAATAAATGGCCATACTGAGGAAGTGCAACTTACTTTTTGATCTTCCCTCGTACATTCCAAATTCAACCTTCTAGCTCAAAAAACGTAGAAATGATGAAGGGTGATTCAAATTGTGTGTAAAATAAAACCAATAAGTGGCTCCATTTTTCCGTTACTTAATAATAAGCTTATAGATTATGAGCACTTGAGCAATCGTGGGTCGACAAAGCGATTTCACGTGCGTGCACCGATATCACTAATGCTTAAAAGATGAACAAAAAGTAACAATGTATTCCTTCTTGACAAATCGATTGTTATATGACATGCCAGTATCTTTGAATTCTTCACACTCACTGTTTTAGCACGTGAATTCGACTTGAAGGGATCCACAAAAAATTCTGAAAAGTTGATACGGCCGAGCTAAGGCTTTGATGGTCATATTGCTGAAAACAGAATTTGAAAAGGTTAATCCATTTTCAAGTTATCGTGCAAACGCCAGACGGACGGATAAACGTACAGACCAAGGGCCCATTCTTATAAGTAGCTTTTATGCTAAAGCTCGTAAAAAGTAATGAACTCATTTTCCAATACAGTAAAACCCCGTTACAACGTACTTCACTTTAACGTACATTTCAGAATAACGTACTAATTTTACATCCCCTTGGTTAAATTATCCCTTCAGTACAACATACGTCGTTCACGTGTCTTGCACTGATTGGTCAATGCAGCCCATGCGAAAGTTGCAAATGGGCCAACGGGCTAATTAAGCCGAGTTCACATTTCATTGGTTGGTCAGTATAGCATATATATGGTGAAATCTCTGCATGCTACTCAGTCTAGCATGTTCGATTGTCGCATGCTACTCAGTCGGGATCCAATGATGGGACAAAAGCAAAATGAAATTCTTAGCGATCAGGAAGACGAAGATGAAAATGGCCATTTAGAACCAGAGGTAACGCCAGTCTCAACTTTGGTACCAATGGAGGCTATGAAAAGCTTACGAAACTATTTTGCATAGCAAAATAGCGGTGCACCAGAAACATTTGACCTCACAATGTCAGATATGGAGGACTTTTTGGGGAGGCAAGTTGTAGAAAGTAAGCAGACGGCCATTACAGATTTTTTTTAAAAATTAATGTAATACTACATATTGTATATGCTAGAGTGTATTTGTATTGAATAAAATAAAATGCATTCATGTATTCTTATGTTTTTCTATTAATACAAAATTATGTTTCAAAATTATGTACAATAAATTTAGTGCCATATTCTTCAGGTCAAAAGAAGACTAAAATGTTCTATAGCACTTTGTCTGGAAACTATTTGTTTGCGAGTAATCCAATATCATACAGTAGGGAAGGCACGGTAGTTAGCTGACGATATTTTAGCAGCTCCAGCGTTTTGACCCAACATTAGGTTGAGTGGTTTGTTCCATTAGTTGTGTACGGTTGTTTCCATTACTGTACATCCACTAGGAATAGCTATTTCAGAACGTTTGTGTGCTTTGACATGTGCATTACGATTTACGTAAAAAAAGTCATGTACACGTATTCCAATGCAGAATACACTGACATGCACCCAATGTATGGTCTTGCAGACAGAAATGCTGTGGAAGCAAGAAGACTCTACCAAGAGTGCTTTCCGAACAGACGTTTGCCAAATTACCGAACATTTGTATCTGCCAACAGACATTTGAGGGAGCGTGCTTCCTTTGGCCGTCAAACAGGACAAGGGCGGCCTGTAGCATATTCTCCGGATGAGGAGGATATGATAATTGACATCATACATGATGAACCACAGACAAGCACCCTTGGTACACATTCCGCACTCATCTGTTTGGCGCATTCTTCACCGTCAGCTTTTGCATCCATATCACCTGCAACTGGTTCAGGCACTGAACCCAACGAACTATCCACACCGACAACGATTTTGCCAATGGATACAACGTCATGCTGCAGACCCTAGTTGTCTCAGCCAGATACTTTTCACGGACGAAGCAACCTTCACCCAGATAGTAATCGTAAATTGTCACAACCAGCACCATTGGGCAGATGCTAAACCGCACGTTACCAGAGCTCGAGCGCATCGACAGCGTTTCTTCGCGAACATTTGGTGTGGAATCGTTGGAAATAACTTAATTGGCCCTTATGTGTTGCCGCCACGAATGACTGGGCGAACGTATCCTTTGTTTCTGCAGAATGCATTGTCAGAATTACTGGAAGATGTTCCTCTTTTGATAAGATCTAACATGTGGTTCATGCATAATGGCGCTCCAGCACATTTCAGCCATGTCGTGCGAGCACACCTTAATGCTGCATACACGAATCGGTGGATAGGTCTAGGTGGACCGGTTGCCTGGCCTGCAAGATCGCCCGACCTTAATCCCTTGGACTTTTTTTCTGCGGGGTCATGCGAAAACTATCGTCTACAGCACAGAAGTTCCTAACATTATGGATCTGCGACAACGAATTGAAAATGCATGCCAAACCGTTGTAATGCTGGCAACGAACTCTTCCGTGACATCAGACGGTCGCTCGTGCAATGAGCCGAAGCGTGTGTGAAACCTGGTGGCGGGCACTTTGAACAATTCCTGTAATTTGAAGCCACGGGTTTAGTTGGCTGTATCGCGTAAATAAATCGTTTCCAGACAAAGTGCTATACAACATTTTCGTCTTCTTTTGACCTGAAGAATATGTCACTAAATTTATTGTACATAATTTTAAAACACCCTGTATATGCATTTTTCACAAACCAGTTTCAGTATAATGTACACCTCAGAATAACGTACAAATTTCCAGGTCCCTTGAAGTACTTTGTAACGGGGTTTTACTGAAGCGGGTTATCCCGCTGATGTGAACCGAGACATAAAAATTACATTCGGAATTTTTGTTTCTATCAAACGTTAGTGTTCAAATTAAAAATCTGTGAATATGCCACCATGTAATTAAGGTGCCAACTTACATAAAAGTAGTGTTGTGCCGATACGATACCAAAAAGTATCGATACTTGCTGGTATCGAGTACTCAAGTATCGTATATTGTAATATGGCTCAAGTATCGCTAGTATCGATAGTTTGCATGTCGATACTCGATACTGAAAAAACCTATGAGGCACCTAATGAAGATGTGCGATTTTCAGCGTTAATTCAGAATCTGTTGAATATATTAACGCTTTTATTCCAGTGGCTGCTTACTGATTGGGTATCTTTCGAAGCATTTATTTTTATTTCCCCTATTCTTATAGTGGGTATCTTTCGAGATCGAGCTGTCGAGCTCACGCCTCGCTCTATGGGCGCAAGAGAAATAAAAAAAAAAAAAAAAAAAAAAGCTAATGATTCGGACACGTGATGATAGCTTCCTAGTAATAGTAATTAGGTCTAATAGTAATGAGTGATGTTAGCCTCCACGTGCTCCAGTATCGGTTCGACGTCCTCTCAAAAATGAATTTTACCATTTAAATAAGCACTCATTTTTACTCGATACTATCGATACTTTCTCATTGAGTACTCGATACCGGAAGTATCGATGATTCATTGGTATCGCACATCACTAAATAAAAGTCACATGCGACAGTAGAGTTCCTTTAAATGTGAAAAGATACGAATGGGTAAATGTGTTTGAAAGCTGCAGGAATGGGCGAGTGAATGAGATTTTGTTTGGGCATGTCTGAGTAAATGTAGGAAGTAGACGAATTGTGTACAAGA
The DNA here is from genome assembly GCA_023313115.1 of Rhysida immarginata. NCBI lineage: Eukaryota > Metazoa > Arthropoda > Chilopoda > Scolopendromorpha > Scolopendridae > Rhysida > Rhysida immarginata. The sequence goes on along the minus strand of JAHWFO010104321.1, from coordinate 16,860 downwards.
TAACGAGGGAACTTGCCAATAGGATTGCTGAAGCTGGAAATTTTCAATTTCTCAATTATGCTTTTTCTTCTCATATAGGGTAAGAGTCATGAAATACATTTACACTATCTTCTATCTTGCCACTCTAACCTAGCAAAAAAAAAAATAAATGTAAATAGATTTAGTAACGCTTTCAAATTACTGATAAAGTAGACAAAGTTAAGTAATAAACTAGAGGATACTCTTTTACCACAACAAAAGAAAAAGAAACAAAAAAATAATAAATGAAAACTAAGGCAAAATATAATAAGACAAAAAACAAAAGAATTAGGGAAAATACGACCTGTAAGTGCTTTTCGAAAGCCTTGCTTTCATCGTTCAGCAGCCCAAGCGAGAACACGGAGTGAACTAGCTTGGGAAGCTATATTGAGAAGACGAAAATGTTCTATAGCACTTTGTCTGGAAACAATTTATTTACGCGATACAGCCAACTAAACCCGTGGCTCCAAATTACAGGAATTGTTCAAAGTGCCCGCCAGCAGCTCGCATGCACACTTCAGCTCATTGCATGTGCGACCGTCTGATGTCGTGGAAGAGTTCGTCGTCAGCATTACGAACGGTTTGGCATGCATTTTCAATTTGTTGTCGCAGATCCATAATGCTAGGAACTTCTGTGCTGTAGACAATCATTTTCACGTGAACCCACAGAAAAACGTCCATGGGATTAAGGTTGGGTGATCTTGCAGGCCAGGCTACCTATCCACCGATTCGTGTATGCAGCATTAAGGTGTGCTCGCACGACATGGCTGAAATGTGCTGGAGCGCCATCATGCATGAACCACATGTTAGATCTTATCAAAAGAAGAACATCTTCCAGTAATTCTGGCAATGCATTCTGCAGAAACAAAAGATACGTTCGCCCAGTCAATCGTGGCGGCAACACTTAAGGGCCAATTAAGTTATTTCCGACAATTCCACACCAAATGTTCACGGAGAAACGCTCTTGATGCGCTCGGGCTCTGGTAACATGCGGGTTAGCATCTGCCCAATGGTTAGCATCTGCCTAATGGAACAACCCTAAAGTAGGTTTAAATAGAACAAACCACTCAACCTAGTGCTGGGTCGAAACGCTGGAACTGCTAAAATATCGTCTGCTAACTACCGTGCTTCCCTACTGTATCATATTGGATTACTCGCAAACAAATCGTTTCCAGACAAAGTGCTATAGAACATTTTCGTCTTCTGTTGACCTGAAGAATATGTCACTAAATTTATTGTACATAATTTTGAAACACCCTGTATAGTGAACCAGAACAGAGAACAACCAATCAAGAGAATTGTAGAAAGAGGCAATTCATCGATTGGGAAGCTGAGTCACCTACTGAATCAATGCAGAGTCACCAATAAAAGAAGGCCCACCAAGTGCGCAGCAATGTGAAAGTGATGCTGACTACTTTCTTTGATTCTTGCAGCGTGGTACACCACGAGTACGCACCACAGGGTCAAACAATCACCAAAGAGTACTACAGGGATGTCCTCCGTCGCCTACGTAATGCAGTGCGGCGCAAGAGACCGCAGTTGTGGTCGACAGGCAATTGGCGCCTCAAAAACCAAACTTGATTCAGACTTTTTTGGCGAAAAACCAGACTCCCGTGGTACAACAGGCTCCTTACTCTCCTGACCTGGCCCCCTGCGACTTTTGGCTGTTCCCCAAACTCAAGAGGCCACTGAAAGGAACGCGGTTTCAGACAAGAGAGGACATTATGGCTGCAACGACAGCCGAGCTAAACTCCATTCCGAAAGACGCTTTCCAGGAATGCTTCCAACAAAGGCGGCACCGCTGGGAGCAGTGTGTGGAGTCCCAAGGAGACTACTTTGAGGGTGATTAGGTTTCCAATGCTCCAGGTGTATAATTTTTTTTTCTCACAGGCCTCGTACAAATTAGAAACTGAGGGCTTTTCACTCTTTAGATACTTGGCAATGTTCGTGAAGCTGTGAAGACATTATCCAGCGCCGAATGAGTATCCAATATCCGGGCAATCATTTTAGCAGGAGGAAACTATGGTAGCAGGGATAACTGCTGAATGAGGGGGAGTTGGCAGCTTTGTTTACCATAGCATCTGTTAATATTAGTGATAAGACACGATATGTCGTCTAAGTGGCATCGGGGCCGGTGCTTAGAGCGAGGATGAATATTGATAGATCTTCTGCTCATTTCCATCATGAGCAGCCGACTCTTCCGTTGGACACAGCAAAAATGAATGAATGAACTTGGACGCTTCTTAGCATAAGAACTTATCTCGTCTTCACCGAATCTTGAAATAACACATGCTCTCCAAAGCCTCTATCTTACGAACTAAATTATTATTAAATATATCACTCTACTTAAATGTATATCACCTACAAAGCTTACCTTGATCTTATCAGCAAAGCAGACAACTTGTCAAAATCAATTTGTGCACGACAGCGACAGGAAACACAACAACGAGTCGCATGTGCTCAAACGGAAGTGACGACGCGGTTCAAAAATGCAACTAGAAGGCATGGATCTAATTCGTTCTCGCCTTAAGATATCCCTGTTTTCACTGCTTTGATTTAATATTAACTTTCTTCCGTGTGCCTTAGTGACGTGAAATGGGCATTAAAAAAAATGTTAAGTGGAGATATTTGTTTTAAAAATTAATGAAACTCTCTACGAGAAAAAGTTAGCGCTGGAACTCTTACGTCACTTAGTGTAAAGCGTGACGTCACAAAATTCATTTTAATAACTAACCGTTGAGGGATTAGTGACTTCATCGCTTAACTTCGTCGCTTTCATCGCACTAAACGAACACACCCAGAATTATTAAAATATATTAAATCTCTTCAATATCAGGGGAATCTAATTGAATAGTTTAAAGTTTATCTGCTTAAAATATTTATCAGAATTCCTGAAGTGGGCCCCTCAAAAACAAACATGTCGTTAAATTTAAAACTTTTATTATACTTTGGCAGTACCTAATGAAGTATTAAAAAAAAAAAATTTCTTTTTTTTAAAATGAATATTTTATAATGTTCTCAATCTTAAACAAGAAATTAAGCCTCCCGAGGAAGGTATAGGAAAGTAGCAGAAGCTCTG
>JAHWFO010104317.1:5428-34361 GCA_023313115.1 Rhysida immarginata | reverse complement strand
AATTTTAGATTTCAAAATGATGATGATTTCATTTCTGGACAGTGTTCGTCGTAGCGACTTTACTAAGTAAGTTAATTTAATAAGTTGACAAATAAGAAGTTCCATATGGGCCGTAAACTTCAATTGGTTATCAAATATAATGCCCAAGATTTTTTGAGTCTTTAGATGGGTAGACTTCTTCGATATTAGTAAAGAGGTAGTTTTATCTTCATTTATCGTCATGCCTCTCAGTTGGAACCAACGTTGTAATAGGTCAATATCTTGCTTAATATCTTGTTCAATTTGAGGTTCTGGGCCGCTTGTGTAAGTTTTGATCAAAATGATATCGTCAACGAAAGCTTTCAGATTAAATTGAAGCGGTAAAGTAGAGACAGGGGCCAGGATACTAGCGAAAAGGATGTTGCTTATTCCTGACCCTTGAGGTATTCCCCGAGTTGATGGACAATAAATGATTTTATGTTTGTCTCTTATTCCATTTAATCAGTTTGTGAATAAGTCCCGCATTAGGACTAAAATCCGCCCCGAGATGCCATAAGCTTCCAATTGTTTAAAAAGTTGCCCTCGTGGCACTGTGTTAAATGCTTTCGCGATGTCAACCATGACAATTACATATGTATGGTTTTTTTCCATAGCTTTCGTAGCTTCCATTAATATGGATAAAATTAGTTCTTGCGAAGATGTACTTGGTCTACCTCCAAATTGCGAGATGGGAAGTTGAGTCCATAGGTAGGAAGTCATTTGCTTAAATACAATCGTTTCAATGATCTTATAGATTGAAGGTAAGACAGATATAGGGCGGTAATTTTTAAGATCTTGTTTATTACCACCTTTAAACACCGGCTGAATCAGGGCTGTTTTTAGAGTTTGCGGAAAGTTCTCAGTATTCCATATAGTCCATATAAGTTCAGCCAGGAGGCAATTACCATAGTGGCCCCAGTTTTTCAGGACTTTCTGGTTAAAGATATTATCATTTGGGTGGAATTTTAGTCTAATGGTCTTCATTGTCCACCATATCTCGTGTGGTAAATTGATCGGCAACTGTGAAAAGTGTTCTTTTGAAAGCTGCTGCCACCAGAGGATGCATTTTATGTGTGCATGGGGATGGTCGTCGAAGGAGCACAACGGCTTGGGAGGATCGTAGCATAGCCCTTTCATCAAAAAGAGGAAGAAATCAGACACCCACAGTTAGCCACAGATCTTGCCCCTGCTACAGGCACTCATGTTTCTGCCAGAACCATTTCCCGTCGGTTGAATGATGTTGCGCAGTATGCACGGAAGCCTGTCAAACACATTCAACTATCTCCACTCAATTGACAGAAGAGATTAGAGTGGTGCAACGAGCATGGTGCTTGGGGCGAGCAGGGAGTAGTCTATGGCAATGTTCTCTGGCCAGTCTCAGTTCACTATGCAGAGTGATTCTGGGAATCAACTGATCTGGCGTGAAAAGGGAACTAGTTATCACCTACAACACGTTCAGCAAGTGCAACAATTTGGTCAAGGAGTCATGCTGTGGTAGGCCATCATGCATGATGCCAGAACACCGCTTCACATATTTGCAGGAGGGTCTGTTATTGCAAGGAGATTCTTCTGGATCACGTTCATCTTTTTTGTGGAACAGTTGGTCCCGCCTTTGTGTTCATGGATGACAATGCCCATCCACACAGGGCGAACATGGTATTGGGCAGTATTTATTGACAAAAATGTTGCTGTGGAATAATGGCCATTTCAGTGACTTGCGATGGAAATCATGAAAATTTGGCCAAACGTGTGCACGAAACTGGATATCCACCCATTGGATATTCTTGAGAGTGAGGATATCAAGCATTTGCAATGGCCTGCATACTTCCTGGACAAACAATCCCATAGAACATACCTGGGATGCTCTTGGTAGATAAGTGGCACAAAGGAACCCCTCTCCCAGAATGCTACAAGAACTGACAACTGCACTACTGGAAGAATGGGATAAGATCCCGACTGCTCTTCTAACAGTCTGGTGGGAAACATGCCAAACAGATGCAAAAACATGCATTGCGGTTCGAGGAGGCAATAGTCACCACTAGGGTCTCATTTCAAACCAGTGACAAACAACCACCATTTTTCTTTAGTCACTCATTGATGCTTCATGATACTTTTTCTGCTTTTGCCATTATGTTCGTGTCCTTAGTTCAAATTCAATGCCATTTTGTGTTCATAAAGTCACTGTAATATGTCTACTAAATTTTTGGTAATATTTACTTCTTGGGACAGTATATATTGACAAAAATGTTGCTGTTACTTAGGAATTTTAAAACAGTGTAGATTTTGAATTAACAGAAATATAAAATAAAATTCTATTACGAATAATAACTTCTGAAGAATAAAGCATTAACTGAGAATTGCATTCAGTTACATACAGATTCATAAACAAACTAACTCTTCCGTACATGAAATAATTCAAAAATCAATATAGTTAAAATAAAAATTCTCTATTGCTATGGAATTTGTTGAGTTTGACAACAGTGGAATTAGTTGACAAGACTTTACATTAACTTAACTTTGTACATACTGGGAATATCAGTCCGTTCTGGCAAAAGAATTTAATAGATAATGTAGTTGAAAATCCTACATACAAAAAGATAATAATGGTATGACAACACTGGTATTAAATGCATATAGAACTGTGTCAACAATTTGTACGACAACAGCCAATACACAGTTCTAATGGTAGCCACCTCATAATTTAGAGGTAAGTATCTGTACATAAAATTATAGCACTTTCCGATGAACGTGAATAATTAGCCAATATGTAATAAAATAGTGTTATTTCAATAACTTTTAAAATTTTGTGTTTTGGACGTGCCGTGTGACTCTCCTTTGGTTTCTCCTATGTTGCTATCCAGAGATAAGGTAAAGTATTTTATTTCTTTTTTTAAAATTATCTTCAATGTTAATCCGCTTAAATGCAAAAGCTTAATTCCATATATTATTACATTACTTGATAATAAGAAGGCAGGAGTAATGATGATTTCATTATAATGAAGAAAAAGATATTGACATAAGGATCCAAACAGTAGAACTTGGATAAGTTTCAAATTCAAAAGAGTTTGGATAAGTTATTCTTACAAAAGAGAGTTCTTAGTACTTAAAAATTTCTTGAAAATCTTTAAAAATCATCAGCAACTGGCGATAATGGAAAGTTAGCAGACTATTGACTGATCTCATCCATCATTCTCAACACAAAACAGTTTTGTATTGAGATCGATGATCTCAGCTGATCTCAGCATCATAAAGAATTTATATTCTATTGATATTATTTAATATACAGCATATTTTTTCTAATGTCCTCGTTTAATATTAAAACAACTGGCTATTACATACGGGAAAATACCTGACCAACGATAAAGTACAAATTCTTGCTTCTTTTTTCAATTGCCGTTTCCTCCCTCCAAACTTTTGTATTGCAACAGCTTACAAGGTTTGGTTGCAAGTTTTTCAATTGTTGAAATGGTCCAGGAAGCTTATTGATAATGTATTCTGTCTTCACGAAAACTGCTGCCTTCTTATTTTTGGAAATTCCTCGAGAATCCTTATGATGGTTACTAGCTTCGGTGGAATTCACATTCACCAAATAATTCTTGCTTCTCAGCATAATATTTTCTTTCATGAATCCATAACCTTCTAACCTTCCCGATCACTCTCTATTCATCATTTGCCGTTTCTATCTTTTCTTTTACTTTCTACGTCACCACCCTCTTACAACTGGCTGCATCCCTCTTATGTCCTTTTACGTCACTTAAACATCTCGATTTATAGAAGACTTGCGTTTTCCAGTGTTATCCAGGGGTGTCACGAACACACTCTCCTAGGGCAATGGCAGAGAACAGTGTCTATTATGATAGTGCAATATTCTAACATCACTGTCTTTCTTTCTCTTCTTATTCATACTTAAATATCTAATTGAAGTGCTTTTTCTTTCTCTCTTTCTCCTTTGATTTTCAAAGAACTCTCTTATAAGGCCCCCAAACCAATGTAAATTCTCTTCAGGCTCCCATGTAGGAGCTACATAACCTCTTTCAAGCTTATACACTTTAGGAAACTGCGGATCTGCAGTGGCTTCTGGTGATTTACTCACTTGCTTTCTTTTCTTATGAGGTTTCAGCCTCGAGTAATTTAACTTTTGTTTTCGCAATGCCACTATAATGGAATCTTCAATTTCGCCAATACTTTATTAACCACCTTAAGTGTTTTGAAAGGTTCTACCTATTTTCGAGTATAACTTTTTGCCTACTTTTCTTAAATAATTTCTCAACCTGCATGCCAGCACCAAAATGGAATCTCCAACTTTCAATTTAAATTGTGTGTGCCTTTGGTCATACCCTCTTTTATATTGTTCATTCAATTTTTTGAGATGTCACCATACCTCTCCTAGTAAAAAGGATAATTTATTTGCTATGTTATCATATTTTGGTTCTGTTTGCTCGCCCTAGAGAAAAACTAATTTTGCGTTCTAAATGAAAGTAGTAGGAAGAGAACCTTCTACTGTCCACTACCTTTGAATTGATAGCGATTTCCGTAGCGATGAAATATTATCCCAGTCGTTTTTTTATCATTATTGTAACTTCTCAACGTCTGATTCGTTTGCAGGTGGCATGCTACTAAATTTCAATATTGTCTGAAGAGACTTAAATTTGGACTTCCACATTTTCGCCTGAAACACGATCTGATATTATGACCTGATGGAAGCCGTGCACTTTAAATGGGATCAGGTCAGTAAAAAACTTCTCAATCTTCTCTTGATGTCTTAAAGCAAAACTTGGCCATTCATCAGTTTGTGCAATCTAGTGGTCGCCGATTCTTCTATTTACTTGTTTACCAATTGCTCAATACAGCATGGAGCAAAAGGAGTGCTTTCTCTGCCATCTTTCCACTCTTTTTCAATTATCTGCTAACTCTCCATTAACTCCAGTTTCTGATCATTTTTAAAGATTTTCAAGAAATTGTTAAGTACTAAGAACTCTATGCAGGAATTCTATGCATTGTTACAAATTGAACCTTATCTGCATTGCACAAACTTTGCCTTCCATTGTAAGTCTAGAGATATATATTGTTGATCCTTGCATAGTGGTGGTGCATTGCGTGTTGACACCATTGTTGGTACCTATTGTTGCACAAACTTTTCTTTGCATTGTTGGTCATGAGATATATATTGTTGGTCCATGAAGTGTTTGTGAATTGTGTGTTGACACCATTGTTGATTCCTTTTATTGCACAAACTTTGCCTTGCACTGTTGGTCATGAGATATTTCTCAATAATATGCCATGCCATAACCATGAATATCGATTATTTATCAATAATTATTAATTTTTCGAAATCTGAGGTAGACAGTGGCCTTCCTCATGCTTTGAAGATCAAGTGTGCAAAATTTTATCAAGTTCTGAATAAAACTGTAGATTTGTATAAGAAACAACAAATTTTCGCCAGTTATCTTAACTCTTGTTAGAGCTGAAGAGAGACGTGTGTTTCTTTGCCTTCACAAAGGAGGCTGCTTAATCTATATCGTCTATTATACTCTTTTCCCGCTCAGTTTTCCTCGATGTTGTTGTGGAAATATTATGGCAACAGTAACTTTGACAAAGACACTCTACTTGGATGTGGTGTTGCACATGATAGTTTGTGTCTGTTTGCTCTATAGTTCCAAAACACTGAGTGGTTCACTCACTATTTGGTAATTAGGTGATAAAATTTGTTTTCTGCTCTAGATGTTTTAAAGCAAAACTTGTGCTTTCATCCCTTTGTGTGGTATATCAAACGCAGTTTCCTCATTTGGCATGCTTGCATCATTGACGGCCGCCTGGGAACTTTGATAACCACTGGGTACTTATCACTTACTTAGTTTCTCAATTGTCTGCTAACTCTCCAATAAATATCTACAGTTACTGTTCATTTTTAAAGATTTTCAGGAAACTCTTATGTTGTAAGAACTATCAATTCTAAGCAAAGCAGGAATTCTATCACTCTTAGAAATCAATTTTGCTTTCTAATTCGCAGAAGTGGAATGAATCTTCATTACATGGCTTAATCAATCTTATTTATTTGCACAAACTTTGTTGCATGATGATACCATTGTTAAATAATGGTGCATTGCGGGATGATACCATTGTTGATGCCAGCTTTGCCTTACATTAGTCATGTGATACCTCTTGTATTAGTATGTCTTGCCATGAATATCGATTTTTATCGAGGATTATAAATTTTTTGTCATGCTTTGAAGATAATGTGTGCAAAGTTACGTCAAGAACGGAATCAAATTGTAGATTTGTATTAAATACACACAAACAAACCCACAAACGAACATTCTTTATATATACAGACTAGAAGAGGTACCCGGCGTTGCCCGGGATAATTACACTTGGATGTAAACAGAACAATATCTTAAATTTTGCAATATCTTAAAAATAAACACATGAAAATGCTTAGAATTAATACAGTAAAAATTCTTAATGAAAATTCGAAAAAAATCTTTTTAAAGGCTCACAATGGCTGGACCTCTCCAATAATATTTTACTCACGTAATCCTACCTCACATATATGCTTAGTGTTGTTGCAATTTCCACTCTTCTCTCGATGTGTTGAAACAAAACTTGGCCATTCATCACTTTGTGCAGTCTAGCAGTCGCCGATTCTTCTATTTACTTGCTTCCCATTTGCTCAATATATCACGGAGCTAAAGGATTGCTTCCTCTGTCGTCTTTCCACTCTTTCTCAATAGTCTGCTGAATCTCCATTATCTCCAGTTACTGATCATTTTTAAAGATTATCAAGATATTGTTAAATACTAAGAACTCTCTTTTCTAAGAAAAGCGTGAATAACAGGAATTCTATGCATTGTTACAAATTGAAACTTATCCATATTACATCATCATTTTATGTTCATTGTTATAATTCTTGGAAAGATTGCTTTAACATTACATCATCATTCTGTGGTCATTGTTATTGGTGAATTGCGCGTTGATACCATTGTTGATGCGAACACAATGGGCCTATTGTTGCAAAAACTTTGCCTTGCATTGTTGGTCATGAGATATTTCTCATTAATAATGAATATCGATTTTTTATCGATATTTATTATTTTCCCGAAATCTGAGGTAGACAGTGACCTTCCTCATGCTATGAAGGTCATGTATGCGAAATTTTATCAAGATCGGAATAAAACTGTAGATTTATATAACAAACATACAGACAGACCCACCCACCCAACCACACACTAACATCCTTCTTTATATATATAGATAGGTGAGCAGGATATATTTATAATAGCCTGATATAGTTAGGGCCGTCTCTTTCGATGAGGCAGTGATATACACGTGTTTTCCTTGAGTTCAGTTATAAATATTCAAGCTATTTTTCTATGTAGAGACCTTGAACAATGTAAAACTTTCCAGACACGAAATCAGCTTCTCTTTCCTCTTCTAGTTCATTGTGTATGAAAAGACGTTGTCAGTCTCACACTGCCGTTACGACATAACCGATAACAAAGCATATTATCACCTGCACTCTTTAATAATATTTCGAAGAATATATGTTAACTAGCAGAGGCACCTGGCTATGCCTGGGGTTATTTCAGTTGTAGGTAAACAGAACAACTTGAAGAAGTAAAATAATAACTCGTGTGGGTTTTCAGTTATTCAACAATTTCCTGCTTTAACCAAGCTTCCATTGTTAGATGTTTCCGATGTCCGGATTACTTTTTCTTCTTCAGGAACAGTGTTACTCTGAACAATGCTCGTTATTTTCTTCAGTGGCATTAAGATAGATTAATATGTATCCTTTGAGCGACTATTAAAGAGCAGAATACGGGCTTGAAGAGTCGAATATGATTTTTTATCAGTTATGTCGTAAACTTTCGCCAGAGAACGAACGGCATTCGTGAATACCCTGTAATTTAGCAGTCGCAGTTACTTCTGTTGATGCGCTTGCATCGTCGTAGGCTGCCTGGGAACTTCCATGAGTACTTGATCACTCAACACTTGGTCAGTTACTCAATAGTCAAGTAACTCTCTTTTATCTCCAGTTAGCGCTCACATTTAATGATTTTCAAGAAGAAGTTCTGAGAATTATAATTTCTATGAAAAACGCACAACAGGAATTTTATGCATTGTTACAAATTGAATTTTATGAAGCACAACTTTTTCCTACATAGTTGGTCATGAGATATATCTTGTTGTTCCGTGCATAATGTTTGTGAATTGCGTGTTGAAACCATTGTTAATACTTATTGTTGCACAAACTTTGCCTTCCATTATATGTAGCTAGCAGGGGACCCTGCGTTGCCTGGGATAATTAACCTTGATGGGTAAACAGAAATATCTCAAGACGTTAAATTATTGGTTAAATTATTATTTAACTCCCAATTGATGAAATAAAAACTCAATCAATAAAACACAGAGTAAACGGACTATCCATTTGTAGCCCTATCCCTATCACTGGATAGTTTGGACACAATTTTTTTTGCCGTTGACGTAGTGGCTGGTATAACTTCTTGCTCTATCTGAATTTCCCATTGTTCAGATGTTTCCAATGTCCATATAGCCCCCTGTTTTAGTTGAAAAGTTTCCAAAATATTCTCATTCACTATCAAATAAGCTAGGTGATAAAAATGGCGTGACTTTTGGTTTTTTGGGTTACATTTTGCAATATCTTAAAAATATACACATGAAAACGCTTAGAAATAATACCGTAAAAATTCATATTGAAAATTGGAAATAAAATGTTTAATGCTCACAATAGATGGATCTCTCCAAGTATGCCACTGCTAGCCTAAATGATTTCTTAGTCACGTAATCTTTAGACGTACAATTGATGTTGTTCCAATTCCCACTTTTTTCTCGATGTCATGAAGCATAACTTGGCCATTCATCATTTTGTGTGGTCTATTGTTCGCCAATTCTTCTATTTACTTGCTTACCATTTGCTCAATACATCACATAGTTAAGGGATTGCATCCTCTGTCTTCTTTTCACTCTTTCTCACTTAGCTGCTAACTCTCCATTATCTCCGGTTACTGATCATTTTTAAAGATTTTCAAGAAATTGTTAAGTACTAAGAACACTCTTTTTTAAGAAAAGCCTGAATAACAGAAATTCCATGCATTGTTACAAATTGAAACTTATCTATATTGCATAAACTTTGCCTTGCAGTGTTGGTCATGAGATATACAGGGTGTATACTTTTGTGAAAATGGATGACGTTTCACAAATTTAAGGATATGTAGAGAATGAAACTCTGAGCAAAATATTCTAGTCAAGCTTTTCGATCTGAGGCTACGTTAAAAAGTTATACGCTAAGTTAAAAACTGCTCAGCATCTGTACCAAAATAGATTTCCAGAAGTGACGTCACGAAATTTTAGAGCCACAGACGAAAAACGCCACTAGACTTTTTTGCTCAGAGTTTCTTCCTCTACATGTCTTTAAATTTGTGAAACGTCGTCCATTTACACCCTGTATATTGTTTATCTATGCATAGTATTAGTGCATTGCGTGTTGACACCATTGTTGGTAAATATTGTTGCACAAACTTTTCCTTGCATTGTTGGTCACGAGATACATATTGTTGGTCCGTGCAGAGTGTTTGTGAATTGCGTGTTGATACCATTGTTGAAAACTATTGTTGCAGAAACTTTGCCCTGTATTGTTGGTCATGAGATATTTCTCATTAATATGCCTTGCCATAACCATGAATATCTATTATTATCGATTATTATTATATTTTCGAAATCTGAGGTAGACAGTGACCTTCCTCCAGGTCAAGTATGGAAAATTTCATCAGGATCACAATAAAACTGTAGAATGGTATAAGAAACAAACAAACAACCCCACGATCAAACATTTATATATATAGAACTGGCAAAGGTACCCGGGATAATTACACTTGTAGATAAAAAGAATTAAAAATTAAATTATAACTCCCAATTGGTTAAATAATAACTCAATCAGTACAACACAGAACAAAGGGACTATTTAGTTTACGAAAAATACGAATAACAGGAATATAGTTGATATACTGGGACTTTATCTAAACTCTTCTTGACTTGCCTCACCACTGCGGAGCATCACCAGATACTATAGACTCAAGTTTTTCTTGCCCTTGATGTAGAAAAACATCCAGATTTTTCAAATGCCGGCATAGATTTTTCTGGTTTAGTTGCAGAGTTTCTCCGACCAATACTCTTCCTTTCTCTTTCCTTTTCAGATACATAAATTTTTGCCAGTTGTTTGGACGTTTGATAAGGAGCTTAAGGGAGACACGCGTGACTCCTTTGTCTCATCAGTAGACACTGCATTATTAATGTTTAGTCACTGCATCATTTTATGCTCATTATTAATAATTCTTGGAAACGGACGTTCATTCTTCGCCAAAATACACACATTTCTACAAAATTTCATCAAGATCAGAGAAAAAATTTAGATTTGTATAAGAAACAAACAAACCCTCAAACAAACCCACAAACATCCTTCTTTACACATATAGAAAGTCTAGCAGAGGTACCCGGCGTTGCCCGGGGTAAATACACTTGTAGGTAAAGAGAAGAATCTCAAAAAATTAAATTATAACTCCGAATTGGTTAAAAAAAACTCAATCAATAAAACACAGAACAAAGGGATTATCCATTCTACTAAAATTACCAGGAAGTCTAGGTGATATATCGGGAAGTTATCGAAAATTTTCTTGACTTGCCTCACCACTGCGGAGCATGACCAGATATTTTAAACTCAAGTTTTTCTTGCCCTTGACGCAGAAGCTCTTATACCCTCTTGCTCTTTTCGAAACTCAGATGTTTCAAACGCCCGTAGAGTTTTTCTGTTTTAGTTGCTGAGTTTCTCCGACCAATACTCGTTCTTTCTTTTTCCTTTCCATTACACATTTTTTTTTGCCATTCGTCTCGACACTTAATAGGGAGATCAAGGGAGACATGCCTGACTCCTATGCCTAATCAGTAGATGATGCCTTACTAATGTTCTGTCACTGCATCTTCACTTTATGCTCATTATCAATAATTCTTGGAAACGAACGTTCAGTCATCGCATTATCCGCATCTCAGTTTCCAAAATATACACGGTCCCACAGAATATAATCAAAATGTATTTTTAGGAAATGTTTGGGTCAGGTGTGTTACCAAATAAGCTAAGTGATAACTGCGCGTGGCTCGGACTTTTTTTATTGAAATAATTTTTGAAATATCTTAAAAATAAACACATGAAAACGCTTAGAATTAATACAGTAAAATTTCTTAATGGAAATTTGAAAAAAAAAATTAAATGCTCACAATGGATGTACCTCTCCAAGGATTCCACTGCTAGTCTAAAAAATTTCTTACTTTAGATGTACACTTGATGTTGTTGCAATTCCCTTTCTTCTCTCGATGTCTTGAATCAAAACTTAGCCATTCACTTCTTTGTGTAGTTTAGCGATCGCCAATTCTTCTATTACCAGTTGTTCACTACAACACAGAGCTAAAGGAGTGCTTCCTCTGTCGTCTTTCCACTCTTTCTTAATAGTCTGCTAACTCTCCATTATCTCCAGTATTGATCATTTTTAAATATTTTTAAGAAATTGTTATGTACTAAGAACTCTCTTTTCTAAGAAAAGCCTGATTATTGCACAAATTTTGCCTTTCTTTGTTGGTCATGAGATATATATTGTTGATCCGTGCTGAGCGTTTGAAAATTGCGTGTTGATACCATTGTTGATACCTGTTGTTGCACAAACTTTGCCTTGCATTGTTGGTCATGAGATATTTCTCATTAATATGCCCTGTCATAACCATGAATATGGATTTTTTATCGATAATTATTATTTTTCCGAAATCTGAGGTAGACAATGACCTTCCTCATGCTTTTAAGGTTAAGTATGCAAAATTTCATCAAGATGGGAATAAAACTGTAGATTTGCATAAGAAAGAAACAAACAAACCCACAAACAAACATTCTTTTTTATATCTTCTATACAAATTATTTGGCAATTTTCTTAATGGTAAGGCAAGTCAATAGGAGTTTAGATTAAGGTACCGGTATATTACCTAGAATTCCTGTTTTTCGTATTTTTCTTTGTATGGATAGTCCCTTTTATCTGTTTTTTATTGATTGAGTTATTATTTAACCAATTGGGAGTTATAATTTAATTTTTTGAGGTTGTTCTGTTTACCTACATGTGTAATTATCTCGGGGAATACCGGGAACCTCTGCAAGTTATATATATAGAAAGACTCATATCTAATGAAATGCCATTGAAGTAAAAAACGACTATTTCTCAGAAAAGGCAAAAAGTTATCCATGAATCAGAAACATCTGAAAAACGGGAAAGTCTACTGCAGGATATTATAGAATTAAGTGATAACAAATGTTGATTTAATATTTACTATTGGGATTGTTCTGTATACCTACAACTGTAATTGCCCCAGGCAATGCTGGGAGTCTGTGCTAATCTCTATATAAAAAGACGATGGTTTGTGGCTGTCTTTGTTTTTTATACAAATTAACAGTTTTTTCGATCTTGATGAAATTTTGTCCACTTCATCACTAAAGCATGAATGTCTTTAACATCAAGAGCAGAGTGTGTGTCATGATTATTTTTAGGAAGTCTCAGTAGAAGAATTAATGTCAGAGTGGACGCTATTATTAGATCAGGAATAATATTCAATTTATTGCTAATTACCTTAACACTATCTTGGCTAAAGCTAATTAACTTAAACTAAATAATGTAAGTGAAATTAAAGATGGCAGGTGTTCTTCCTTCTTGTAATATTAACACACAACAATGTGGATATAGATGATACACTTGAACACATAACTTATTCTTGAAAAATCACTTGCAATTACACCACCACATCAAATCACTAAAGAAATCAATGCCACATCACAAACGCTGACTGCCAATGTGAGTATAAACTTCTTTGACACAATGATGATACGGTGTGAAGTCGCTGAATAGGAAATTGTTGTCGTCATTTGGAAAAAGTGACGTCACTCAAGGATGCCCGAAAGATACTGCTTAGCTTGACATTA
This sequence comes from Rhysida immarginata, assembly GCA_023313115.1. Lineage (NCBI taxonomy): Eukaryota > Metazoa > Arthropoda > Chilopoda > Scolopendromorpha > Scolopendridae > Rhysida > Rhysida immarginata. The sequence continues at coordinate 21,319 of JAHWFO010104317.1, read as the reverse complement.
TGAAGGGGAATAAAAGGGCGATTTATTTATTATTAATAATTATAGGTATGCTTTGAATTATTCGTCTCTCAGTAAAAGGTGTATTACTAGCTTCTCTTCTCTTAATCGTGTTTCAAGATTAAAGGGTCACTAGCACATAGAGGTGCTTATATTAAGTACCTGCTCTCACATGCTCTCACACAAAGAAAACGCTGTTGCTATTATATAAATAGGCTCATAGGCCGAATGGCCATAAACCACTTACCAGTTCTCTATTATGAATTCTGATCTCGCTCACTGCGATGAAGACATGGTGGTAAAAGCTCCATGCAAAATTAACTTTCAAATGAGCAGTCACCAAATTGTTAAATGTGATTATTCTACATGGCAATATGACAGCTCAGTCCTTGCAGTATATGGGTCGCACAAGGAGGGTTCACTAACCTTTGTCACCTCGTTTTAGTGAATCATAGGAAAAAACGAAAGCGACATGGAAAAATAAGAAAAGAAAAAAGCAAAGGAACGAGCAGCCGGACCCCGCAGAGAAGAGTAGGCAATCTCGAATAGAAAATGAGAAGTAGAACGAAGGATTGGTCCAACGGCAGAGGAAGGAAGGAAGACGTCAGATCCGAGAGATTAAAAGATGAAAACAAGAGCATTGAAGGGAGAAGACAGTACCTGAATCGAGAATAGAAAAAGGACTTGAACGTGGTGATTCCGACCCGAGGGCAAAGAGCTTAGCAAAATTGGACGACCTCGGAGGAAAATCGAGAAGGTTCGATGGAGCCAACCTTACGACCCGGTATGCTAGAGATTCGACACTCGAGCAAAACAGCTGTTCCTCATTGCAAATGTGAAGAACCCTTGTAACCCAACCACGGACGACGCGCTTCATTTTCTCGTCAAGAGCAGTGGAATTAAAACGAGAGGCTACGCCGAGAAGCCGAGATAAGCGGAGAATTTATCGCCGCCCGGAGAGGATCGTTAATGAAGCGTGCGATGATGAGAAACGAGCACGATGGCAAATCTAGTGGGGCGTCTCAAACAAAATTACAGGCCGGTAAATTTATATTAGAAGCTAAGGATAAAAACTTTAATAAGACAGTTATTGAATGTTTAGTGACAGACATTAAAGTTCTTCGCAATCCTGACTGCAGTTATGAACCATTTGGTAACAGCACAAATCTCTCTCTTAGTCTTCAACTGTCAGAAATCTGTGTCACACTGGACATGGAACTCGCCGATGCATTTGCTCTTTTTACCCTGAATGAATCCGAAATTCCACCAGTGGAACAACCTGATATTCCCACGTTAACGGAGGAATCATCAGGCCAGTGGCGGCCCTGCTTCATATCGCCCTTAGCCAATGCATCGATGAGGCCTCATTTGACCTACCGTGCTTGGTAGGCAGCATGTTGTCATATGGTAGCACCATTTTCTTTATCGGCTGTTATCTCCAGAAATTCTATGTATTTCTTAAAGTTTGATTTTAACATAAGTTTAATGCTGCTCATTTCATTTTTCCAGTGTCTTCCTCCATAATGCCAAACCTGCAAAGGTCACCGTTCTCCAGTTGTACGGTTACTACCTATCGCCACACATACCTCGCATTGGGTTGCCGGAGTATTGACAAGGCAGCCTAACTACGAGGTCTACAGTTCCCGCCTACACTCAACCCGCGGATTTACGAGCCAACCTCAACAAATCTACAGCCAAGAGAAGTCCGTGATTCACATTCTCACATGCATTAAACGTAACTTACCTGAGAGCTTATCATAGCTGTTTATATAATATCCAAGACTTTGAATTTAAAAAAAAATATTACTGGATTTGTTAGAAAATATCATTCAAACTTATTAATTTCATTACTTAATGAAGATTCTTGAGCTAAAAAAAAATTTTGTTTTCATGCAAATAATTTGTACAATATTTCCACAAAGAGTTTTGTGCTAAATAAAAAAAACGTCGAGTCATCATGGTTGGTCTCCTGTCCTCTTTCCTCTCCTACAATTTGTATTTCCCTGCTAAATTAAATTATTAAAATTCAAATAAAAAGTTGAAACAGGAGGGACCCCTGAGTGGATGCCCCCTTACCGTGGGTCAGGGGTGTTGGTGCTTCAGGTGGTCTGTGAGCTATACTGGTTGTAGCACTGCTACTGTAGGGTCACTCTTACCAGAAAGGTCCTGGTTGAGAAGTGACACGAAGATTATCTAAACAAGCATATCTCATGATGTCGACGAATGAGAAAATTCATACTGCATCTTGTGTGGCGCAGGTTAAAGTCACCCGCCTTCGGGATTTAGGCAGAGGCTTTCAGTCGAAAAATAGTCGACAGTATTCCGGGTGTTATCCCGGAGCAATGCCTCCGAGATGCCCCACGAGTGCACTCGCTATGCGCTTGGGGAAACGGTCGGGGGCAGCACATGCCTTTGCCCAGGAGGTGAAAAGTGTAAAGCGACAACGGGATCGGGTTCTGTCAATCGGCACTTGGAACGTATTCTCCATGACAGAAAAGGAATCAGAGTTAGTGGAGAAAACCAAATGGTATCGACTGGATATCATAGGTATTACCTCTACGAAACGCTCGGTTTCTGAAACTGTGAACTTAGAAGGAGGGACGGTGGAATCTTTTTTACTCTAATGTCGACCCTAACATGACAGCCCAGGAAGGAGTGGGGATACTCATAAGTACCCGGCTGGAAGATTATGTTGCAGATGGGAACCCCTTAAGTGCAAGTCTGTGTCTCCTGAGGCTTCAGATTTGGAAATGGTCTCTCTCTCTATTCGTTGCATATGCACCGAATGCAATCACAGAGTGCCCACTTTTTCTGTATGAAGTTGATGCTGCTCTTAGCAGGAGAGGGAGTGCAGATTCTGTATTTCTGGTGGGCGACATCAATGCACACGTAGGTGCTGATGACCAAACGTGGAAAGGCGTGATTGCGAGGAATGGTGAACCCGATTTAAATGCGAATGGGAGATGCTTATTGGATTTCTGTTGCAACAATGGACTTTCCATCACAAAAACCTTCTTCCGGCACAAGTATGTCCATAAGTATACCTGGTACAGGGATGCAATGGACCAGAAGTCACTAATTGATGTTGTAATCGTTTCAGTCGACTTATTCCGATCAGTGTTAGATGTTTGTGTGAGAAGAGGGGCAGAACTATCATCTGGTCACCACTTGTTGTCTGCACTCTGCGGTTCTCTGAATCCATGCCAACCAAGCGAAATACTAGGTTCAGACAAACTTGGCGCATCAAATCGACAGAGCTGTCAGGAAGACCTTTGCAGATTACATATCTTCAAGTTTCAAAGAACTACCCAGTGATCGTGGTACTGTTAAAGAGGAGTGGCAGTTGTTTAAAACTCTTGTGATTACTTCGGCTGCATTGTGCTGTGGTCGTAAGCGGCTGAGTGTGGTGCAGGGCGGTGAGAAAAGGACTGCATGGTGGAACGGTGAAGTCCAAGAAGGTGTTAAGGCAAAGAAGAAAGCCTATTTGCTATGGTTGCAAATAAGTCAACTTCGAGTCGAGCGCGGTACACTGAGGCGCGAAAAGCAGCAGCAAAGACAGTATCAACAGCTAAAGCCAAGGCCTGGGAGAAGTTTGGGGAGAAATAGGAGACAAACTATGATTCAGCAAGCAAGGTATTCTGGCATACCATGCGCTGCCTCCGTGGAAAGAAGTGTCTTTCATCACAAACTATTAAGAGTTCAGATGAGAAGCTTCTGAAAACGGAGGAGAGCATGTTCCATAGGTGGAAGGATTACTTTGCATGTCTACTTAATCCGGTGACAGCAAGAACTGAGGCCCATGAGGTGCACCTTGGAGCGAAGAATAGTTACAGTGGTATCATTGAAGCAGAAGTCCGATAGGCAATTAAGTCCCTGAAGACTGGCAAAGCTGCAGGTAATGATGAAATTCGGTCCGAGATGTTAAAGGTCATAAATCGGGATGGTATCCTGTCGCTGACTCGAGTGTGTCAGCTTGCCTGGATATCTGGACAGGTCCCTAAGCAATGGCAGACAGGAATTGTGATCCCTATCTTCAAAAAGTGAGATCAGAAAGGTTGCAACATCTATCGAGGCATCGCTTTGCTCAGCATTCCTCAAAAAGTGTACGCTAAGTGACTGGAGAAGAGAAGTCGGGAAATAGTCGACTCCAAACTGTCAGGGAAGCAGTGTGGTTTCCAACCTGGCCGAAGCACGACGGATCACATCTTTACTCTAAGGCAAATCTTTCAGAAATCTTGAGAGTATGCAAAACAGGTCTACGCTTGCTTTGTAGACTTTGAAAAAGCACATGATAGAGTTCCTCGGTAGAAGCTCTGGCAAGTGATACAAAAGTATGGAGAGTATGGTCAATTACGGGTTGCTGTCATGTCTCTGTACGAAAGCTCTGAGATGTGTGTGCGGATAAATGGCATTAAGTCAAAACCGTTCACCGATTGTTAGGGGAGCCTCATTGAGACAGGTGGAGAAATTCAAGTATCTCGGGATTGCATTCACGAGTGATGGACAGCAGGACAAAGAATTGGATGCTCGGATCGGTGCAGCAGGCTGTGTCAGACGCGAACTGTGGCGATCCGCGGTAATGAAACGCGAGCTGGGTAACAAAGACAAGCTCTTCGTCTTCAAATCTATCTTTGTCCCCATTCTCACCTAAGGTCATGAGGCTTGGGTAATGACTGAAAGAGTGCGATCGCGGGTACAAACGGGCGAAATGAGATTTCTGTGAGGTATGGCAGGTGTTACCCTACTAGATAGAGTGCAGAGCAGCACAATAATGGAGTCTTTAGGTGTTGAGCCGCTACTTCTCCGCATTGAGAGATCTCAGTTGTGCTGGTAAGTCCACGTTATACGGATGCAAACTGTTCTTCCTAGGCAGTTGTTATTTTCCAAGCCAGTGGATAAAAGACCAAGGGGTCGGCTTAGAACCAGGTGGCTAGACTACATGGAGAATCTGGGTTCGAGCCACTTGGGTATTACCAGGGAGGACATGCACCTGATGGCGGAAGATCGCGCTAACAGATAAGCGGTTTTGAAAAGTAAGTAAGTAAGTTAGTAAGTAAGTAAGACAGGAGGGAGGCCGAGCTTGGTCGCAGATACGGCTGATGCCACGGCCTCGACAACCCAGCATTCGTCAAAACTAGTAATTAGCTTCCATTACCAAATCCAGTAACCAAGCTCCTTCTCGTTTTATGGAACTTGTTTATTTTGAATTTTATGATGAGGATAGCTTTAGACCAAGAAAAACTGATCGTATTATTTTATATTAGCTACTGAAAAGACCAGCTCAAGGGGCCACGTCGGCATAATCCAGAATTATGCAGTCCCGTTGGTACAGTGAGCAGACAGAAGATTCTCGACGAATGAAGGGGCGAGGCGGAGCTATTAAAAAAGAAAGTGAAAAGCGAAGAGAAGGATTGTGTCAGCATAAGGAAAAAGAAAAAGAAGCTTAGCGAGTCGGTTAGATAATATGTAGAAAGCAAAGTAAATGATCAGGGTCAGCTTTATAAGTGGTTGGTGGAACAAAAGTATAATGAAAGTGGCCTTAAGCCAATAGAAGACTATAATAGTATATACAGTCAATTATGGGAATAGTGGAAGGATGGAGTGAAGAAAAAAAGGTTAGGACATACATTGGAAACTTTTCGGAAAAAATAAGGAAGCAATTAGAGGAAGAAGATTTTAGCAATCTAAAGAGAGCTATGGAGAAAGCGGAAAGGTTAATAGGCAAAAAGAAAGTGGAAATTGAAGTTGAAGATAGCGAGAACCCGAATCAGGGCAAGGAAGGAGCAGCAGTAGAGCAAGAATTTAGTAATAATAAGAATAGGAATATACAAGTGGCGGTGGTAATGGAAATAATTGGAGACCACACGGAAGACAAATGGCTAATGAACGTAGAACGCTTATCCACAAGGACCCAAAATGGAGGAAATCACCACTGAAAATGATAAAAGGCAATGGACTACTATATAAGGTAGCGAAAACAGGCAAACAATTGGTGTTGCCAGAAGATAAAGAAATAACCGAACGTGTATTAAGAGAGGCACACCTCAGTCCTACGAGTGGTCACCTAGGGTTCCAAAAAACCTTATATAAGATATCAAGGAATTATTTTTGGTCGCGAATGAAAAAGGACATTAGTGAATATATGAGGACGTGTGAATCGTGCCTTAAAACCAAAGCATTGTGAAGTAACCCATTTGGACATTTAGAACCCTTGCTGGTCCCCCAAAAACGATTGGGGATGGTGACGGTGGATTTTGTGATGCCCTTACCGCTTACAAAAAATAAATATGATGCGCTTTTAACTGTAACCAATAAATTGTCCAAAAGGGTTAGATCAATACTGTGCAAAACGTTGGTAACGGCGCAGCTTTTATTAAACAATTTATTTAGAATAAACGGCTTCCCGAATATAATATCGGATAAGGATGTCTGGCTCATGTCAAGTATCTGGAAAGAAATATTCAGGTTATTGCAAGTAGAGCATCGAAGCTCGAGTGCTTACTATCCGGAAACCGATGGGCAGTCCGAGAAGACAAACCAGTCGGTAATCCAGGTGATTAGAGATTATGTAAACAAAAACGGAGATGATTGGGACGAATGTTTATCTTTGATTGAAATAGCAATTAACTCACCGCTGTCAGAGGCGATTAAATCCAGAAATTCCAGTTCAAAAATATATAACAATTAATTAACTACAACAATTTATCTTGAAAATCTAAATAAATAATGGGAAAATCTAACTATAATATAGTAAGTATTTATCGTATTATCGCTGTCTGAGGCGATTAAATGTTCGCGATTCTTTATGGACCTGGGAAGAGCAATATTCATCCCTAAGGTAAGGGGGCAAGCAAGAAATAATAGAAAGATAATAGAAGTTTCCAAAGCCAGCTGAAGAAACTAATTATAATGGCAAACAGGCAAATTAGAGAAGCTAATAAAAAATATGAGAAATTTTTTGACAGAAAGCACACTCGATGGAAATTAAAAATTGCTGAAGAGGTATTAGTTAAAGCAGCTCGGTTGATTAATCATCGCAGAAAAGTAGGAAGAAAGTTGTACCCTAGGTATGTGGAACCATTCAAGATAGTGAAGATTATTAATAAAGTAACAGTAAAATTGGCAATACCAAAGAAGTGGAATGCAAGAACAAAAGTTTTTCATGTGTCGTTTCTCAGAAAATATTTTAGAAGAAGGAGAGAGAAAAGGAAACCACCAGGTCCTATCAAAGACGAGCACTTCGAAAACGTTGCAGAAAGAAAAGAAGAGGCAGGAGAAGAAATGAAAAGGCCACAAACGATGCAGAAAGATGATCGTCGTGGATTCAGCAGTTTTAGCGAATCAAAGGAAAAAATGAAAGTGTTATGGAAAAAAAATAAAAGAAAAAAGCAACTGAATTAGCAGCCAGACCTCGCAGAGAAGAGTCACCAATCCCAAGGAGAAAATGAGAAGGAGAATGAGGGATTGGTCGAACGGCAAAGGAAGGAAGGAAGACATCAGATCCAAGAGAATAAAAGAGTAAGATGAGAGGGTCGAAGGGAGAAGACAGTAGCTGAATCGAGAATAGAAAAAGGACTTGAACGTGCTGATTGCAGCGCGCGAGCAAAGAGCCTAGCAAAATTGGACGAGCTCGGAGGAAAATTGAGAAGGTTTGATGCAGTCAGCCCTACGACCCGGTATGCTAGAGGTTCGACGCATGAGCAAAGCAGCCGTTCCCCATTGCGAATGACGTGTTTCTTCTTCCTGTCAAGAGCAGCGGAATTAAAACGAGAGGCTACGCCCAGCAGCCGAGATAAGTGGAGAATTTATTGCCGCCTGGAGAGGATTGTTAATGAAGCGTGCGATGTTGAGAAACGAGCATGAGGCAAATCGAGTTGGTCATCTCAAACAAAATTACAGGCTAGTAAATATCCATTAGAAACTAAGGATAAAAACTTTAATAAGACAGTAATTGAATGTTTAGTGCCAGACATTAAAATCTCTCGCAATCCTGACTGCAGTTACGATCTTATAACAGCTCAAATCTCTCCCTTAGTGTTCAACCATCGGAAAGTGGCGTGACAGTGGACACAGAGCTCGCCTATGCGATTGCTCTTCTTACCCTGAACGAATTCGAAATTCCTTCAGTGGTACAACCCTATATTCCCGCGTTAAAGGAGGATTCCCCAGGCCACCGGGAATTGTTTCATATAGCCGGTAGCATCGATGCAGCCTCATTCGGCCTACTGCACTTGGTAGGCAGCATGTCGTGGTATAGTAGCACCATTTTCTTTATCGGCTGTTATCTCCTATATATATATTTCCTAAAGTTTGTTTTTAACATAAGTCTAATGCTCCTCATTTCATATTTTCCATTGTCTTCTTCCGTAATGTCAAACCTGCAAAGGTCGCCGTTCTGCAGTTGTACCTTTACTGCCTATCGCCACTCATACCTGACATTGGGTTGCCAGAATATTGACCAACCTAAGTACGAGGTCTACAAGGATTCTAGAAGATGTTGGAGCCAAATACTGTGGACCAAATTCAACAAGGAAGACAGGAAACCACTGATCCACATAAGATTTTTATTCTGACAGATGCGCATTTCAGCAGCCACGCTGCCTTCTTCAGCGTACAAGGAGGATTTGATCTGCACAGACAAAACTGTTCAGATGAGATACATTTGGTACATCGCAATATTTTTAGTATAGAGTGAAGTAAAAAGAAGCCAATTACAAAAGTATTTTTTCTCAATACTTAAATTAACCAAGGTAACATAAATAAACAACCTGGACAGTCAATTATAGTTCATCCTAGGGCGTCGTTGGTCCAGTTTGGTTAATTCTGCCATTGGTCAATTTTGGTAAGTGTAAAAGCCTGCCGACGGTTTTCAGACATTAGGATAACCAGAGAAGGCCAAAAAATCAACTATAATATCTTTAGGAAGAAAAACTTCGTAGCGAACTACATCAAACAAGAATCCAACCACTACCATCACCATAAACTTGCACCCTTCAGGCTTATAGTACATAGAGTCTTCGTTATTCCCCTGAATACTGAAAACAGGAAAAAAGAGCTACAAACCATAAGAGTTTGCTAAACAGAATGGCTTCCAAGAAAACATAGTGAGCAACATTACCATGAAATTTAACGGAAATTAGCCTTGCAGGATATCATCACGTTGCACAGAAGAAAGAATACAAATGCGAGACTCGTCATACCCTACAACCGACAAAAAAACAAGATCAAGAGGTTGCATCATGGGCTTACTTGCTTTCTAACAATAGAAACAAAGACAGACTAAATAGCAAGTTTGGTAATTAATTTATTGTATATATCATTCCGTATTACCTCGTTAACCGCGTTCACCTCCAACCTCTTGTCGATTATGTTAACAGTTTCCAAGAAAGGAATATTAGTATATAAGTTCACTATATCAAGTGAGACAATCAAGACATGGTTTTCCATTATCATGGAATCAAGTTTGGCCATGAGCTGTTCACTAATTCGAACAACATACTGGTTTGACCTAGGTGCGATCGCGTTAATCACTTGTGCGATCTTTTTCGCCAGACAATAATTAACTACTGGTCTAATGGGTTTGCCCTCTTTATGGACTTTGATTAGTGCTCTAATGCGTGGAGGGACCGGTTGACCGTTCGATTTAAATTTGCCTGATTCCTTGAACAAGGTAGATGAAAAACTTTTTTTTACCGACCTTATAGAGTTCATAAAGGCTTGGGTAGGGTCCTTGCTGATAACCGCAAATCCATTATTTTCTATAAATTCAAGTGTCTTCGATTTATATTCTTCATTGTAAATAACAACTGTCGCTCCTCCTTTATCGGCTTCTAATATCTTGGCGTCATTGTCCATAAGTTTCTTTTCGATTCTTCGGGCAACTTCATTCAGTGGGTCACTCCTTGTATTCTTCCTGATATTATCTATTTTCTTGATTTCTTGTGCCGCTGCCGATCTTATTATATTCCTTTCTCCAACTTGTTCGACTTCTAACGCAAAATTAACAAAATCCCTCTCACCTAGTGGTCGTCGTAGGTTATGTTTTAGCCCTTTTCTTAGTAGAACTTCTTCGTCATCGAGAAATTTAATATCAGTGAGATTAATTAGCTTATCATGGAACTTAAACTTTTGGTTCTTCCGACTCAGCATATCTGATTTCTCTTTCTTCGAGACCAAACGTGCTAATTTCTTTTTCATTGTGTTAGACTTCTTTTCTTTATCTTTATCAACTGCTTCTTTAACATCAGTAATAATAGACATAAGTACCTCTGTGTTCATAACCATGGCCATCCTATTATGTAGTTCTACGACGAGCTTGTTCAATCGATCCTTCTTCTTATACAAAAAAATGGATTTCCTCAATGATTCTTCTATTTTCTGCGTATCTCTTCGTAGCTCTTGCCGCCGGCGATTTGTCCTTCATGTTGATTACCGCATACTTGTGTGTGACTCCAGATCTCCTACATTCCTTATTGAACCACAAATTCTGGATAGTGAATGCCAGTTTTCTTGACTGATCGTAATATCTCATAACAATATCAAGAGGTTGCATCATGGGCTTACTTGCTTTCTAACAATAGAAACAAAGACAGACTAAATAGCAAGTGTGGTAATTAATTTATTTAACACCTACGCGTTTCATGGAAACCACATCTTCAGGGTAGGATACAACTACGTTCAGTCAAGAACGGAGCCTGTTTTTATGGCCATACCCCTCCAATCAGAAAACTTTCTCATTGGAGGGGTTTACAACAGCAGGAAATCCAATCATCATGCAATAATAAAGTATAAGGTTATCCAATGGCATGGCAAGGCTATTTGAACAATTCATCGATAATAAAATTATAAACTGACAGCTTATGAAGATAACATAGAAGAAAATAAATATAAATTTATAAACCATTAAATAAAAAATTAAACATTGATGGTATAAATGAAATTAATTGCAATAAATTACAAGATTGAGTGTATTATATAATGGAAGGGGCGGATGACTCATAGCATCTTCGTAGAACGGCTCTTACAACCGAGCTCCGATACATCGATGTTATTCATGAATCGATTTTTTGGCTGTTTTTTGTCACATCATTGACTACATCTAAAATGGCGCTGTTTTCAAAGTTAATTTGATTATTTAAAATACGTTTGTCTCCATTCTTTATATATTTTCTGATTTCCAAGGCTTCTATTGTTAAAATTCGTTTATGATCTCGTTCCTTCCTTACGATATCCATTATGTTCTCAGCGTATCTGATTTCTCTTTCTTCGAGACCAAACGTGCTAATTTCTTTTTCATTGTGTTAGACTTCTTTTCTCTATCTTTATCAACTGTTTTTTTAACATTAGTAATAATAGACATAAGTACAACCATGGCCATCCTATTATGTAGTTCTACGACGAGCTTGTGCAATCGATCCTTCTTCTTATACAAAAAATGGATTTCCTCAATGTATGGATTTCCTCAATATAAGGGCTTTGAAAGAATCGCCAAAGAAGTGGGTTTGGAAATCACGTACAAGAGCTCCTTTACATTGAGGAAACAATTATTGAACCCCAAAGACAAGGTTAGCCCGGAAAATAAAGCAGGAGAGTATAGATTGCCATGTTATGAATGAGAAGTGGTCTACTATGGTCAATCCCGGAGAGCAGTCAAGATCAGCAGCAAATCCTCTGGTTGCAGATATTCTGAAGCATCCACTCACGTTTAGAAGTTTCCTCAGGCATCGCAGGCCTTGACATGTCCTGGACATTAATTTTAACGCCATCCAAACGGCCATCTTTCCCGACTACTGGATCTCATAGCTCCTCGTGCCCCTCGTCAATCAACAATCAACTTATTCGTCCTTATAGGAAAGGACCCAATCTTATCCACTGGATGACTTAACTAGCTCTCATCTGGCTTCTTGTCTACTTCAGTGTACTTCCCCTGGTTACTTCCTGGATGAGTATGGCAGTGAAAGCGTTGCTTTCGGACCGCTCGTTTCGTTTTTTCCCTGCGCTGTTCGATTGTCGAATGTAACAAGTCCTTCTTAGGATTAAAACGTATCGGTCCTCTAGCAATTATTGTGGAACTATTTTAAGGAACAAGGCCCTTGCAGTGTTACAACTGTTTGCGTTTTGGTCACGTCTCTGAAGGTTATACCGAAACACCTCGATGCAATAAGTGCGCTGGCAACCACCAGTCGAGGGACTGTACCAATGTTAAGGGTAAAGACCCCCCTAAATGTGTCCGATGTGATGGTCAGCACACATCAAGTTATACCAAGTGCCCTAAATATCCCCAAGTAAGAAGGCTCAAAAGCACAAAAGTGGTAGAGGGCAAAACCTATGCTTCGGTCGCATCCCTCTCTGCTACAAGTGTCATTGATAATAACCAGTTGTGCAGTATAATATAGGTGTCTAGGGAACTTGCTAAATATCTACAAAGACAGTGGCAAGGTAGTGCCACAGGTTGCATCCCACGAAAACAAAAATTGACTATGGACAGATGCCCTTACAGAAAGATCACACACGGGAAACTTCGTTGCAACATATGGAATGCAAGAGGAATCCATCGAAAGCGCATCTAATTTTACAACTTCCTTATAAATTGGAATGTCGACATCGCCTTCGTGTGCGAAACACACTTGAAGTCATCTCAAATTTTCTGTTTGCCTGGTTTTCATGTCTACCGCAAGGATTGGCCTCTGGGTAATAATGCTAGTAAAGCGTTTGCTGGAGCAGCGATCATTGTCAAGGACGGCATTGACCATCGCGAGATAGCCACCCCAAATTACGCAGGGATGGAAGCAATTTTCCTAATCATAAACGATGCTGACACAGGCGAAATTAAGTTCACCTCCTTATATAATTCGCCTACGTACAAGCTTAGTTTGTGCGAGCTTGATGAGCTGCTGTCTGGGCCCATTCCAGTTAATATGGCGGGTGACTTGAATGCCAAGCACCCTGCATGGAATTCTAAATTCTCTAATCAAAACGGCAATATCTTACATGGATATACTGTGAACGAGAGTGATACCTTCGTTGCTGGTCCTCTTGATGGCACATATTATTGTGACCACTCGCCAGTTAGGGACGTGCTGGACATTGCTGTTCTTAAGGGTTTCCTCAAGCCGTATAATATTTTTACAGTAGACGATTTAACCTCTGACCACCGACCGGTCATGCCTATCTTCGAGGGCCTAAACATCGATGTGAAGCTTGGGCTGAGCTCCAAGCAAGACTGGAAGCTCTTTAAGGATATTCTTCGAGAAAATAGCATTCCATACCGGGAAGTTATTGATAACGGGGACATCAACGAAAATATCAGTGCAATCACTCGTGCTACTACTTCAAGTACCTCAACTACTTATAGGAAGCGCCCCGAGCACCTCGACCTCCCTCCTTACATCAGACGACTCATTCTTGAAAGGAATTCCTATAGAAGACTATGGCAGCGCAAGCGATTACTCTTTTTCAAGAAGAAGTACAACAGGCTTTCTCGCAAGGTCCAGGAAGAGGTTAAACTTCTACGAGCACAAAGGTTGAGTGAAAAACTGAAATCTTTGTCTGTCCAGAACAACTCACTATGGTGTACTGTAAGGGCCTTGAAGGGTAACAGGCCCATCTAATTGCCTCCGCTGCTTGCAGACAATGGCAACTTCGTCACCGGTGATGGGGAAAAGGCTCAACTGATTGAGGATTCCCTGAAGATCCAATTTACCACGCCTACTGAGACCAACCTGGACAGTCTCTCAAACACTCAGCTTGTGAACAATGGCTGTATCGCTTACCAGTGCATCCATCGTGCACCTACCCCTGAGGATGTCATTAGTATTCATGAAATCTCCGATATCATAAAGCGACTTAAAATCAAAAAAGCAGCAGGTATTGATTCCATCACCAATAGTGCTCTGAAGAACTTGTCTCCTAATATTGTCTCGACTATTACCAAAGCCATATATGACTGCTGGAAACTTGGTTACTTCCCCGACCAGTGGAAAAAATCCGTCATTGTTACCATACGAAAGACAGGTCTTAACCCTGCTCTTGCTGTCAGTTATAGACCCATAAGTTTACTACCTATGTTGTCCAAAATCTTCGAACGCGTCATCCTAAGGAAATTTAATGCTTTCGGTGTGGCCAAAAATCTTGTTCGTGAGGAGCAATTTGGTTTTCGACCTGGACACTCCTGCCAACTTCAGATCTGGAGGCTTGTTGCAGATCTAAACACTCCTCTAAATTGTGCAAAGTACGGTGGTCTAGTTTTCTTCGATGTCCGGAAACCTTTTGATCAAGTTTGGCATAACGGACTCATATTCAAGATGATTACTTGTGGTTTCCCTGACGATCTGATTGCTTTGATTAGTTCCTTTCTGATGAACAGGAAATTTCGTGTTAAGGTTGGCTACTCAATGTCAAACCTTTGTGACTTCAATGCTGGTGTTCCCCAAGGCTCTGTCCTGGGACCTGCATTGTTCAATTTCTTCATCCACGACTTCCCAATCTTTTTTAAGTGTGAGCTATATCTGTTTGCTGACGACGCGACCATCATGACTACCGACCGCAATCCCGCTCAGGTCACATCTCGGTTACAAAATGCCTTACATCAGTGCGAGAAATGGTTTGCTAAGTGGAGACTCAAACTAAACGTCGACAAATGCAAAGCTATGTTTATTACCAAGAAACTTCGGAAACCCCCGAAGCCTCTCCTTCTTTTGGGTAGAGAGCTCGAATGGGTGAAGAATTACAAATACCTCGGAGTGGTGATAGATGCCAAGCTAAATTGGGGTGCCCACGTCTCCTATGCTATCAATAAGGCTAAGAAGGCAAAGTTCAGCCTGGTCGCCCTCCTGGGGCGAAACAGCGTTCTTGGAATAGTTAGCAAACTTTTGCTATATAAAATGGTAATCCGGACCATTCTGTTATATGGTATGCCTGCCTGGGCCACAATATGCAAGTCCAGATGAAAGAACCTGCAAACTTTCCAAAACATTACCCTGAAGACCATCGCCCAACTGAACAGGAGAGTTGCAACAAATACTTCCATTGCTGAAGATTTTGATATACCTCCTATTGGAAACTACGTACAGGAGTCGTTGAAAAAGCTTCTTCCGAAGATCAAGGACCACCCTAATCCTCTGGTTGCAGATATTCTGAATCACCTGCTCCCTTTTCGAAGTTTACTCAGGCATCGCAGGCCTCGTCATCTCCTGGACGTCAACTTCGAAGACATCTAAAAGGCTATTTTTCCAGACTACTGGATCTCCTAGCTCCTTCGTGTCCCTCGTCAATCAACAATCTGCTTCACTGTCCTAATAGGAAAGGACTCCTCTTTATCCTCTGGATGACTTTGTGACTGGTGTCAGTGTGTTTTGTTTATAGTTTTAGAAGAAATATATAAAATTTGTTCATTTTGAAACTATTTCCCCGGAGTTCATTTGTTTGGTAGTTGTAACTGTGTAGAATGAATTTTGTGCTCGTACTGTTTGTGGATGTAGTGGGTTTGAAACGTGTGGGCGCTGTGTTTGTGATTGTTGGTGGCGATTTGAAGAGTGAATGTTGTGTTGTTTGATTCACAAAATGTTGCTGGAAAATTATTATTTTTTGTGTTTATAAATCTATATTGCGTTGTAGAAGTTGATTGTTATCCGTTGCGTCGATGATTACCGGGTAACAATCGCTTAAAACTTTTCTGGTTAATCACTTGTTAATGAGTTGCGGCTGCTGTTTCCTTTGTTGGGAGCGCGTTTTTTTTTCTTTTCGAGCGTGTTAGGCACTGGATGACAGCGACTGGAGCTGACGACATGACAGCGTTCGTTCGACCTTCTTCCCCTCCCCGATGCGGCGACATCGCTACATAGTCGGAAAATCATGCCAGCTAAATAAACGGAGACAATAAGCGGAATCAGCGTC
>JAHWFO010104312.1:0-21815 GCA_023313115.1 Rhysida immarginata | reverse complement strand
TTAATAATGCCACTTCCTCTAATTTAAAGAGTATGCTCATTTTTTTGAAGGAGGAGTAGGAAACTGAGCATTGTTCAATCTGTTTCTTTGCTTTGTGTATCAGTGGCATTCACTCACACCGCTGCTTTATCTTATAGTTAGGAAGAGCTCAACATGTGATTGCAGTTGAGAATGCACATGTTGGGCTCACTTTACATCACTTTCACTCTTCACATCACATTTCAATTTCTTGCCTGCTATTGTCACCATGTCAAAAAGAAAACTTTGTTTTTTATCGCTACAAGACCAAGTCAAAACTTGCTGCATTTGTTTGAAGAGGTGAAAAAAGAATATCAACAAGTTACAGTACGTAAAATGTTGAGCAGAAAAAAATAAACTTCAATGTTGCAGTTTTTCAAAAAAGAATAGGGGAAATTTTTGATCCAATAATTGGGATCACTTTTATTGCTATGTAATTAAACATGTATTAGGTATTAATATTTTGTTTTCACGTATTGTTTATTTTGAATAGCTACATTACTGCATAAAGTTATGAAAATTTCATTCAAATTCATTAATAAAAATTGTTTAGTCCATTATGCAAATCACTAAAATAATAAATGAAACCAAAAGAGCAAGCTTTGTATATCATCAGATTATATCCTTATAGTGTTAAACAATTGAGACAATGAAACTTAATAAATTACGCTTGACCCCCCTCCCCCCAATTCTTTAAGAAGACCACCTCTCCAAACGACCACTATTTCGTGGAACCATTGCTGGTCGGCTTAAAGAGGTTTCACTGTATACTGTTGATCTGTACAGAGTGTTTGTGAATTATTGTTGATACCTATTGTTGCACAAACTTAGCCTTGCATTGTTAGCCATGAGATACAGGGTGATTCAGTCAATTTCTGACCATTTCAGTACTATGATTTATTGACTCATTAATGTTTACTCATACTGAGCATTTCAGTATGATATTTTAGGCAGTTCGGAGTTTTTATTCGCGTGGAAAAGTCTTGATGATATGCTCAATGTGGCCACCACGAACGTTTTGAACTGCTCGCAGCCGAATGGTGAAGTTGTTCAAAACTCTATCCAGGATTTCTGCATCCACAAGGGTGCAGCAGTCGACGATGCTCTGTCACAGCTGGTCTAGGGTTCTTGGTGCTGTAGAGAACACACTGTCTTTAAGGAAACCCCAGAGATAAAAATCACATGGGTTTAGGTCAGGACTCGCAGGGGGCCAAAAAAGCCACCCCCGAATCGATCTGGAAACCTGTTTGAAATGACACGATTTCCGAATTTCTGATTGAGAAAGTCTAGCACTTCATTAGTGGTGTGAGGCCTTTCCCTATCCTGTTGAAACCATTGATGTCGAGGCGGTATACGCCTTCTTCGCAGCTCAGGGATGAAGAAGGTTTCCAACATGTTAAGGTAGGACTGTGACGTTATGGTGCCCTCAAAAAAGAACGAACCAATGATGCCTCTTTTAGAAACCGCGCACCAAGCCATAACCTTTGGTGGATGAAGAGGTGACTTATGGATCTCATGAGGGTGCTGGGAACCCCAAAAACGAACGTTGTGTTTATTAACGTTACCTGACAGATGGAAGAAGGCCTCATCTGGCACCCACAGGTTGTCCACAATGTCCTGATTGGCTTCCATTTCTGCTCCACACTTCATCGCAAATTGTTGTCGCTTCTGTCTTCCAGTGTCTGTTAACTCCTGATAAACACGGTTCTTATACGGGAATAGATGTAAATCCTTTGTCAAAATTCGCCATGTCGTGATATACAACAGCCCTTCTTCAATGGATAGGCGGCAAACTTATTTTTGGTAGGGGAATCGACCAACCTTGTGCGAACATTTTCGACAACTTCGACCGTTCGAACACGAGTTTCACTCCCACCTTTTTTCTTGCCTTTAACACATCCAGTCGCACCAAATTGCTTGACAAAATCCATGATTGCTTGCCTGCCTTGTGTGACTCGACACTTATACGCCTTCCGGAACTTTTTTTCACGGTTACAGGTTATTTTCCCTCGAAATACCATTCGACAACCTTGAATTTCTGCTCTGCTGATAAAGCTGGCGCCATTTTTCAACAATACGATTTTCATGCAGCGCCCAAGCAACAATACAAACTCCAACTATTTATTCAATTCCAACCATAAATATCAATTTTTTTTAATCAATAATTATAATTTTTTCAGAATCTGAGGTAGACAGTGACCTTCCTCCTGCTTTGAAGGACATGATGCAAAATTTCATCAAGATCGAAATTAAACTGTAGATTTGTATAATAAACAAAAACCCACAAAGAAACAAATAAACTAACATCCTTTTTTATATACCGGGTGGGCAAGAAATAATGTGAGGTGTTCAGAGCTCGCTAGCGGGAATTCTATTAGGCCAAATGCAGTACATTTTGGTGTATATACTTAGTGGAATAAGCAGTTTCGATTTCTGCAAAAAAAAAAAAGTACCAAAAGTCGCCACAGGGAGCGCTTGTTTCAATAAAACAATGAATACATTTGCATAAGTGCGTTCCGTGTTGAGCAATCATGACAATAAAAGGCAAGGCTGAGGATTTCCCATCATTCACGAACGAATGGCCTGACAATGACGCTTACTCTGCCTGACCGGGCGTTATTAGTCAAGTTGTTTTATCAGAAGAGCGACAATGCAAGTGCTGCCCTTCGTGAATTCCAGCGATTGAAAATGTTATGAAGAGGACCGATGAGCATAACTAACTTACGGAAAATGATTGAACGATTTGAATCTACCGGAACTCTAGGAGTGCAACCAGGCCGGGAACGCAAACGAATCAGGCAGCAATACCTTGAAGAAGTTGCAACTGCTGTTGTGGAACAGGAGAAGACTACTGTGCAGGGTACCAGCAGTGCACACGCAATAGCACGCCAAACAGATATCCCATATTCGACGGTGAGGAAAATATTGCTTATGATATTGACATTTTATCCGTATAAACTCACACTTGTTCAACAATTGCTTCCTGGAGATGAACGTACCAGAACTGAATTTTCGTTGAGATTTTTAGTACGTATGGAACTGGATGATGCATGGCCATGGCAAATTTTATGGAGTGATGAGGCACATTTTTATTTGAATGATGATATCAATACCCACAATTGCTGTATTTGGGCTGCATCAAATCCACATGTGTGTCTGCCAACTCCTATGCATTCACCGAAACTAACAGTATGGTGCGGCTGTACTGCTTCTTTCATCATCGGCTTGTACTTTTTTGAAGAAATACGTCCCCGTGGACCGGTGACTTGTTCCGTCAATTTTGCCAGGTATGCCGATATGATTGAGAATTTTGTGATACCACGATTGCAGGAAAAGGGTTTGTCTGGATTCTAACATTTTTATGCAGGATGGTGCACCACCGCACATCGGACGTCAGGTGCAGCAGATCTTGCGAGAACGTTTTTCAGACAAACAGAATAATTAGTCGTGCATTTCCCATGGTATGGCCACCCAGGTCGCCTGATCTCAACCCTTGTGATTTTTGGTTCTGGGGATATTTGAAAAGCCTTGTGTATCAAGCACATGTTCCTGACCTCTCAACCTTAAAGGATCAAATAATGTTACATATCAGACTAATTTATGCAGTTATGCTGCGAGCCGCCATAGAAAATGTTGTGTATTGCATGCAGCTATTGGAACACACACTGGTGGTTATATTGAAGCACATTTGTAATTAAAAATAAAACACTGTTTATTGTTGTTACTAAAGTTGGTTTGTACGGTATTTGTTCATTTGACAATTAGGTATTTATTATTTTCTTGAAATAAGTGCCCCCGCTATGGCGACTTTTGGTACTATTTTTTTTTTTTCAAAAATCGAAACTGCATGTTCCACTAAGAATAAACACCAAAATGTACTGCATTTGGCCTAATAGAATTCCCGCTAGCGAGCTGTGAACACCTCACGTTATTTCTTGCCCACCTGGTATATAGAAAGACTAGCAAAGGTACCCAGCATTGCAACAGGATAATTACACTTGTAGGTAAACAGAGCAATCTCAAAAAATTAAATTAAATTTTGCAATATGTTAAAAATAAACACATGAAAACGCTTAGAATTAATACAGTAAAAATTCTTAATGAAAATTTGAAAAAAATTTTTTTTAAAGGCTTACAATGGCTGGACCTCTCCAAGGATGCCACTGCTAGTCTAAATACTTTCTTACTCACGTAATCTTACTTCAGATGTACACTTGATGCTGTTGCAATTCCCTTTCATCTCTCGATGTCTTGACCATTCATCACATTGTGTACTCTAGTGGTCGCCGATTCTTCTATTTACTTGCTTCCCATTTGCTCAATACAGCACGGAGCTAAAGGAGTGCTTCCTCTGTCGTCTTTCCACTCTTCCCCAATAGTCTGCTAACTCTCCATTATCTCCAGTAACTGATCATTTTTAAAGACTTTCAAGAAAGTGTTAAATATTAAGAACTCTCTTTTTCTAAGAAAAGCCTGAATAACAGGAATTCTATGCATTGTTGTAAATTGAAACTTGGCATCTATATTGCACAAACTTACCTTATATTGTTTGTCTTGAGATATATAATGTTGATCCTTGCATAGTTTTGGTGCATTACGTGTTGAGACCATTGTTGAAACGTATTGTTGCACAAACTTTTCTTTGCATTGTTGGTCATGATATATTTCTCATTAACATGCCCTACCATAACCATGAATATCGATTTTTTATCAATAATTATTATTTTTTTATCTGAGGTAGACAGTGACCTTCCTCATGGTTTGAAGGTCATGATGGAAAATTTCATCAAGATCAGAATTAAACTATACATTTGTCTAAGAAACAAAAAACTAACAAACAAACATCCTTCTTTATATATATAGAAAGACTAGCAAAGGTACCCGGCATTGCCCAGGATAATTACACTTGTAGGTTGTGACATATGAATATGTCCCTGCGAATATAAATGTGTTTATATCCGCGTGGATATTAAACTGTATGATAATTCGTTTCAAAATTATATAAAAAGGGGGGAATTAGGGAAAGATCAGGCTGGGGATTTGGATGAAAGTGATGAGAGACGTAGAGTGAGCAAAATGACGTTGATTATTAATGGTGAACTTTTATATCGTTTATATTTTATTTTATGTATTATTCTTGTCTTAAGTGTTCGGATGTACATTTTTTGGCAATTCGCTGTGAGCTTAAAAGTAGGGTTACGAAACACCAGGAAATAGGTGGAATAATTTTTTCTTTTGTCTCTTTCTTTGATGGGAAGGGGGGGACCGCTCTAGGAAAGGAGGGAATATAGAACAATGGGGCAGTGGAAATTCAGGGAAAATTGCAAGTTCAAGGTCAGAGTTCCTCGGCATATAGAAAGGAGAATTCCAAGAATAAAAGAGAGGAAGGAAAGAGTTTTAGTGACGGGATTGAGAGTTGAAAAGTTGTAGTGTGTTTTCTGCAGTAGAAAGAGAGAGTTGGGATGTGAGTGTGGATGGTTAGCAGTCGACAGAGAGATATAGATGAAATGTGGAAGCCGAAGAGAGGAGCGAGCGGAGCATAGCTAACATAACGCCGAAAAAAAGGCCGGGGTCTGAACAGCACGGGGAGGCCAAGACGAATCTCTACCCCAAGCCAGGCAGACGACTTCGGTGTAGCCGACGAGCTGGGGAAAGGCGAGGAGCGACCATCGGCCAGCACGCCGGAGCCATAGACGAGGGCGACGACCGATGCGAGCGACGGGCGGACAGATCGCCGGGAGAGAGCTGGGACCAACACCGGTAAGCTGAGGCCGTACGTAGCGTGAGCACTATTACTCGGTGGGGCAGGACGGGGCGAGAAGGTGTACCTTGTGGGTTCTAGCAGGGGACTTCTCGAGTCCTGAGCCGGTAGTAGTGGCTAATACGCGGGACGGTTTTCAGTGGACCCGGTGTGGCGGCGACCCAGGACAGCGAGCGACAACCGGAGAACGAGGTACGAGGACGGCGCAGCGGAGACTCTGCGGAGACAGTACGACACGACGGCGGAGGTTCAACGGCGCCGGTGAGGCATTGACATTTGAGGCAGCAGCAGGAGATCGACACGGATGAAATCAAGCTGAGAAGCTAAGGTAGTGAACAATAAGTTACATTGGGCCCACGCGAGTGAATTAACTTATTCGGAATTGTTTGATATTATTAATTTGATTTTTTTTTGCAATGAACAGTAATGGTCAAAATCATATAAGGAAGTAATTAATGAGACGATAGTGTAATTTGGATAAAGAACTAAAGGTTTTCCTTCTGATGCTGTGAAACTCTGAACCAACTTTTCTTTGGGGTTATTAAGATAGTTTAGAAATCGGGACCTGTCACCCGAGTTATTTTAAGCGACAGCGAGTTGCCAATCAATACATGATCGCCCACGATTATAATAATGTTTAAGTTTGATTAATATTTTTTTTTTATTTTTGCTGGAAACGTCACTATTGCTTTTCGTATATCTGTGTAAGTTTTTTTTTTATAGAAAAAAGGAAAAGAAAGGAAGGATATAATTATATTGTTATTTATAGCTAGGATACTATAGATTGGAGTTTTGTTTTGCAGATTAGTTTAATTATTAATTTCTTTTAG
The DNA here is from genome assembly GCA_023313115.1 of Rhysida immarginata. NCBI lineage: Eukaryota > Metazoa > Arthropoda > Chilopoda > Scolopendromorpha > Scolopendridae > Rhysida > Rhysida immarginata. Next base: position 15,206 of record JAHWFO010104312.1, on the reverse strand, counting down.
GTACTATTTTATGATTTTGTTATTTATGTGTTAATGCAATCAGCCGAATAGCGGCCGTCATTCTTTTAACTTTATATTATATTGTTTTTTTTTGTGTTTATTTTAATTACATATTTTGCTTGTCCTAGTAATAAAGAGTTAGAGCCTATAATCTGTGTTTAATCTTACTCATTACGGCCATATAAGTTTTCAGCCTGAAAAGGGGTGGTAGTAATAAGGGGTAGGAAGTCACTATACGATCACGGGGAGGAATAAAGGTGGGTTTAGGATTGGTTTAAGGCAGGTAGGACACGATTAGACGGAAGACATTGGTGATATTGCTTTCACAAGAGAAAGTGATACACTACGATATACTATTAGGTATACGGATATTAAGAAAAAACATTTCGTCACAAGGTAAACAGAACAATCTCAAAAAATTGAATTAAATTTTGCAATCTGTTAAAAATAAACATATGAAAACGCTTAGAATTATTACAGTAAAAATTGTTAATGAAAATTCAAAAAAAATTTTTTTAAAGGCTCACAATGGCTGGACCTCTCCAAGGATGCCACTGCTAGTCTAAATACTTTCTTACTCACATAATCTTACTTCAGATGTACACTTGATGTTGTTGCAATTCCCTTTCTTCTCTCGATGTCTTGAAGAAAAACTTGGCAATTCATCACATTGTGTACTCTAGTGGTCGCCAATTCTTCTATTTACTTGCTTCCCATTTGCTCAATACAGCACGGAGCTAAAGGAGTGCTTCCTCTGTCGTCTTTCCACTCTTCCCCAATAGTCTGCTAACTCTCCATTATCTCCAGTAACTGATCATTTTTTAAAATTTTCAATAAAGTGTTAAGTATTAAGAAATCTCTTTTTCTAAGAAAAGCCTGAATACCAGGAATTCTATGCATTGTTACAAATTAAAACTTATCCATATTGCATCATCATTTTATGTTCATCGTTATAATTCTTGGAAAGATTCCTTTAACATTGCATCATCATTTTGTGCTCATTGTTATTGATGAATTCCCCATGATACCATTGTTGATGCGAACACGATGGGCCTATTGTTGCACAAACTTTTCCTTGCATTGTTGGTCATCAGATATACAGGGTGTTTCAAAATTATACAATAAATTTAGTGACATATTCTTCAGGTCAAAAGAGGACGAAAATGTTCTATAACACTGTGTCTGGGAACGATTTATTTACACGATACAGCCAACTAAAACCGTGGCTCCAAATTACAAGAATTGTTCAAAGTGCCCGCCACCAGCTCGCACGCACGCTTCGGCTCTTTGCATGAGCGACTGTCTGATATCATGGATAACTTTGGCATGCATTTTCAATTCGTTGTCGCAGACCCATAATGTTAGGAACTTCTGTGCTGTAGACGATCGTTTTCAAATGAGCCCACAGAAAAAAGTCCAAGGGATTAAGCTCGGGTGATCTTGCAGGCCAGGCTACCAGTCCACCTCAACCTATCCACCGATTCGTGTATGCAACATTATGGTGTGCTAGCACAACATGGCTGAAATGTGCTGGAGCGCCATCATGCATGAACCACATGTTAGATCTTATCAAAAGAGGAACATCTTCCAGTAATTCTGGCAATGCATTCTGCAGAAACAAAAGATACGTTCGCCCAGTCAATCGTGGCGGCAGCACATAAGAGCCAATTAAGTTATTTCCGACAATTCCACACCAAATGTTCATGGGGAAACGCTCTGGATGCGCTCGAGCTCTGGTAACCTGCGGGTTAGCATCTGCCCAATGGTGCTGGTTGTGAGAATTTACGATTCCTGTCCGGGTGAAGATTGCTTCGTCCGTGAAAAGTATCTGGCTGAGAAAACTAGGGTCTGCAGCCTGACGACGTTGTATCCATTGGCAAAATCGTTGTCGGTGTGGATAGTCCGTTGGGTTCAGTGCCTGAACCAGTTGCAGATGGTATGGATGCAAAAGCTGACGGTGAAGAATGCGCCAAACAGATGAGTGCGGAATGTGTACCATGGAAGAAATACGATGGGTGCTTGTCTGTGGTTCATCATGTATGATGTCAATTATCACATCCTCCTCATCTGGAGAATGTGCTACAGGACGCCATTGTCCTGTTTGACGGCCAGAGGAACCTCACACCCTCAAATGTCTGTCGACAGATACAAATGTTTGGTTATTTGGCAAATGTCTATTCGGAAAGCGTTCTTGGTAGAGTCTTCTTGCTTCCACAGCATTTCCGTCCGCAAGACCATACATTAGGTGCATGTCAGTGTATTCTGCACTGGAATACGTGTACATGACTTTTTTACGTAAATCGTAATGCATATGTCAAAGCACACAAACGTTCTGAAATTGATATTTCTAGTGGACGTACAGTAGTGAAACTACAGTAATGGAAACAACCGTACACAACTATTGGAACAACCCTAAAGTAGGTTTAAATGGAACAGACCACTTAACCTAGTAGTGTTGGGTCGAAAAGCTGGACCTGCTAAAATATCGTCCCCTAACTACCGTGCTTCCCTACTGTATGATATTGGATTACTCGCAAACAAATCGTTTGTAGACAAAGTGCTATAAAACATTTTCGTCTTCTTTTGACCTGAAGAATATGTCACTAAATTTATTGTACATAATTTTGAAACACCCTGTATATTGTTGGTCAATGCAGTGTGTTTGTGAATTGCATGCTGATACCATTGTTGATACCTCTTGTTGTACAAACTTTGCCTTACATTGTTGGTCATGAGATATTTCTCATTAATATGCCTTGCCATAACCATGAATATCGAATTTTTATCGATATGTATTATTTTCCCGAAGTCTGAGGTAGACATGCAAGACATCTAATGTATCTTCATGCTTTGAAGGTCAAGTATGCAAAATTTCAATAAGATCAGAATAAAAGTGTAGATTTATTTAAAAAAACAAATAAACCCACCCAAAAACAAACATCCTTCTTTATATATATAGATATCATGCTTGCCATTTTATTTTGATTACAGATCGTCTTAATAAAGAATTTCATATGTGATATTTTGTATAAGTTAATTTCGACCATATTCTATATCCTTGGTGGACCCCATTACTTTGAACACACATAGGGAAATTGTAGAGATCACATAGAGAGCTAAAGATCCCTTAAATTATATTTAAGAAATTTAACTTTTTTCGTAGGACAAGTTGAGGAGTTTCAATCCATTTTAGTGTTAGATTATAGGCTTTATTGTTAGTTCATAGCATGCACAGCTACACTTGAAACAGAGCTATATTTGCCGTATAGATCCAAGTCACTCCGATCTTCAGTCCTAAGAAAGATCAAAAAGATCGTTTAAGCATTGGAACTGTAATATTGTTCCAAAAGTTAATCAGGAATTAGATAGTAGTAAATAAACATTAGCCTACCTGTACACCTGGATGTCGGAAAGTGTTGTTGTGCTGGAGTAGAAGAAACGATCCAAGGGGACGCATTCTATTGTTACTGTTATCCGGAGGTTGATGAAAAAACCCCGGTGAAACGTGGTGGAAGCTGCATCCCGCAGCAGGATGTCGTAGCACTCCGGCAATTCAGTAGCTCGATCGAAATTTTACTCATGTGAAGCAAAGGAAAGAAAAAAAATCCAGTCCAGAACGATCAGCATTAATTATTTCAGCCATTGACATAATAGCGCAGGTCAAAGCGTACATCACTAATATATATTCATTTCAAAGTCTTTGTTCTCCACTCGCCGCATGGCGTGAGATCGATCCTATAGTTATACAACCATACATCTCTCGTTGTTAAGAAGTTCTCACCCAAATCGAACACTTCATTTTAATAGTAGAATGTAGTAGCGATGGTAATATTCCTCGTGGCAGTGTATGAATAATGCGTTATTTTGTTTTCGGCTGGTCCGGACAGGAGAACGTACGGGAGAAGCTTCAAACGAGAAGAGCCTCAGGGAGTAACGCCATCTGTTGAGGCTATATATAACTAAAGTTTAATTTTCCTTTAAGTTCTTTAAGAAATTTTCCGATTATTAGACTCAGATAACGATTTATGCTCCAAATAGAAATTAAATGAAGAAATCCTCGCTCCTCTAGATTTAATTGAATATTATTATGTAAGAAACAGTTTTAGAAAATTTTTTTTTTAATTATCCCCAACATTCCTTTTGATAAACGTGTTCAGGTGGTGACCTAGATAATCAGAGAAAGCTAAACAAAACAGTCCGACCCCTTTTCCTTGTAAATGGAACCTGTCTCGACTATTGTTCCCGGATTAGCATTGAAGGGAGAATCTAACTTCCTTGAATAAATAACTAACTAAAGAGAAAATTTATTGGAAACAGAAAGTTTTTTCCTTGCACGAATGATAATTTGAATTAAGTTATAATGATGTTTAAAAATTATTCCAGTCAACATACAAGCTATCAAGATGCACTTAAGATAAATAATAAATCTTTCAAATTGGTATTTTCAGAGTTGATTCTTTTAGCCTATCTACTCTCCTGCTAATAAACAGTAAATGTTGCCCTCTTGTTCACTAAAGATGACAAGACGGGATGGCGGGTGCTTAGTTATGGATACGTTATGGTTCTTGAGTTTGTTATCTAAGAGTTTACTTAATAGCTCCAAGACCCCCCCCCCTCTTCGACACAATACCGACATTGCGCTGCGAGCAAATATATATCAAAAATCATTTTGGGACGCAATATAAACGTGTGCAGTGGAAATTGCGTTTACGTAATACTTATTACATATTAGTCCTAATATATTTTCCTATTTAGATTTATACAGTGTAAACGTTGACATTTGAAGTCTTAGGTTACACACATAACGCATTTATTCTCGTGGGAATTAGAACATAATGTATATGCATTTTCCTTTTCTTTCTATTTTCGATTTGAATTTAATTTTGGCCGAGACATGGTGAATAATTTGGCTTGCAGGAAACCCTAACGAACCTCCAGAGTCAACGAGACCAGATACCAGCTGACGCTCGAGGATCCCACCCCCTCAGCACAGAGGATACCAGTGAAGGACACCTGAGATTATTTCCTGATTCCAAGATGCAGAAACCAGAGACCCCAAAATGGAAGAGATGAAGTGTGAACTTTTAACTTTTATGGACTCTTCATCTGAAGTTTATCTCCATATTTCCAGAAGCAAAATTGTGCTACAAACTGTCAAGTACTTTACAGAGTTTCCTTAAGTAATGTTTTACTTTGCAGTGATTTCTTCAGTAATATGTTGAATTACAGTGATTAACAAACTTTCAATGATAGTAATTGTTGTGTTTAAGAAGAATGAACTTTCATTGAACTATGTATTGGTTAAGAACTATAGAGTGTGTTAAGAACATTGAACTTTTGTGTTAAATCAAATTGATCCATTGTGCACAGATTTTCGCAGATAAGCCTATAAAAATAATTTCACATCATGGTATTTTAATAAAGAAAGGTAGCCTTAAGGAGTTATATTATTGGTACCATTTAAATACTTATGATGACTCTAATGTTTGTTTGTTTTCTTACTAATTATTAATCTACTAACCTATGCTATAACCTTATAACAAATATGGTCATTTAAGGATAGATACAATTCTCCACTATATTAACGGAATTTTATTTGAGTTTTTATTAGTTGCCATTGAGATGTAGGCTTGCCGGCATCACCTCAATCTGTCCGCTTCATCATCGAAGATGCTGCAGAGGTGCAAGACCCCTGCAGATTTCAGTTAACAGTACCACTCGGGGCGAGGCTTTTTCTGTACAGGGACGTATATTGTAAGGTTTTAAGGATTGATTAGCTAGATTTAGAATTTAGAATATTCAGATTAATTATGTATATGAGTCATTTATTAATCGCGTTCATAATTGTCTAATTAAATTCAGAGTTTAAGATTTATATAAAGTTTTGGAAGAATTTTAATGCAGAGAAAAATTAAATAGAATTATTAATTGTCTTAAATAATTTTTCTGCATGGGTTTTAAGAGTCGCTAAATAAAACCATTTTTTTTTGAGTTTGACACAGAGGAGAAGGTAAGAGTCATTTTACACATCATTGTTTTGCTTGTTAGAATCGTATTCAAGGACCAAAAGAGTATTGCTAGAGTTACATAAGTAAATATGAGAACTGGATGATCAGATAGAAAACAAGAAAGACAAAAGTAAGAACTGAACTTTAGAATCTGAAGGGAGCAAAGAGACAAGAAATGATCACGTGAATGCAAAGATCTTGTTAGTACAGAAATAGTTAGAGTAGGTGTCTGCAGACTTTGATTGACAGGAAGATTCACATTTTTTGTGATGGATGACAAGCGTTTGATTGGCTGTCGAATGTAAATCTGTTTTGTCAGAGATGCTAAGTGAGAAATTAAGCAGTAGAAATTTAACCATTCTCCTAGCCGGGTGTACAGCGCGACTACACCCAGGTTTTAGTTAATTCGGCCTCCATCTGTTCAAAAATTTGTTCCAGATGGGAAATTCAAAAATGTATCCTAATGTTAGCTTTCAATTTTAGTTAAATTATGATTAACCTGTGTAAGTTATGTTAGTTCGATTATCGAGGAGTTTTAAGAGTTCAAGCCACCAAGCTGAGAACCAGCTCAATCTATTCAAATAGTTAATGGCTTACAAGTGTTATTTCAAGAATGCGCACCAAGCCCCGAAAGGTACCCTGTTCCAGTATTAGAAGCAAGAACAGAGATGAGAAATCCTGGAGCCACTTCGTTGGACGAAACGAGACATTCCCTGCAGCCGAAACCGATGTATCAGTGAGAAAGAGAGCAATTTCCGGAGTAGACAGATTGAGAAGACATGGTACAGCCTAAATTCATTCATGTCTCAGATGGCCATTTCTTTAATCCTTTACACATTTATCTGTACGAATATTATTTTATAGAGCTGGGAAAGGATTAGTCAATCCAATTACACAGTGGGAAAGCCAGATACACTTTCATTAGGAATTACCTTATTGTAAAGAATTGTAAATTATAGTCTCCTTAAATTTCTAACTTAATCCAGTTAAATGGTTTAAGAGTATTCTTTAGTTCTCAGCTACAGACCTTTATTCAGTAACGTCAAACGTTTCACATCGTTTTCTATTGGTTTATATTTCATTGTCACTACATTGTAGTTAATCCTGTTACGTTAGTTCTCATTGAGAAAGCATTTAAACATTTACAGTCAGATTCCTGTGTTACACATTACTTTCCATTATTCATTAATTATCCAATCATTGCAACTTACTTAAGTCACCAATTGTTTAAATTAACAATTTACATTACATTTTCATGTAAGGTCATTATACTTAGTTGATTCATAATTACAGTAAATTCCAGAAATATATGATTATTGTGTATAAGTCTTAAAAGTCCGAATTCATGCCTTGACATATTCCTTTATTGATCACCTCATTAATTGACTACCCACTCTTTATATGAAAATCATGTTTTCCTATTGGTAATTTACAATGAACTAAATTTATACAATTTCATTCTTAAGTACAAATTGAATTACTTTATACTGAACTTTGAATTGAACCTTACCTTAATTGGATTTTATTATCATCTTATCATTATCATTTACATTACCTTCAAACGTTATTGTTTTATATATCTTTTGTTATATGGTCAATAAACAACTTATTTAATTGTTAAGCCCATCTCAAGTGCCTATTTCTTCCCTCTTCGGCTGGACCTGTTAAGCGGAGGTATCTAGTATGTAATTGGGATAAACTATAAGTTATCATAAACAAATCTGTGAATATTAAATTCACTGGCGCAGTGTTTTATCTAAATCCTGTAAATCATTCACTGGACCATTCTCTATGAATATTATCCCCCCCAACCCTTACACCAACATAAGAAAAGAAAATCTTTCTATAAAATGTGTTATCAAATAAATGTCCAATTTTCACCACAGCACAAAATCATCATTAAGTTGACATTAATTAAATATACTTTAGATCAATAAACCAATTGAAAGTGGAAAATCATGAAAAGGAACTGTTACTCCCTTAACGAGATTGACAAACTGCCACCAAAACTATCCTGAAACAAAGTACTTAAGTGGATAAATCAAATATACAGGCAGACAATAAGATTTATTAAGTTATAAATATTTCTATCCAAACGCAGGCAAGCTAAAAATAATAATAATAATAATAATAATAATAATAATATTAATAATAATAATAATAATAATAATAATAATAGCTTAAAAAAATTGCAGAATTAATTTTAATGGTAGAAGGAAGGTCAAAAAAAAAATTGAAATTTTTTTTTTTAATTTATGGAGTTAATGTGATCATAGTGTGACAGATCTCCTCCTGTGTGTACTCTGAGGTGCATGAGTAACAAGTCAATCAGCACCCATGTGACAGATTGTCTTATGTTAATTGAGTACCACACAAGAGAGAGAGAGATCTTGCACTTGCTTAATTAAAAGACAAATGCAAGATCAACCGCTGTCAGTAAACCTGGTAATAGTATAAAACGCTTACCTTAAATTCTGGATCGTATAGTGTAAAAATCGTTAATAAAACCTGCGTTGTGTTTGCAATAACCCCAAATGTTCGTTAAGAATTAAGTAATTAAGGTTGATACCCGCTAGCACACTCTTAAGCACCAATCCAATACAAGTTTACACAATATCAATCTTAATCAATAAACGTTCAAAACTGTACTGATAAACAAACAAATTTTATTCATGGATAAAATGGGAAAATAAAAGTCAAAGGATTAGAGTGTTAGTTAGAAAAGGAATTTAAAAGTAGCAATAAATTACATACATTACATAATGACAACAGTCAGAAAATTGTGACTCATCACCTTTCCTCCCTTATTCATTTAATTTAGTCAAGAAAAGTTCGCTTTTGAAAATGAATGTCCGAAAGAGAGTTCTCTGATTAAATATGCACAATTTTAAAGAAGAGTCTTGTCTTCCCGAAAATACCTGTTGATCACTTGCTCCGTTCAACACACATGAAGCAATAGCAAAAGGGTCCACTGATGCCACCGATGAATGGAGAAGAGGCTCATAGACGATATTCCTCCCGTGACGCTGGCCAAGCAGAACGGCGTGCACAGTGTTCATGTGCTGCACCCGTCGTCGGCTCCACCGTTGTCGCATTACTGGTATCCGGTGCCTCCGTGTCTGGCCCAGGCGAGTGCCTCCGCCTACCATCAAAACAACTCGAAGTCGCCGCCAGTGGAAATCTCGCATCAACTGCCGCTCGCTGGCTTCCCTCCTCCACGCTCGTAGGTCGACACTCCAGGCCGCCTGTTGTTCATGGCTCTGCAATGCTTAACATGGCGTTGGTCCCGCGTTGGGATCGGCCAAGTGGCTGACCCTCCCGCACGGGAGGCAACACCAACGCTCGATGAATTTTCAAGAGCACAACAAGATGAGAGAAAAACATATGATTAATTATCCTTTCCTTATATAGAAATTCAGTCCCAGAAAGCACGTGATGAGCCACAATTAATCAGCGTTCTTAACTCGCAGCCCTACCGTTCGTGTGCAAAAAGGAATCCCGCCTAAAAAAAATCATTGCCTAGGCAACGTGAGAAAAAAATGGAGAATGCCTCCGACTCCCCTCCTCCACTCGAACGAGAAAACGAAAGTTAAGAAACGCTGATTGCAAAACAAAAATAAGATGCAAATTTACCAAAAAGCGAGACAACCTCGTGACAGACAAAAAAGCCGAAATGAAATGAATTTTAAATACAGATCATAAAATGAGAAAATCAAGATCAAGAACTGTCACGAAGTTGCTCAAAACACTAAAGTTACGCTTAAGCCTATTCATAACAAGGAACAAATACCTAGATTTGGATAAGTCAAATCCAAATCTATGTAACAAAACATTGCTGGTGAATAAAGAAACAACGAGTACAAATGTGTGAGATTACATTTGAACTCGTGTGACATCAAATATGTCAGAACAGAAATACTAGATCATCATATACCTTAATAATCCCCCCATCCAAAAAAGTTTATACTTGACAAAAAGTAAAAAAAAAAATTTAATCATTTAAACAATGTTCCTTTTTGAATGGTGGAAGAATCCACTTAGGTAAACAGCGCAGATTGTATTTTTTTCTGGAGGTGCAGGTACAGTGGAGTCAACTACTATTGTATCAGATGATTGCGGCATACAGGGAGCTAATTCAAAATCATCATCTTCTTCATCAGAACTATCTGACATTTCATTTTGATGGGATGTACTTCTCCTTTTACTACAAATTCTCCTTTTAATTATTTTATTTTTGAATTGAGAATCCTGCCTTTTCAAAAAGTGCTTCAAACTGTGAACATGCACTGTATCAACATTTTTGCATTTCAAACCTATAATCTGAAAGCAAACATCAGAAACCTTTTTGATGATTTCAAAAAGACCTAAATACTTTGAAGAAAACTTCTTTTTCCTTCCCCCTTTCCGAAGGAGCCAAACCTTATTGCCAATATCAAAATGAGGTATGGTTTTAGCCTTATTTTTTAAAGCAATATGCTTATTTCATTTATTAATATCTTTGGAAATAATTTTCAAACATGAGATATTTAATTTTTCCAATGTTCCTTCGCGGTCCAGCATACCATTTTTTGATTCACAAATATCCAAAGGTAATCTAGGATTATAACCAGTGGTGTGCTGGCAAATTTTTAACCGGCTCTACAACTACTCAGTTGTACCTAACACATGAATTAAAGTATAAAAAATAAAATTATTTGTAATTTTTCATGTCTATGAAATTCAACAAACGGCTCGCAAAATATTACGAAATTAAAAAAGCGGCACGAAAAATCTCGAGCGAGCCGGTGCGAGCCGGCTTCCAGCACACCACTGATTAAAACCGAACAATAAATAGGGCTGGAGCACAGCCAGTATTCTCATTAGCGGTAGATTTGAGAGCAAACAAAGCAAAATTTAAATGTCTATCCCAATGTTTAAGTGTAGAATTATATCTTTCTACAATATCATTAGAGGTAGGACGATATGCCGTCGTAAACTTATGAATAATACCAAGTTCCTGGCAAACTACATCAAAAATTTTGGACAAAAAATTAGCTCCACGATCACTAATGACTTCTTGAGGAATGCCATAACGGCAAATGATCTGCTGAACAAAAATTTTGGCTATGGTATCCGCCTCTTGATTTTTAATTGGGAAGGCTTCTACAAATCTTGATAATACGTCAATAAATACAACAATATACGTATTGGAGTCAATAGAGGGCTGTACAGGACCAAGAACATCCATAGCCACTCTTTGAAAAGGATAATCTGCATACAAACCTTGCTGAAACGGAGCCAAGGAATTTTTTAATTTTGATTTTTGACATGTAATAGATGATGACACAGATTCTTTAATATCACTATACATTTTTCAGTTCATATTAATTTGATACATAGTTGATATTAATATCACTATACATCTCTCAGTTGAAAAATGGAAGGAAAAAAAAAAAAAGGAAAAATTCTGCGACCCGGATCACAGAATTTTTCCTTACATTTTTCAATTGAAAAATCATTACCTATGCTTGGAGACGCATCTCCAGTTAATAATAATTATTATTTACTTGTGAGTTCATCAACTTTCTGATGGTTTGGAGTGGAGAAATTCTCGATCTGCGGGCCAGGTTACCGTCTCCCATTGGGCTTTCAACCGTGACAACTTGGTTGTCTTTAAGACACCTTGTGACAGCTTGGCTGTCCGTGGTGTCTGCGATAGCCCAATTACAGTGGCTAGAAGTAATAGTGTGTCTATTGCCGCTGATTTCGTGTCATCATGACTGATGACACCGCCAGATGGCACGACAATCTAATGCGCCGACAATTACTCTATAATGCATGGGATTCAATGTAAGTTTAACAGCACGAACGCTTTAAAAATACTTGTTTAATAAAATAAAATAAGATTGTAAACTTGAAATAATATCCAGAAAAACTAATTAAATGAATTTCAAAGCAGTATTCGTTTTATTTATTATTTAATCGAATAGCTGTTGTTATAAAAAGTTAAGCGCAGAAGATAATTATATGGAAAAGTGTAATGGTTTTTAAATTGAAATGTTCTTTTTATATTTTACAAATTTCATAATTTATAATTTATTACATGTTATTGTGTACGTCTGAGCTTTAAAAGTTTACTTTTTTCACGTTTTGCACTTCTTTTTTCGTTTGGTGTTTTTACTAGAAAGTGCAAGCGCGTAAGAACGTAGAACTTGATAATGCTATTTGTTACTGCAGGGTTATATTATTATATTTTAAATTTTAATTTAGAGACACATAACGAAACCGTAAAACAAATATAAAACAACCAAGAAATGAGAAAAATGACTATTCGATTAAATAATAAATAAAACGAATACTGCTTTGAAATTCATTTAATTAGTTTATCTGGATATTATTTCAAGTTTACAATCGTATTTTATTTTATTAAACAAGTATTTTTAAAGCGTTCGTGCTGTTAAACTTACATTGAATCCCATGCATTATAGAGTAATTGTCGGCGCATTAGATTGTCATGCCATCTGGCGGTGTCATCAGTCATCATTACACTCTCATGCCTGCATTTAGTATTCAATTGCCACACTATTACTTCTAGCCACTGTAGCCCAATTGGTAGAGGCATCGGCCATGATAGTTGAGGTTCCTGGTTCGAATCCGGGTCACAGAATTTTTCCTTCCATTTTTCAATTGAAAAATCATTACCTATGCTTGGAGACGCATCTCCAGTTAATAAGTATTATTATTTATCACTATACATGTTGGGCCAAAAGAACCTATTAGAGATTTTCGTAACAGTGGCCTTGATCCCTCTATGATATCATGGGCCAATAACATAATATTGTTCCAAAAATCCTGTCCAACACAAATTCTGGCCCTATCTTGTCTGTTACCAATTTTAACAAGCAAATTGTCTGTATTGAACCCATAACTTCCAAACTTATCTTTTCTACAGGCATTAAGATTCTTAATCCAAGGGTCAGTGTCTTGCGAATTCCTAATCCCATCTAAATGAGGGGATAACAAAGCATTAACAGAAGACACATTACATTCTCTAGACAACCAATCAGCAAATTTATTCTTTTTACTAGAAATGTTCTTAATGATATCATACCCAGCCAATTCAATAGACCAGCGAAGGAGCCTTTGATTATTAAACTTCATATTCTCCATGAAAAAAAGTGGTTTATGATCTGATAAGATTTCAATTGGATAACCAAGAACTATATTGAGGAAATGTTGTAAAAATAAAATAATAGCCAAAAGCTTCTTTTCCTATGGTTGAATAACTATTTTGTGCACCTTTAAACTTGGTACTAAAAAACGCTATGGGTTGTTTACCCATATCAGTATCTTGCTGCAGAACAGAACCAGCTGCTTGACCATAAGCATCAGTATAGAACTGAAATGGTTTGAATAATCGGGAGAGGTGAGCAAGACGGGATTAATTAATTGATCCTTAACATAATTCAGTGGCTGTTGACAGGTGGAATCCCACACAAACTTGACTTCTTTTTGGGTCAGATTAGTGATAGGTCTAAGGAGTTTAAATGATTAATTTTAAATTTAAATGTGGGTAGTCTCCTTTTAATGGGGAAAATCGTAAAATTAAAATTTAATAAAAACAAAAAAATGAAGTCACCAATCTTGAAAAACGATGAAGAAACTTGTGAGATGGAAGAAAACTTAAACGATGTAGTCTACTGAAGATGTTGTTGATAGTAGAAATAAATTTAGTCGATTGAGAATGTAGATGAAGTCTTGTGAAGATAATGTTGACAGTAGAAAACAATAATCTTGAAGGAAGTGTTTTGAAATACAGATGAAATTTTGAAGAGGGTGATCCAAATATTTGGGATAAAATTTATATAAAACGTTTTCGAGAATATTTCTCATCATCAGTAGGATAAAACATTTTTGAATGGTGAAAACAGTTGAAATAAACGTTTTTGTTAAATTCTTATCCTTCAAGATTATCGTTTTCTACTATCTTCACAAGACTTCATCTACATCCTCAATAGACTAAAGTTATTTCTACTAAAAACAACATCTTCAATAGACTACATCTTTTAAGTTTTCTTGAATCTCACAAGTTTCTTCATCGCTTTTCAAAATTGGTGACTTTATTTTTTTGTTTTTGTTAAATTTTAATTTTACGATTTTCCCCATTAAAAGGAGACTACCCACATTTAAATTTAAAATTAGTGATAGGTGGCGAGATTAATGATAAATCTTTTATAAACGGATGATAAAAATTAAGAGCTCCCACCAGTGATCTCACACCTTTAAAATTCTTAGGGGGTGACAGCTGTAATAAGAAATTAACTCTGTCATCATCAGGCATCACACCACGAGCATCAATGATGTGGCCCAAATACCTGACTTGATTAGTACAAAGATGACATTTAGAAGGTTTCATAATCAAACCAATATCTGCAAATTTAGAGAAAACTTTTCTGAGTAAAGTAAGATGTGATTCAAAATCAGGGGAAGATATCAACACATCATCCTGAAACACTTGTACACCCTTACCAATAAATTCTTGCAGTAAAGTTATCATAAAATTTTGAAACAAATAGCATGAAGTTTTACCTCCTTGGGGCAATCGAGTCATTTGAAATTTTCACCATGGGGATTGAAATGCCAAACATTCTTTAAGAGAATCTATTACAGAAATTTGGAAATAGCCACTATTAACATAAATGACCGAGAAAAAGGAGTGCCCCTTTAAACTTTCAAAAATGCTTTTGATAGGTGGCATTGGAAAATACACTGCACAAGTAACCTTATTAACTTTTCGAAGATCAAGAGTCATTCTTATCTCCACATTCTTTTTTGGAATAATATGTATTGGTGAGTTCCAAGGGCTTGTGCTTGGTTCAATAAAACCTGCTTGTAAAAATTCATCCAATTTTTTTTTATAAGGTTCAAGAAATATATGAGGAATTTTGTACTGATGGGAGAAACCTGGACAAGTTTTATCTATTTTATGATCAGCTACATAATTATTAACACCTTTCAGAACATGAAGTTCATCAGAAAAGGATTTATAAAATTCATGAACCAAGCACTGTAACTCTATAAAATGAACTTAAGATATATTACAATATTTTATACCCAAAATAGGATGAACAATTTCAGCAATCCCACTATACAAGAACTTCATGATCTAACTTATTTTCCTATACTGCATAAAGGCATACAACAATATAAAAGGCAGAG